>VWZP01009614.1:169140-227574 GCA_013396995.1 Dicaeum eximium
GGGGGCGGGCGCGGCGCTCGGGAACGGCGGGCGGGCGAGGAGGAGGAGGAGGGGGAGGAAGAGGTGGGGGGGCGGCGGCGGCGGCAGCAGCGCCTGCGCGCCCAGGGCCACCGCCTCCGCAGCCTGGGAGAGAGACCGGATCCGCCGCCGCATCCTCCTCCTCCTCCCTCACCGCTTCCCNCGCGGCCCCGGGCCCGCCGGGCACCGCCGGAGGTGACAGCGGGGGCCGTCTCCGCGCCCTCGGGCAGGGCCGGCTCCCGGGAGAGCCGGCAGGAGGGGAGGCCATCGGGATCGTTCCTAAGCCCGGAGTGCGGCGGTGCTGGAAGAGCGGGAAGGTGCCCCCTTCCTTCTGAGGAGAGCAGGAAAGGGATTAAGGCAGTGGAGGGACGGGACGGCGCACCTGAGCATCGGGGAGAGGGGAGAAATGTGTTTCCTCCGTCCCGCAGGCGGGAGGGGGCTGCGGCCGCGGGGCTGTGATGGGGACCGGGGCGTAGCGGGTTTGCCCGTGGGATGAGCAGGTGGGGATGTCTGAAAGCTCGGGGTTTGTGTTGGCAGCGCTCGGAGGGACACACTGCGAAGTCCTGGAGGAGAGCAGCAGTGTAGTGGCATTGCCGTTCCTTGTAGCTGCCCGTGCGTTCCCTACTGAGCCATCTAATTGTGCGTACATACACTATGGGTACCTGCAGTGACCAGAGGTGGCCTTCTGTGGCCATAGGGAGCTTTGAAGAATCTCGTAATTCTTAGTAAGCTTTTCCGGACTAAATAAACACATAGTATAGCTTTGACGTTAGTACATCTGCGTGCCTAAAATTTTCCCGGCATTTACCATTATTTCTGCTATGAAACGGGATAAATACCTGCTGCTTTGGAAATAACTTTAATTATGATTTAGAAATGGATTTGTGCTGTACTTAGCATGTGCATTTTTAGAGGTTTTATTGCAAAGCCCCAGCTTGGCTTTTCTACATCATGTATATCTACTTTGTGATCATAATGGGCCTGAAAGGCTGTGTGCTGTTGTGAGCTCACCTAGGGCTGTAGCTACGTGAATTTTGTTCAGATGATGTATGTAAGAGACTATTAAAATGTACACTGAGTATAGTTCAGTTTCTCAGAAATCTATCCGGAGGAATAGATAATTTTTAGTATTTAATTTAATTACATTAAACACTAAATGTAGATACATTTAGTATACATCAAGTAGTCTCGTGATTTGAGTATAGGTGTCACACCTTTTTCCTAATTGTTTTTGTGTGTTGAGTAGCAAGGGCCCTTTATACTCAAAGATGTGTAAGAGGCATCCTTCAGGACGAGACCAAAGAGGAAGAAATCATGTTGCTGCTTATTTAATATTTTTGACTACATTTTAGACAGATGGTTGTTGTTGTTTTTTCCTTTGCTGAAGCAGGCTTTTTTGTTTTGGTCATGTGATTATGAAACAGACCAGAATTGGTGCAAACCCTAACATTTCTCTTTATTACTTTAGTGACTGTTGTGCTTTGAGGATAAATTTTATATGCATTAGTATGATATCCATTATAAGACTTAACCTTTCAGGAACTAACTTAAATTAATTAAGCTACATTAATGAGTAATTAATTTCTTAATGTAGAATTGCTTGAATTTATAGTTGTGTCATATAGTGAATGTTTTAAAAAATTATGTACTTTTAAACTGGAATTTAAGTTGTTACATAAAACAGCATAGCTTCATTAATGTGCTATAGTTCGGAGAAAAAAAATTTGTATATATAGGATACATGGCTGGATCTTACTGGAGACATCCGTGGCCCACTTTTTTTCAAAGGTTAATTTTCCAAAACAGGTCAAGTGTTCCTCAAAGCAGAAACACCCTTGGGGATGGAAACTACCTGTGCTCAGCATAGAAGTCCAGTTGCCAATTTAAGCTGTTGGTTTATCATGTCATAAATGCTAATTTTCTTTCTGAGCAGGTATTTCCTTCAGTATATAACTTCCTTTAGGAGCAGAAAAACAGGAGTGCATTGTGACCAGACATGTTGTTAACACGGAGTCTGACACTTCTAGTCTTTAGTTTCTGTGTACCTTCAGAAAACTCACCGACCTCAAAGTTGTAACTCACCTCCCAAGCATAATAGCTATGGAAAATAGTAGTAGTTTCCAAGTGAATAGTCATTTTCAAGATGACATTGGAGGACTAAACCTTTCCTTGTTTTTTGTGAAATTTCACATTGCTGCCTTATTAGAATCTCCTTGATGTCCTCACTTTTCTGGACTACTGTGCTATCAAAGACACTTTTGATGGCTTTAGAAGAGAGGAAAACGTCCAGGTCTGGAACTGCTTTATCAATTACCTATTTCTTTCTCTCTGGCAAGGATGCAAATTTGATACATTACTCAAGAATCTAGAGCTTCCAACTCTTTTTTCTTCTTTCTTTCCTATCTTTGAGATCTACTGGCTAGGTGTGTTGATTTATATAATTGATTCTAATCAGTCTTAGTACTCACATTCCCCCTTGCAATTAGCTGGTAAGTTAAGTTTGAAACTGATTGGTTTGTAACTCAGAATATCCCTCATAGTAACTAAGTATTGAAGTGCCTGAGCTGGGTACTGTGTTGCTAGCTGGAAAGATTGCTATCTCCACACACCAAGGCTTGTGTAGTTTGGCTTATGGCTGTTCAGGTCTAAATTCTGACCTTTTATTATGTTAAAAATAATGAATGACTCACTTCTTTAGATGTGTTTTTACTTGTGATTTGTATGAAGCTGCCCTTGGATGGAAATAGGATTTTGATTAAAAGTGCACAAAAGTAGTATTTAAAGTTTGGGGTTTTTTGTTTGGGGTTTGTTTTCTTTTTTAAATTAGTTAAAACTAGATTAAATAAAATGAATGTCCAGGGAGATAAAAGTTTGAGTTGTTGGGGTTTTTTTCTTCCAGACATATGAAAGATGAAGTGTGTTTTTTAAAGTGTGAATTGGAGTTAGTGAAGTTAGAATTCAAGAGGTATTTAGATGGGTGAAGATGCAGATGGGAACTGGTGGCACTTTCATAGATGTTTTACATGTTTCCCACCATTTTATGGGAAATTGGGCATCTAATGTGACAGACTAATTAATAAGATTTTCAGAAGAACTTAGATTCTGAGTATCAGAATCTCTAAAAAATCCCCAAAACAAAAGATGCCTATATATCTTTTGCCCTTCTTATAATTAGGAGGGAAAAGAAATTAATTTTTGAATAAGTCCAGCTGAAGAATGTCATATCTATATATCTTGTATGTTTCCCTACCAAATTGGAAATAGTCAATATACCTATTCCATGTTACACACTGAAGTATAGTGCTAACACTGCCATGTATGCAATGCAGTATATATCTCTATCAGTCTTTGCCTGACCTCAGAAAATAAACAGATTCAAGGAAGGCAATTAATAGCCTATCCCATAACTCATTAACATTTGATGACTAATTTTTGAATGGTCTCATTCAGATTTGAAGTACATGAACAAGTGTTAACAAGCCACCTCATTAAAATTACTTAAGCAAAAAGGAATAATTACTTAAAAACAAACCCTCTTATCAACGTGTTACTTAATGTTGCTCTCCAGCTTGCTAGGGAGGTACTTTGTATCACCCGGTGATTACTCAGTTTCATTTGCAATGTAGCGGCCTGTGGCTTTCCAGCAGCTACCTGCCAGTCCTGTTTTGGGTAGCTGGCTTCCAAGAAATTACCCAGAACAAAATGGTCACTCTGCTGACATCATTGAAGGGGAAAGTCTCATTCCTAGAACTTGTATTCAGAGATTATTTTGATTCGATCAGAATTTCAGTTCAGGATATTAAGCTAACTTCAGCCACAGCTCTTTTAATCCATAAATGAGAAATGTCCACTGCTGCATAGTTACTGGCACTCGAGCAGACAGTAGTGCATCTGCAGACATTTTCTCAAGTCCACAGCTTTTCATTTATCTCAGATCCAATGACTGTATGCCAACCAGGCACAGTATCTCCTTAAAAATTGTCTTGAACTCTCCAAAGAGGTGTGAGAGAGGTAGGTAATCTTGGATGATTTTCCAGGCACTAAATGATGTTCCTACCACTTATTCTAATGTTTTGAACAGATTCAGTTCTTTTGGGCGAATGACAATATAAATTATGGCAATTTTGGACCAGAAATTCATAGATCCTTGATGTATTTATTTCCATTAAAGGGGAATGGGATGTGTGTCCTGACTTTGTGACAGACAAAAAACTTTGTTCTTTAGCAAATGGTTTTTGTTGGCAGCAAAACACAGTATGGATGTGGAAAACGGGAATCATGTACATAGCATGTTCCTACCATGTGCACTTCCCTGGAGTACATGACAGATGGTTTTCTGTAAACCAAAGACTCCAGCTTTGTAAATGTATGGTACAAAGGTGATCCATATCACGTAAATGTTCTGCAACAGGATTCCTGTCATCTCCTCAATCTTTTCTGCTACTGAGGGTCGTACTCAAATGTTCCAGTTATTTATAGTAATTAATTTCACAGTTTCAGCTTGTCTTCTGCTGAACAGGTCTGCTTTTTCAGTTATTGACTGTCAGCAGCTAGCTGCCAAAAATGTCTTTAATCTTACTAGCAGGTGTATATCAATTTCTCCATGACATCCTTGACTTGTTCTGGTACCTAATGACTGAACCAGTGCATATTAGTTTTCTTCTTTTTCCTGTTTCTGAAGAAATATTTATATTCTTTACAATTACATCAGAAAAGGAAGTCGTGGTATCAATGAGTTCTTTTGCTAAAGCTTTGTGTTACTGATGCTCTGCCCAAACAGAGCTTAATCCACCAGCTTGTATTGTTCTTGAAACTTTACTCCTAAGCCAGGAAAAACAATGCTGTAGAGACACTTGGGATACCAGCAGAGCTACAAGCTATTTATTTCTGTGGGCCTAACACACGTAGGGAGTCTGAGTATCTCTGTAGGCGTTTAAAGTTCAGTGCAAAATCTATCAATGGATTGGGTTGCATGGTGAGCTGTTCCCAGAGTACCAGGAGGGTGGGCAGTGCTGCAGAGATGGGATGCACACTGTCCTGGTGGAAAGAAGCTGTGACCTGAGGCAGAAGGTCATTACTTTGGATGGAGCAGTATTTCTATATCCTCGATGTATTTATGGTTTAATGACTTCAGAGGTTACCTGAAACTTCAAGGTCTTCAGTCAAGACTTATGCTAGTATCTGTTATTGTAGCACACAGTAGTATCTACTCCTTCCCCCAAATATCAAAGCCTTTTCTGTTTTCCTTAATTAACTGCCTTCACCTCAACAGTGAGCATTGGGCTTGACTAGTTAGACAGTTTTCCAGTTAAACAACCAGGCAAAACTAAGAGTTTGGGATTCCTGTTTGTGTATATTTATCACTGAAAAAGAAAAATATCAGGGACACTAAATTAGTCGTAATTAAAGTGGCATTAATTAAGCATATCTGTTTCAAGTGAGTGAATGTTGAAAGACAGCTATTTCTGAATTGTATTACAGGCAGGGCTGTGTTGAAATAGATCTTCAGTGTGGCTGACAGGTATTTCTGCAGTCTTGGTTTTGCACTAAATCTTGTGTTTTTGTGTGGAATTTAAGGAATGTCATTTCATGCAAGTTGTTTCTGCATTCTCTGTTCATCATGAACTGTAGTGATAGCAATACCTTAGACATAAGACAAACATGTCCTGGTTATTCCTCAGTTTTTGGAATGCAGAACATTGCAAGATTAAATAAATCTGGAAGCATTTGATAGCTGTGGTACTCTGGTGCCCATTATGATGGTAATTTTACTGTCACAACTGTACCATTCTTAATTAGGTTTTTGTGTCCATGTGGAGGATGTAATAAAACCTGACCCCATTTTTAAGAGGCAAAATGTCCAAACAAGATAATAGACCTTGGCAGCCACTGTAGGTGTTTTGGGCCCTGCTATTGCAGCATCCCTTTGCTCCTATTATTTCCTTGTTTTTCTTTTCTCCTGTCTGCAGCAGTGAAGCTTACCTGGCTGTATGGAAATTACTCAGAAAACAAGGGAATGTGAAATATTAATAGGTGAAGCCCTTCTGCATGGAGCAGATGAATTTAATATGCATTGGAAATACAGACTTTTAGGGGTTTTGTGGTTTTCTGTTGGGTTGGGTTTTGTTGTTGTTGTTTTGGTTTTGGGGGGGTTTTTTTGTTTTGTTTTTTTTTTAATCCTTAGCGCTAGTTCTGCTTCATCTCTACTAAAATGCCAAAGGTGAAATAAACAGGCTGATGATGATGGAATGTTAAAATTACTGTATGTATATTTTTAGTGGCCTGGTATTGATAAGCTTTAAGTAGACAAAAAGAAGCAAAAAACTTGCTGTTTGGTGTAGAAATGGGAAGAAAGTTGCTATCTTATCAATGGTTGAATGAAATTCACAGGTGTACTAAATCGGAAATCTGGGTAATTCTTTAAGGAGGAAAGAAGCCTTACTGAACCTTGTTTTAACTCCCCAGCCTTAGGAACTGTGTTGACAAAATAAATTATTTTGTGAGTCTAGGTCATATGAGAATTAATGTACAAACTCCTCTGTTTTTCAATTCTCTTTGATATCTTTGTTGTTTAAATTTTTTTCTTAGAAGGGTTTTATTGCAAGTTATGAAGTACTAATTTAGAAATGTTTATTAGACAATTATTTCCAAAGGGTAACTATGAAGATTTTTCAAAATGTGCTAATGTGTAAATTAATTTTATTTTCCTGCTTTCAGTCAGTCAAGTGCAGCCACTGATCACGAGATGTTACCACAAAATCTACCTCAGACTTCACTTTTGTTCATTCATTTGCTGCGTCATAGATCTCAACAGGAGCTCTGCAGACACTCTTGAAAATCTCTGAACAGATTGGGACATCAAGTCAAAGCATGATGACCTAATAGGAGGTCAAAGTCTCAAACATTGATTCAGCAGTTCAAGATAACACTGCCCTTTATATCAGTATCACTTGTGAAGGCTACAGACCTCCTGCCATTTCTTTCCTGGCTACTTCAGTAATACTCAGCTGACCCTTCTTTGGTGAAGAGATCTTGGCTTTTCTCTCTGGTCCTGGAAATATTAATGGAATACAGTCATGTCTACCCAGGACGAGAGGCAGATAAATACAGAGTATGCTGTATCCTTGCTGGAGCAGTTAAAATTCTTTTATGAACAGCAGTTGCTAACAGATATAGTGTTGATTGTTGAGGGCACTGAATTTCCCTGCCATAAGATGGTTCTTGCAACGTGCAGCTCATATTTCAGGTAAGTATTCAAATGCTATAAAATCTGTGCTACCTGGTTTTGAGTGTAATTGTAATTGATTGACAATGTCTTACAGAGACTTAAAGATCAGTAACTTAAGTACAAAACCTAAATATCCTTCCTTTCCAACACAGAGTAAAATAAAATTTCTGGCATCCTGGGACTTAGTCTAGATATTTATTTTAGTTTCTACAATGAGTGTGGGGGGGAAAAAATCACACTTGTGATGGCTCATTTTCTTTAGGGAGTTAAATGAGTCTGAATAATTAGCAAATTTCTTATTCTTCACACTTAATCTTTAAAATACTTAATCTGTTTTTATTTCCCAAGGTAGGATAACAAGGAATTATTGAGACTTGGCTGAGGGAATTCCATTGTCATATTTAACTGTAGTTTCTTAGTAGAAGCATCTGCTAAAAGTAGGGATTGCTGTGCAAGTTCACGGCTTTCTTTTCTGAATCATCTGGTTTTCTCTGCTCTGAAACTCTTCCCTTGCCTGAGTTTGTTGCAATGCAAGTAGAGTTTTTCTGTGTGTGGTTTGGGCTCTTTTTTTTTTTAGTTTCATAGTCCCCCCCAAGATAGTGTTGAAATTTTTAGTTCAGTAGCTCTTGTTTTCCAAATGTTCTGGTTTTGGTCTTCTAAAACATTTTTATTAATAGGATATGTTGAGTGCTACCACTTCTTGCAAGTTCCTTCATAGTAAGTAAGACCTGGATGATGAGGCACCATGAGTTTTCTGCAGTGATTAGTCATTTTTGTTGGCAACATAGTATAATTAATCTGCCTGTCTGGAAGGAATTTTGAAGCTTGAAACTAGTCTGGGTGACATCCACGCATGTTCTACCTTCCTGATGCATTGTGGAGGGATTATAACTTCTCTTTCCTGTTTAATCACAGGAAAGTTTACAAATTTGCTTTCCCGAGACAGGCTCACTATACAGAACACATTCAAGATGTTTTCTGTACTTTGTCTACTTTCTTGTAGAAAACTGGGGAAGGATTCATTTATTACTTTTACAGAAATTTTTGTCCCTGCTGGCTTTTCTGTTTATTTTTTTCATCTCAGATGAATCTGGTCCAATTTTTAGCAACAAGTATTGTGTGATCACTAGATAATAATTATTACCATTGGCCCTGTGCAGATGACATAGTTCCAACAATTTGTAAAATAACAGCCACTGGAAATGTAGCCAGATTTAATGTGGGTGGTTAATCATAAGGTTGGAAAGCTGTCATGAGTACACCCAGTGTGCTGCTACAGAATGTGCAGTCAAATCTCTTATTCATATGTGTTTGTTTATTATTTATGGAATGAGGTTTTGGCACTGGTTAAAAGAAGTATCAAACTTGTGGTTTTGTCGTGTTCTGTTTTTCTTCTCTACTTTGGTTTACAAAAAGATGCTTGGCTTCCTAAATTTAGCTTTATTATGAAAAATTGATAGCCCTGAAGGAGGGGGAAGCAAAGCATCTTTCTGTGTGATCCAACCATTGTGTGTGATTGCAGCCAGCTTACCTTACATCTATGTGTCTGAACAATGCACAGCTCCTGCACAGGCTGTGAGCAAGAGCCAGAGCCTCCAACAGCTCCCTATTCCTTTCTGAGGAGTCTCTGTACCCTCTTGTACCTTCTTGCTTACCTTTAAATAGCTGCACAACAAGTTGATACTCAGTTAGTCAGTGATCCTTCCTAAAATGCAAGTAGCCCTGAGTTAAGGAGCATAGAAGACAGAGAAATGGGGATGGGATACATCTTTGTATCAGATGTTTTCTGGAATGGCTTTGCTTAGGGAGTGTATCTCCATGTCCCCTTCACCTCTGCAGCCAGAAGCAGGACTAAAAGGTGCACCCACTGTCCCTTCTAACTTCTCTCATGCCTGGTTTCCTAAAAAAAGCCCAAATAAATATAAAGAGCCTTGAACTAAATTTTTAGCACAACCATAAATACCAAACCTGAATCAATATAGAACTCTTGAAACCAATGTCCCCTGTTCAAAGAAAATTGACAAGTATGTGACTTATAGTACCAGATTGCGGTAAGTTCTTAATTGTGTTATAATTAAAATACCAGAATGGGCAAGAGGTGTGTAAAGCATTAAGGAAACAATAGCTATATTTTAAATTGCCCTTCTAGTCTTTTTCAGGAAGATGTAATGGAAATACTTGCTCTTCTTTTTTTCCCAGACTAGATCTGAATAGTTTTTCTGGTTTTAATTTTTGCCTGCAAATTTGAAGTTTACTGCATGTTATGATTAATGGTATATAAGAAATAATTAATAGAGTGCTAGTCCTTGTTCCATTTCTTCTCCCAGAGGAGCATCCTTTTTGATATGTCTTAGTTCAGTCCATTACATAAATCTGCTTCTTTTGTTTTAGAATCTAAAATCTAGCTGTGTATGTTTCAACAGTATTTTTGAAGGATGTGTCCTCCCTCTTATCACCTATCTTAGAAAATATTTAAATTGTGTCATTAAAACTCCAAAATCATTAGAGCTGTCTGCTGATTAACACAGAAGGGTTTGCATGAATATTAAAATATTTCTGCAGAAGGCACTGATGTTACTCTTTTAATGTTCTGTCCAAATGTTTTATCTTAAATACTAGATGTTAGCCTAAGGTAAATCCTAAACACCTGTGAACAGGCCTGCAAAAGGACTTTAGGAATGTAATCACCAAAAGCTTACAGGTGACTGTTTAAGATAACTCACTGCTGATCCTTGTCTTAATATGTGTTTCTCCTCAGAGCAATGTTCATGAGCGGGCTGAGTGAGAGCAAACAGACACACGTACACCTGAGGAATGTGGATGCAGCCGCTCTGCAGATCATCATCACTTACGCATACACGGGTAACCTGGCAATAAGTGACAGCACAGTAGAGCAGCTCTATGAAACTGCCTGCTTCTTACAGGTAGGAATGTTTAGAGGAGGAAATAACAGCTTCTAATCCCTGAACTGCTTTATTCTTTATCTTTCCTCTTCAGTCATTCCAAAACACTTTTGCTCCATTTGCTCAGTATAGACAGCAGTTGCTTGCCAAACAAATTTGCTGCATGTAGCCATCCCTCCTTGCATGACAGTCCCTTTGGAAAGCTGGAAGTAAACCAGTGCACTTCTAACATTTAGAAAATTAGTTTTGTCAGCAGACATAATCATGTTGTGTACTTGGTCTATATGAAGCAGTTGAGTGAGTCACTGCTGTATTTTTGTGTATGTATAGTATCCCATGCCTGAACTGTGTTGTTCAACCCCAGATTCAGGTACTTTATGTGCTACATGAAAGCATAGACTGTATGTGTAATACTTTGTGTGTTTCTTTGCATTACAGGTAGATGATGTGCTACAACGATGTAGAGAATACTTAATCAAAAAAATTAATGCAGAAAATTGTGTGCGTCTATTAAGTTTTGCTGATCTCTTCAGCTGTGAAGAATTAAAACAGAGTGCTAAAAGAATGGTGGAGCACAAGTTCACAGCTGTGTACCACCAGGAGGCTTTCATGCAATTGTCACATGATCTACTGATAGATATTTTAAGCAGTGACAATTTAAATGTGGAAAAGGAGGAGACAGTGCGTGAGGCTGCTATGTTATGGCTGGAGTACAACACGGAATCGCGCTCGCAGTATTTGTCCTCTGTTCTTAGCCAAATCAGGATCGATGCACTTTCAGAAGTAACACAGAGAGCCTGGTTTCAAGGCTTGCCACCTAATGATAAATCAGTGGTGGTGCAAGGACTGTACAAATCGATGCCCAAATTTTTCAAGCCCAGACTTGGCATGACAAAAGAGGAGATGATGATATTCATTGAAGCTGCTGCTGAAAACCCTGGTAGTCTTTACTCTTCTGTCTGTTACAGCCCACAGGCAGAGAAAGTTTACAAACTCTGCAACCCTCCCGCTGACTTGCATAAGGTCGGGACGCTGGTAACTCCTGATAATGACATCTATATAGCAGGTGGGCAAGTTCCTCTGAAGAACACAAAAACCAATCACAGTAAAAGCAGCAAACTCCAGGCTGCCTTCAGAACTGTGAATTGCTTTTACTGGTTTGATGCGCAGCAGAACACTTGGTTCCCCAAGACGCCGATGCTCTTTGTACGCATCAAGCCGTCCCTGGTGTGCTGTGAAGGATACATCTATGCAATCGGGGGGGACAGCGTCGGTGGGGAGCTCAACAGAAGGACTGTGGAGAGGTACGACACCGAGAAGGACGAGTGGACCATGGTGAGCCCCCTGCCCTGTGCGTGGCAGTGGAGCACGGCTGTGGCGGTTCACAACTGCATCTACGTCATGGCACACAACTTGATGTACTGCTACTTCCCCCGCTCGGACGCCTGGGTGGAGATGGCCATGCGACAAACAAGCAGATGTTTCGCCTCAGCTGCTGCTTTTGGTGATAAAATATTCTATATCGGAGGACTGCATATTGCCAGCAATTCTGGGATAAGGCTCCCCAGCAGTACTGTGGATGGGTCCTCTGTAACCGTGGAGATCTACGACGTGAATAAAAACGAATGGAGGATGGCAGCCAACATCCCTGCCAAGCGCTATTCCGACCCGTGCGTCAGGGCCGTTGTCATCTCCAATTCCTTATGTGTCTTTATACGGGAGACCCACATGAATGAGAGAGCCAAGTATGCCACCTATCAGTATGACCTGGAACTCGACCGCTGGTTCCTGAGGCAGCACATATCGGAACGTGTGCTGTGGGACTTGGGGAAAGACTTCCGGTGCACTGTAGGAAAGCTGTATCCATCTTGCCTTGAAGAGTCCCCGTGGAAACCTCCAACGTATCTCTTCTCACCAGATGGAGCTGATGAATTTGAGCTGGATGGGGAGATGGTTACTTTACCACCTGTATAGCTCCCAAATTAGACTGCACAACTGAGTCTGTGCTCAGTTATAAAATAATAAAAGAAATAAATGGCTGTGAAAGAACAGGTCTGGGGATGGAAATCTCAGAGCTGTCTTTCATGAGTTGTATTTTTATGCCCTACCTAACACTTGCCGCCATTCAGTATGAATTAGTGAAATGAGCAGATATGCTTCCATAATCTCAAATACTATTATCAGATAATTGAGAAAATATATGTATATCATGAGCTTGAGCATCTGACTTGTCTAAAGAATTAATTCTAGTTCTATAAGGTCTCAGTTCAGGAAAATTAGCTTCAGAAAAAAGTAGTTATTGTTTCTAGGATGATGTCACAACTCTTTTGAAAATACCTTCCAGTTACATTTGAACTACTTCTGGATATTCTACGTAAGTGCTAGTTATATAATTGTCAGTGTGGCCTAATTAAAGGACTGTGCTGCACTTACTAAATAGTAATATCTATGTTGGTATAGTAATGCCATTAAAAGAAAAAGAAACAAATCCCATGGATCTACACCTGTGGTAGGAAGGGTAGATCTTCCATTGTATGGTAACATGCTGGGCAAAATGACTGCAGGTTCAGTCAAGCTGTATGATGAGGTGCATGTATTCTATTTTCACTAACTTATACCTGTCTATTTAGAATACAGGTCTTCCAAGCAGCTGGTAGATTACCAGGTGTGGACTTAAGTTGCTGGGCTTGCAATAGGAATTGCCAGCCCTCATAGTGCGGGTCTGTGTGGGGCTTTAATCAGTAAATGCCTCCACATTCTGTATTACAGTAACATTGGCTCATGTATATTACTTCCTGCTGCTGATGTATTTTTTCCATTGTAAAACGAAGTTTTAGTGTGGATTAACCAGGTCTTTATTTTCTGTTAATTTAATAACAAGCATTACTGTAGTGTGATTGTGTATAGATATCCCTTAGCTGTCAGGTTTTTTACTTTTGGGGGGGGAAGCAAACTTCAGGAATATCCTGTGCTGTGTGTGCAGGAGAGCAGATGCCTAGTGCTGCTCTGGCATTAATCCCAGGAACCACTAGCAGTAGCGGGGTGCCGCCAACCTAACATGAACACAGGTGCTTCATGACAAACCTTACTAGCATGTTCAGCTGCATCATGTTCTGGCACTGTATTTTGAATGACATTAATTTATTAAAAAAGACTGAATCTAATTGCCTCAGTGTGCTTTTTGGCTGAAATAAATAGAGCTGTGCCACCCTCCTACCACATGCACACTTGTAGTGAGTAGCTTATTGAAGGCAGCTAGAAATAGTTACGCTGCAAAAAGCCTGGAGATGCGTATGTTAAATTGATTCTGCTCACTTCTACTCAGCAAAAGCTGGAAATTAGGTATTGAAGTCAAACTGAGGATTACATAGGACTTGAATCTCCTGCTCTCATTCTTGTAAATCAGCACTTCTCCAGTCATGGTACGAATTCTGCCCTTCTGAAAGCTAAGAACAGGAGGCATTAAGGAGGAACATTTTCTCTAAGTTCAGAAGATGGCAGACCTATTTTTAGTCTTCAGTAATCAAGAGCATATTTATTTACTCCATTGTCCAGACTGCCACTGACTTTTCCTTAATTGTTTCTTATTGCAGTAAATACAACTACAGTCTTCAATAAGACAACACCTATATATTGTTTGGGCTAGTTCTCAAGGGGCTTTACCAAGTTTTGTCTTGTACAATTATTAAAGGTTTTGACTAGAAAAGGGCCTTTAGATAAGAAAGCTGCCTTATATAAAACTCTTCCAGATGCTTTGGCATTTTGTGCCATGTGAGGATTTATGGGACTCAGAGTAACAATGGCAAACTACCAATTTTTTTTTTTAATGAAGGTGACATAACATGTTTGCATTTACCATTACATAAACTTTTTTTTTAACACCTGCATTTTTTAGATTAGACGTGTGAGGTGACTCAGAAGTTCCTGCTGATAGGTCTGTTTATATTGCTTTCATGTTGCAAGTCTGTGCAAGGGAGCATATATAAAGAGATACTCCTTTATAATGCAATTTGGACAATCACATACCTCAGGCAAAAACATGAGCTTATCCAAGTAACTCCAGCCTGGATGGGCTGCTCAGTTCTGTGGCTCGTTCTCACTTCACCCTACTGTTATCAGGTTGCATTAGGCTTTAGGACAAGGGTTTGTTGTTTTAACTGCAGATGATCTATAGCTACTGAAGGAGCACAGTGGGCTCATTGTTACTAAGAACTTTCATTTTGAGTTTAAAATCTTAGGTGTAGTTTCTTACTGGAGGAAAACAATAACAAAAAAAAAAGGGGTGTATTTGAATAGGAAATAAGAAATACTAAATAGGAAATACTAAATGTGGTGGCTCTAAGTTACAACTGCTTCATAGAACCTGGAAGAACTTGATTTTATCCATTTAGGAACATCTTTTTAAATACAGATAGTCTGCAACTTTTATATTTTCTTTCAGTACGTTACCTCCATGTTTTGTTTTTATGTGGCCCAAGATTATATACTACCTCATGTAAAATTAATTTACTATTAATTATATGGCATTTATAGACAAGACTAGTCAGGTGGTGAACAGTTCTCTAGTGACTGCTAAAGACATACTAGTAGTTCACTTACACAACTAGTTGCTGAGCCAGTATTCATCCCCAAAGAAGAACAGCTGGCAAATGCTATTCTCCAGTCTAAAGTCTTGCCTTGCATAATTCAAGAAGGAAACTGCAGCCAAAGCATTGTCATCTGCCTGGAAGTGGTCACTAGTGGTAGAATTTGAGAAAGACTTGCAGGAACAAAAGGCAACAGCTGAAAAAAATGCAGT
Organism: Dicaeum eximium; assembly: GCA_013396995.1. Lineage (NCBI taxonomy): Eukaryota > Metazoa > Chordata > Aves > Passeriformes > Dicaeidae > Dicaeum > Dicaeum eximium. The sequence continues at coordinate 184,088 of VWZP01009614.1, forward strand.
TCTCATGTCATAAATAGAGCAAATATGATTAAAGCCTAGACAGAGATCTAACTAGTGTCTTACTACAAAGCTTCAGCCTAATCTTAGCCTATTCAACCTGTACTTGGCTTTGAAGTATATTTACATACAAGTTTCAGTGAATCAACTCATGTCCTCAAGCTCTGCTACACTTGCAAAGAAGTTTACATCTTTTTTTGTAAAGCTAATTTAAGTCAGTCCTACATAGTTTCAGTTTCCCTTACCTAAAAAAATACCACAAATGATCTGACCTCTGCTAATTTTTAATGCATTCAATCATTTTTTGCAGTTGTCAAAACACATACATAATTGCAAGTTTAATTTTTGTTGTAAAGGATCAGTCAGATCTGGGAGAGTGAATTGTGCCAAGCTTTGCAGAGACCAGGATCAGGCAGATAGTTAAATTTAGGGGAAAAATAATTTGATAAAATTGTAAAGTTTATTTCAAGATTTAAAGCACTACTGTTTTTCACAGTATTTCTCATTTCACTTCTCAATGCCTCTGTTAAAATACGCAAGTACCTGCCACATTGCAGTACAGGGACACCTGCAGGCCACTGAACTTACTAGCCAGGATAGTGTTTTTCCTCCTTTGTTTGTAATTTCCAGCTACCTTCAAGTTGTTTTCTGTTTTTTGCTCTGGATTCCTACATGAAAGGAGCTATAATTTAGGCAGACTCTGAACCAGGTTCACCCTAAAAACCAGTTTCTTTCCACTTCATGCTTAACATTAGCCACACAAAATTCTGTTTAGTTCCACTTTCAGGAGTATTTAAAATACCTCCATCCTACAACATTTCTCATGAGTACAGTTCAGCAAGGCAGAGTTCTTACAGAGCCTATAAACCTAGAGGAGGAATCTTAAGAGAAAAAACCATGAAACAATTTCCAAAATTTAAGAGCTGATATATGCTTCAGCCAGCTCTTTGGCACATGGCAAAATCCATACACACAAATTTTTCACAGTGGCAAAGTCAGTAACCACAGGTCGTATTAGGCAGTATGTTAAGCTCAGTGTTATTTTTTGCCACTTTCTGGTATGCCTGTGCTTCTAAATTCTCCACTGTGTGCATTTCTTCAGACATGAGAGATCAACTGAGTTCCCTTCTCCAGTATTTTCCATTTCATATAGTATGCAAGTGATGTTATTTCCCATATTGTTTTTAAGACAAGATGACAGGTGTACATCTGCCTTCACTTCAAATAACTTCTTCCTTCAGTCTAAACATTCTTGCTTGATTATGCTCACCTGATCCAGAAAGTAGTGCCACATTATTGGTGATCTGGATTCAGACAAAAAAAAAAAAGATTTTGTAGGTGTTCTCTGCTACTATAAAGGCAAACAGTAATTGTGCTTTCATCAATATTAGTCAATAAATTCAGCGGTGGAAACAAAAGAAAAACCACCTTACTTGATAAGTTGATTTTGAAGTATTATTATAAGAGGAGCAATGTATGATTCAACAATTTTGATTCTAAACAGCTGAAGTTCCAAGTTCCATCCCAACTGCGATTAAACCACCTGTGTACAGATGTTGTGCACACATGATGTCAATTTTGCAGGGAATAAGGTAATCTGAGTAAGGGTCACTATTTAACTGACAGAAGTGATCCATTTCCCTATTTTTTTATGAATCCAAACACTGCATGCTTTTTTAAGTCAGTCCCTTCTCTAATATAGCATTAAAGACTCAAAACACCAGGAAGCAATTTGTCATACATCTTTAATCATAATACAATAATGTAGTGTTTCTCCCTTTAATGAATACTCTCCATGTTGCCCTTTTTAATGAAAACCAAATACCTGCAAAAAAGTGAAAATGTTGTGCATAAAAAGCATGATGTAAATTTATCTTTCAGTGTCTTTGCACAACTACTTGCACACAGTCGGAAAAACCTTAACAAATTTTAGGGAATTGCAACCATTCTGTAGACATAACCTTTGTCCAATTCACATCTAAATGTTACCCAAGGGAGTCAAGTTTCCTCCTTCTGGAAAACCCATTTACCAAATTGTTCTCAGACAGGCACAGTGACAGCTGCAGTAGAAGTTCTAAAGTTTTAAAACAGCTCACTATGGCAGAGAACTGGATGTGCAGCAATTAATTTACACAGCATCTTGATTTTGAGCATTTGATGTCACAATCCACAGATAATACAAGTTACTTTGAAGCTAAATCTACACCAAAATTTTAGTTGTACTTGAAATTCTTACTGATGTAAAAGATGTCTGTGACCTCCTGAGGACTTCAATCAATTCACAACAAGCAGCACCCCACATGGAATAAGAAGTCACTCTAGAGGATCCTTTTGTCCTAAACTTGCAAAAAGCAGCATCCATAATCAGTTTAAATGGAAGATAAATTTCAAAAAGACTGCTAATGAATTACAAGCAGCTACCAATATCAAAACCACATGCCTGCAAGTATCTTCTGGTAGAATTAATTCATTAAAATAACACAGCTTTCTTAGCAGACAGAACTTTAAACAGGCTGAATGTATTTTATTTTTCAAGCAGCACAGGAAAAATCAAATACATTACTTGTATTTTCAATTATCAAGGAATAGTTCCTATGTTTAAAAACTGCAGTCACACCTTCACTTTTACAATTAAATACTGCCACATTAGTTTCTCTGCTTAGTAATAATTTGTATGGAAATCAGAAGCTTGTTTAGGCAAAATATTATATTTAATTACAAAGGTGCTTAAAACAGAAGTACAAAGTCAAACAAGTGCAACGTACCAGAACACTGACCTAAAAATTCTAATTAAATTGTGACATTTGAGGAAACTGGTGTGAGATGTGTACAGGAATTAAGGGTATGACATGAAAATGACTGATGAAAGATGCTGAACACTTCAGTCAAACAAAATATAAGGTCAGCAATACTTAAGTCTTGTGGGGTTTGGGGACTTAAATCTCATATCTATGCTCAACAGGCAGTTCCTCAAATGCTGGCACATTAAAAAAGCTGAGGTTGATGCCTGTGATGAGAGAAAGTTGAGAGGTGTGGTATTGTGTTACTTGTAAGTCAGTGTATGCTGCACGCTGACAGCCAGAAACACCTTTGCAACCTCAAATCACAACAGAGCTGTAACAACACCTTCACAGCTGACTGATTAGAGGCACTATCACCAATTCACTTAGGACCCAGTGTTTCTTACAGTGCAGAAATAGATGTTGGGGCTTTTGAAATGGAAGTCGATGACCTAAATCTTTCTGAATAATTAATAATGCCTGCAATGGAAATGTTAAAGCAGAGGAGAGGAAAATAACTTGCATTTGCATTGGATTTAACTAAAGAGGTTACAAGCATTAAGTTAAGAAGAGAACTACATGAGCTTAGATGAACCTCAGTGGCTGCATGCCTTCCTACAGCCCAAAAGTAAGCTTAAGCAAATGTTGGAGAGCAAAAGTAGGTGTTAATGAAGACAACTAATTATGAAGATCATCTCCAGCCCCTCACTGAGTCTTAATCACTCTTTAAATCTGAGTTTCAATCTGATTCCAATTTGCTAGTAGAGTGCCAGTTCTTAAAAAGACTGAAAAGTAAGTTTTTTATTCCGTCATTTGTAACAGAAGGAAAATGCTCTTAATCAGGTTGTATGTTTAGTTCCACAACAGAGACAGCTGGGACAGTGAGAAAAAGGCTGCAGAGAAAGATCTGTCTGGTCTTTTTGCCCATAAGAGAAAAATTGCGAAGTATCACAACAGAATCACTGTACAAAACAACAAGCAGCCAATGAGGGCAAAGACCAGGATATTGAAAGGGGATCCTTGAAGGTCCTGCTTCTACAGCTTGTACAAATAAATACCAACCACTAGCCTGGCTTTGAGAACTCACCATTGTGAGCTCCTAAGCCTAAATCTACCTAGGTATGCCTTAAGTTGCTGGAGTTAGTTTTATAGGTGCTTAAATCCTTTATGCACCTTTCTTCAGTCTTCATTACAACATGGACCATGACCACTTAAATCCCAAAGTGCAGATAATATGTTAGTCATTTCACAAAAGCAAGTGATTATTTTGGGTTATTTTCTTATCTGCATGCTGATTCAGAAAGCTCTAGACACACCATGAATACACAGCTCTAGTCTTAATTCACTGCATATAAAGTAATACCTAGTCTTTAAAAAGATATAAATGTCTATTACAGAGTTGTGGAATAAAACAAAAAAGAGCATCAGAAGTTTTAGCAGAGATACAAATACACCCAGAGACCAGGAGCAACAGTTGCCGTTTGACAGATACATCTTACTTGTGTGCCAGAAGCAATAAATTAGTGGAGCTTTAGGGGCCTTTTTTGCCCTTCTCAAATCAAACTACTCAAACTGGCTGTTTGCCTTTAGGTTTTCCACAGTCATTCTATCTAGTCTGTCCTGGAAAAAAAATTGAAGAAAGCTTTAAACCAGATCCCTTCAAATCACTGAAGCAAAAAAACTGACAACCAAGTTGCCGGACAGTGACAATGTGATGCAAATGTGGCTTTTCTATTAACTTTACAAATGCACAGAAGGAATTAAAATATAATTTCCTGAAAACATTTGAGCCTTCCCGTTTATCTCTTGTGCAGCTGCTGCATTTTATTTGAGGAATAGGAAATATAACCATGACTACAAATCTTGGCCCCAGAAAAGAACATGGCAAAATGCTGACAGATACTGATGAGGCAATAAACTAAGAACTTTTTGGTACAGAAAAGTTGGAACACTTGACAATGTAATGTAGAAAACGTTAAGAGCAACATGTGGGGATGTCAGAAGGCATCTAGAGGCACGCACATTGCAAGGAAACAGGAAATAATCTCCCTTGGAATCAAGAAATATAGGAAGTGCAATACACTTGCATATAGAAAACACCACATGCATGTTACATAGGAAATACAGCATTATGCCACATCTTTTCAAATAAACTATTATATTTCTTCACACAAGGATATGAACTGAGCTGTTCTAGTGACTCTCAATTCTAGTGTTAATTTCCTTATGGAAAAAGCAATTATCCAAACAGCACATTCCCTGAGTCAACACAGAAAATCCACATAGCTGATTTTCATTTAGAAGAGTGCTCATAACTTTACTGGGGAGAAAAAGATAAAAACACACAGAGTTTGCTACTGTGCTAGTTTTGGGGGGGGGTTTAGTATACTTCATATGTATGCAACTACATTAATATTGCAATTGCATCCTAACTTACAAAACTGTCTATGATCCAATCCCAGTTTGGGAGAAATGCTTTGTAATTCTTTCTCTGAAGAGATCTCTCCAACTGGAATCCCATTCACGTCCCAGGGGAAACCTCAGCCAAAACATAGGCAAAGGTATGAAGGCCTACTGCATAACATGAAAAAAAACTACTGATTTTGCAACTGTCACACAGATTTGGAGACACAAAGAGAGCTAGAGATAGATTCATTCAAACAACTCTACATGGATACAGGGGATAGAGGAAAAAAATCTCTTGTCAGCCACAGTCTTACTCTGCATCTTGTTGATTTTAATTTGCAGGTAAAAGCGTGAAAGTTCCACCTCTTAAAAGTTGCAGAGATTCTCTCAAATCCAGTCTAAAAGAGGAATTTTTACTTATATTCTGCTTATTTCTAACAAGAATTCACAAACATTTGGCTATCTGGATTGAAAAATAGAACTACTTTACATAAATATCTTCAACATCCAAGAAAATGTACAAATCTAAAGTCAAACACATTTGGCTTCCAACAAGCCCCATTTGCTAATGTCTTTATAAAGGCTCAGTTTTAAAGAGAAGTAATCATTTTAAATATAACCAATACACTGCAAATGCCATCCCATTGTATGGTGACAATCACCATTCTTCTGTACTTCTAGGGAAAGTGAATAATAACATTCCACATCCGCTTGCAAGCAACATATACCTTATTTTGGTCCTGGGTAGGTAATCTCCACTCCTACATTTTGGAGTGGTCTTTTTACAGCTCAGAGAAAGATTGCACCTGAAATAGTCAGCAGTATTCTGCCAAAGCAGCATTTAGTCCCCAAGGCTTTGGGTTGAGTGTGTGAAAGTGGAAAACCACGATGACATTGCTGATTTTGCACTTGTGAAGGCTCCTCCAACAGACTGACCTGCAATACAAAACAAAGATCAATAGTGAAGTGTTATTTACTGACTTGCTACAAAGAAATATTTTTTTTAAAATTACTCAATCAGTTGTCCAATTTCAGATTTAAAATCTAATTCCAGAGTCTGTGCCAGAAAATATTCTAAGAACTTGAACACAGCAGCTCAGCAGAAATGGCCTATGGTGTCCTTTGCATGGGAAGGCATGGTAGACTTTGGGCTGAAAGGCACTCCTGACCAGAGTATGGTACCACAGCAAAAAGAAAAGACAGACTCCAACAGAATAAAAGAGTAAGTTAAACAATTTTTGGCACAGCTATCGCCAAACAACTATCAGACCCCTTAATAGACTCCCATTAATTCACACTGCAAGAAGACAAGGTGATGATGCCCCTGTTCAAGTGCAACAATTGCTTTTCCAGAAAGTTACAGACTGCTGCAAAATCTGCAGAAACTGACACTATCTTTTCTGATCTTCACCAACTTTGAATAGTTTCAGACAAAGTGATGTCAAAGTTGAGAATAACTCCATGCAGATGGTGGTCAAAGGATTTGTCAGTTTACATGGAATCTCTTACCTGAACATCTCTCTTCCCATATTCACCTCCAGGCCAACTGGAAAAGGAATATACACTAATTTCTTTATCTAGCTGCTTCTCTTTCTGCTATTACACAATATATGGGGCCTCAATCAGCAGCTTTACCCTTCAAAATGTTCATTTGTGCATGTTATAAAGTACGCTTAGACTGAAACTGAGAAATAGGATGCTTCTTCAAAAAAGATCCGGCATAGATGTAAACTGATTTTAAACAGATTGCTTACCTACAGCTTTTCCTGTTTGTACCACATTCCTGCTGGTAGAAACCATCACATTGCCAATCTTCTTTCCACGTTCGCTGTTTTGCACTGAGCTGAACAAGAAAGATACTGAAGTCTGTTAGTTGACTGACTTCTTATTACTCCCAGGTGTAAGTAAACTAGCTGAAGTATGTATCATTACACACAGATTTACATAGCATACATATATATATAGTTCACATAGATGGTCAAGCCCAACTTCTGCATTCATCTTATCCACAGAGATGAGTTACGCAAGCTTCTCAGAGGATGAAAAGATGCTGCCAGCAGAACAGGAAATCAAAACACCCAATAGCTCATCTTATACAGCACACTTTAAACCTTTCACAGACTCCATTGGGTTGGAAAAGACCTTTGAGATCACCAAGTCCAACCCAGGACTGAACACGACCCTGTCGACCAGACCATGGCACTGAGTGCCATGTCCAGCCTTTCCTTAAACACCTCCAGGGACAGTGACTCCACGACCTCCCTGGGCAGGCCATTCCAATGCTCAATCAATCTTTCCTAAACGTTTACCAAAATGCATTTATGATCAAAATTACAAAGTCAGATTTGCAGTAGTTTTGGGAATTCTTAGCCCTAATACATAACCTTTAAACACAACAGCAAGTGTAACTGATCTGTCTTTTTTTCTCTAGATAGAGCTTACTTTGTATCTTTGTCTAAGATTAAATTTTTGATCAAGGACAGTTTACACTCATGCTTTTGTTAAAAAAAATGCAAGAAAATGACAGACATGATCATCATTTGGAAAGAAAAGCACAAAAATGATCAGTTCTACGGTGTAAGTACAATCACTTGAAAATTATCTCATTTAATTTTAAATTTTAACTTTCAAGTCCATATTTCAGGTTTTGCAAACCCATTAATGTGAAACTTAACAACACAGTGTGCCAATTTTTTCCAACTCTCAAAATCTTCAGTGTAGATGGAAAAAGCAGGGAAAAACAGAATACGCTAAAAACAAGTATAGGCTCAGTTTGCAAAGGCAAGTAATTTTGGTGAGGATCTGGTATCCAAGTCCCACCTGCAGAATAAAGGCACTATTGTGCAAATACTTATTATTAAAAGTACACTAAGAACTACTGGTCCTTTTACATTGATGTCACACTACCCAGAAGAGTTAGTAACTCCCCTTTCAAACAAGGGGACAAAAACAGGCCAACATTACAAACACCTCCAGAGCTTTCAAATTAAGACTTTGTAGAAAGATCATCCATTAATCCATCTCATAGACCCCTCTCATCCAGAAAGACTGTTGTTTTATGGTCAGCACAGCTAAGTGAGAAAATAATCCATTTTGCCTGGTGCATAAACCCCAGGCTGAATTCTGGCTTTAGTTAGAGCTGAACAGCTATGGAAAAAACAAGCACCACTGAATTTTAGACTTGAATTTTAAAGGCAGAAGTTGAGATCAACTTAAAATTCAGCTAAGTATGATACAATAAGACTATGCAAAACTCATTTGAAACTTGTAAATTGAAGTAACTGAACCACATCTCGCTATGCATACAGTGAACTATGAGTTTTAGAACAATGCTGTATTAAAAACCAGCTAATTGGAAAGAAAAAAAGAAAAACTGTTTTCTCCTAATCATGAGACCCAAAGTCAAATCACTGATGGAAGTTTTAACAGCTTTAGCTGACAAATTAAAAGTAAATGTACAAAAGCCTTATAATTGCAATGCAAAAAATCAAGGCTTTATGTAAAGCCCAAAACAAAATAGTGCATTTGCCTTTTTTTAAAAATTATTACAGGCAAATGTTTCATCTTTAGATGTGGTGCTGTTTTGCAACAGAACTTCTGAGTATAGTTTCATGAAGGTGACCAATTTGAATCCTTATCTTGTTTAGTTCATGATAGCAACAGTTATATAATTATTGATATTTGACCACACTTCTAAAAAATACAAATCAAAGTACTATGTACTTACTGTGACAGCCTTAACTTAACATCTGATACAGAATACTGTCCCTGGAATGGATGGCTAGAAGAGGAAAAACCCGAGAAAACATTAATTTCTTTTTCATTATGAATCTCTATCACACTATTATTAGCTGTATTCCCCTCTGTGACTTACAAAAAAAAAAAAAAGTTTAAAAAAATATTTTGCAGATATACTACTCTATCACTTCACTGAAGTCTGGGTTGCAGTGACTATTCAATGACAGATTTCTTATGACCTACCTGAAAGGTGCCTTCTATTTACAGATGAGATATTAACAACCTTTTCACACTAAGTCAAAAGCACCTCCTTCCAGCAGCACTCAGCAAATAGAAAACATCCTTTAAGTAGACCAAAAGAGCTTTGTAGGTCTAAGGAAAAACGTTTTTCACACTACAGCAACTGACAAAGTAAAAGCAAACAAAACTCCCTGCAGCAGAGTAATAACCCACACTAAACAGAACACATGCACAGCCAACAGTGGTTCCAAGCCTGGCATTGTCAAATCTTTCAGTGAAAATACACACAAAACAGCCAGATTCCCTCTATCCCACCAGTGACAACCTTGGACACAGCTACTCCCTGGAACCAATAATAAAAAGCAGAACCATCTGAGGACAATTCCCAAGGAATGACAAACTTTCCGTAGCTGGGGACAGCTGACAATCAATTTAAACAAGTTTCACTTCTCCTGACTCTGAATGTTTTGCTTCATAAAACTACTGCCCAGAATTAGAATAAATATTACAAAGTTTCCTTACCTAGAATTTACCTCTGCAAGAGCTGGATGCTTGTTGCTATTCCATACTCTGTAGTTGTGGGTATTTTTCCAGGCAGTTACAAATGCTGTTCCAAAGTCTGACAAAATCTTTTCATTGTCTGATAAATTAGAATAAAGACAAGAATTTGAAGAAATTAATTAGAGATTTAATAATTACAAGACAAATTACTTTTTTCTTGAAAGAAAAGAATTCATTTTTCCAGGCTCTTATCAAGTCAATAACAATTAAAACTCCAGTACTAAAACCTGAGTACTTCAAAAATGGTTTATTTTTATTTTAAAGTGTCAAAAGCATACAGTACCAGGACAAGAGAGAAAAAAAAGCTAAAAATTACTTCTCTTATTTTTAATTTGTTTATAAAGCTCTAAGAGCTCAACTGGGGAAAAAAATAATCCAAATATATGTCTCGACTTTTTCTCTGCGCAATGACAGAAAAGGGAAAAGAATGACCACATAGCAACAAAGAACAAAAACACAATTTGCACTGGTCTTGGTCAGATACACTGGATTTTTCTGTACTATTATTACTCATTCAAATTTAGTAACTCCCAAATCCATTCCAAAACTGCAGTAGGAAATACTGTGGAATGAACTTACCGTAACAATCCCTTTAAAACACTGAAGAGTGTAGGAAATCATTTAATAGCCAGCTGGTGAAGTAGTATGAGTTCCTAGAAAACCCTGATATTTCATATCGATCTGGTAATCCTCTTAAAATATTAAATTTGTCTGACCAAGAACTTGGCATCTTCCAGACTTTAAAATCAGGTTCTCAATCCCATGTTTTCTCACATATACCACAAAACAAAATCGGAATTTAATTGGTGTGAATAGAGAAAAATCATTATGAGAATGAAGTTAGCAGGGTGAGTGCAGGCAAACTAAACATTTTCCACAAATAAAAACACTGATTCTTTTATTTATATTCACACAAAAGGTTGGAACACAGAGAATTCCTTCTGAGGTAAAGCAAAAAATTTTGAGCTCCAGGAAGCAAAAGCTTATAAAGCCTGTAGATGACACTTTTCACATCTGTGAATCCCTACTTAGGACCAATGCAAGAAGGGAAAAGAGCTAGAATAGCTCTTTCTAGAGTCTAGAAAAACTTCCTGAAAACAGATGTCTCCTTGAATCCAAGTAGTTTCCCAAAATTACCTTCAGGTTGCAATGCAGTCTAGAAGACACTCAGATTTCTAAGTCTCATCACATACAGGTTTTAGGTACTCCTACTTATGAGGAAAACTTAACTAAATCAAGGAGAAGACATTCTAATAAAAAAGTGTCTGTAAGACTGTGAATTAAGGATTAATAACAAGCTTGTCAAGAAATAACAAGGATAGCCAAAGACAACTGAAAAAGCAGGCTAAAATGAAGCTTTAGGCAGAGGGAGATCCACTGACAGACCACACATCAGCAGCAACAGAGCAAATGCTTGACATGCCCACCCTCATCTCCGTCCCTAGACAAGGTATCTACTCTACCTGGTTGCAGCACAGCAGCAAGCAGTGCATGAAGATAAGCACTGAACTGAGCCCTGATCCACTCATCTCCTCCTTCCCATCCAGTGCCATCAAGGAACACATCATCTCTGTTCTCAGTCACATGCTTCACCAAGTAATCTGAAAATCTTAGGTCAGCAGTTGTTGGGTTCAGGATCTTTCGGAGTTCTGGATCGTGGATTTGCACCTGAGCATCTTCTATCTGTTTGAAAGAATTTCAAGGGTATAAACATTTTTCTAAATAAAACTGCTTATACAAACTTACACTACTACATATTGCTACCTAAATCTAAACCCTCATTCCCCCAAAATACCAAGAAGAAACAAATGGCCAAAGAAACAATGAACTAACTGTTCTGACAAAGTCCAATACTGCTCTGATTTATCCAGAATTTGATAATTTCCCGGGCACACAGTAAAAGCTGCTTATTTGACAGGATTTGGCAGAAAGTTTGGCAGAGGAAGTATGGTGCTCTTTGATTATCACCTCTATTTATTAAGGTGATTACCTATATGGAACCATCTTAGGTTACCAGATGCTGATTATATAGTTGTGTCTATTTGCTAGAAGTGACACAGTGGGGGTTTTAGATACTCAAGAGGGTGTTTTTACCCTCTTGATTAAATCAGATGGAAGTCAAATCAGTACCTGCATCTGATTCTCATCTGCAAGCACTTATTTTTGAAGACCTCAATAAAAAGCCATGAAAAAGCCCATGATATGAAAAATGAAATTACATCACCAACACAAAAAAAATTTAACAAGTGCCTTGCAAATTCAAATATCAGATACGTATAAAAACATGGACAATAGTTTTGCATTTAGCTGCAGTACAGCAGTACAGCTTATGTAATCCTGTCCTCTCAAGTCACAGGAATTTAACAAACTTCTGCAGCTGAGAATTTATTTCATATGGAAGGAATTCAAAATTCAGGCATGCATGTGAAACAGTAAAGCTACATTTAAATAGAACCTCAGCTTCCCCCAACTTTCCCCCCAGCTCAAAGGCAAAGACCCATACTTCCACAATTGCATCACTCAGGTGCTTCTGCTGACGGAACAGGATATTGGTAGCTCCTGCGACAAAGCCACGGACTGTCACATCCGACAGGAGATGATGCTGCTGCAGCGCCATGTACGGCAAACAAAGGTACCCCTGGAGCAACAGAGACAATCAGAGAAATAACATTTTTAAAAGTGCCTGTATTCAGACGTTTTCCTAATAAAAGCCAGCATTTCACCCAGAATGAACCTTGGTTATTACAGTTTCAGCCACAATCATCTGTTCTGCTACGTGACATTTGCAAAGCAAAGCCACCACATTCCACGTGAATTAAATTTTTCAAGAGATTGTGTTGCCTTTCAGTCTCAGGATTGAAATGGAAATCCAAAGCAAAGGATGAGAATTAAATGTGTTTGTAAAGCAACAGAATAAGCAGTATAAGTGCAACAATAAGCAATAAGAATGAGGCCTCAGGTGAGTTCAGAGACAAAAAGTCAATGGAGATAAGGATTCATTTCTCCAGTTGTGTACATGACGTCTTCTAGTACTGATGAGGCACATAATGCAGGAAAGGTACAGACAGCTATCCACACTTTGTGGGGGAGATTTCCAGACACCAGAGATAGCAATCAATTTTTGATAAGCATATGCAAGCCTGCTTTAAGAAAGCAGGACAGAAAGTAAAACACTCTACTTTTTAGCCACTTCGGGGTTGTAACTTGATCTAGTATCCTACATTGCAATTAAAAAAAAAACCCTGAAACATTTTGAAAGAAGGCTTTGAGTTAGTCATTGAGGGATTATTGAGAGGCAGATGTAGGTAAATTTCTTTTTAAACATATGATCAACATAGCCCTGACATCTAATTCCAGCTGTTCAGCTGCATAAAGCCCAAAGCAAATGTATTCACTAGGGCTAATGGCACATTGGGCAGAAACAGAGAGCATACACACTTTATCACCCAGTACATGGTAATTGGAAACATATGGAAGAAAGGAGCATAACTACTCCCTTTTGTTATATTAGACACAGGGATGGCCTTAGAGATGACAAACCCTTATCAGTTGAAAACAAACAGCCTGTGTCAAAGGAACAACAGTGCTTTGAAAGGAATCACAAATCCAAAATGGAAAGTTTTCAAAAAATACAGCTTAAGCAGCAGGAAAAGGAAGGTTTAATTACTGTTAATTAAAGTGGTAAAGTCTGGGAAATCTTTCACTATTTAAAGTATCAAATGTCAGCTTACAAATGCACATTTGTAAGTATAACAACTTTTATTTTCATGAATATGTTCCATTCTTTTTTAAAAGAGTGCAGATGAAATGACTATTAGATCTTACAGAACTGGTACTAAAGAAACAAGTGCGACAAGCTATTTTCCTTTATGCTCAGGTGTACCTGGATAATGTATTATGCCACCTGGCAAAACCTCCTCCCATTCAAATTTGTCAGATTTATTAGTCTTTCCATGGCATGGCATAAAACAATCCTGTGTTAAGAGCTCTAAATGAGATGTAAACTTTCCAGTAAGTGGTTAAAACTAATGTTGAATCAGACTTTTCTGCTAACTCAGACATGCAAAGCCTTTTCTGCTTTAATTACGCTGGCTGAACTCAAGTGAAAAGTGCCTTTGTGGAACAGAAGGTAAACACGTAGAAACTGTCAGCTTCCTCAAAATTCTTTTCCATTTGATAAGCATAGCAGCAAACACAAGTTTGCACTTGAAGGTCCCCTTATCAATTATTTTATTCTTGCTTTCCATCTAGTATTTTCAAAGAACTAGACTAAATACAACTTACAGGCTATAGTTCACATTAGACAGATCATAAGGAAAAATATCAGATGCAGATCTTTGTTGAAACAGCATTTCTAATGGTGACATGAAGCAATACAGGGCAATGACATTTGAGCTGCTCACTTGGGCCCACACAGTGCACTATCCCCCATGAAAGCTACAGTGAGAAACTTAAACACAATCATAAAATACAATATTCTGCAAGGAAATGCAAATAAACCCCTGCAAAGGAAGAAAAAACACTTTGAACATCAGCAGCTTGAGAAAATAAATCTGAATCTTCTATCTTCTACTATGGGCAAATGTTCATTTTAAAGTTTATTACATTAAAAACAAAATGATGAAATGCACTATATAACTTCTTTTATTGATAGCAGTATCTTTAAAAGGGATGCATTTTACCTGTTTTTTATGGGAAACTGGCCCTACTTACCAGACTTATTGCTTGTTATCTGACTATGCCTATCATAATCCTTAAAGATTCTAGAATACCTGGAGTTCAGTTAGGTATCAGTTCAAGCTTAAAATTCAGCAGCTCAGCACCATGCACAGAGAAAGAGACACAGACAAACAGAAAGAGTTATCACAGGCAGGAGGGTGAAATTTCATCTTATATATTTTTTATGTGTGTATATATGTATTTATATACACATTTTGTGCATATATACATATATGCATTTAAAAATACATAGATAGATATAAATTAGAAGAGGAAAACAGACTTAGGTGTCAGCAAATGTAGAGCCTTCAGAATCTTTGTTTAGATTAGGATATCTAAAGGCTTCTGAAGTACTCTGATCTTGCCTTATATAGGTTAGTTCACCAATTCCTCAGAGTAAAAGAAAACCATAGTTTCTGCTACATACAATTTATTAACACAGTGGGGCTGCAGATTACCACCATGTAAAATTGCAAAAAAATTGCAAATAGTATTAAAGTATAGGTATGAAAGTGGAATGCAAATATGCATGTGCACAACCCTCTCAGGCCTTTCCACTACCCAGGAGAGACCATACTAACATGTTTTGGAAAACCCTACTGTCCACCTGGAGCTCAGTGAGCAAAATTATTAGCCACTTCTTGAAAAAAAAAGTCTTTATGAGTTACCAGGTACCACAAAGAACATGCTTACCTTTGTAAAAATAGCGAGTGGCATGCCATACTGGTCCTCTTCCAACCCTGACACCAGTCCTTGCACAAGCACCGTGTGCCCTGTGTTTGCCTGGGGCTGCACAGTGATGGGAAGGCCTTCAGAGCTCACGCCTTTGCTCCGAAGATTTCCTGCCTGTTCTGATGCTGTATTCTCACATTCTTCTTCTTTCAAATTCGACTCCTCCAAAATGCTGGGATCTAGGGTCTCCCAGTCACTTTCTGAGGACGCTGGAGAAGCACGGGAAGGAACTTTCAAGCGCTGGACAGTACCATTGGAGGACTGAGCTCCATTGCAAGTCTTCTCGGGCTGGGACAACGGCACATTTGCTTTTTGACCTTCCAGTGAATTATTTCCTGCCATCTTCCTGTCTCCCTTTCCCATTCCTAGGTTTGCATTTGAAGCATCAGCAGCAGACACAGAATCATAGTCATCTAACCGTGGTGCATTTTCCTGCAAGCCAGCATCCTCTGATATGCTCTTTCTTGGTCTGTACTGTGAGCAGTCGCTAAGCCCATGTTCAATCATACCTGGAAAGAACAGCACACATGAAAATCAGCATCTCAATCAAATTTAAGTGAATTATGTGGGGGAAAAAAAAAAAGTGCTCTTGTGTACACAGAGGAAATAATGTGTTTTAAAACACTACTTGGGAGAGGGAGGGGTGTGTTAAAAAACCCAAACGCAAACACTACACTTTCTCTCCTAAAGAATTTGCCCTAACATTTTGCTTTAAGAAGACTGGTTAGAAGCTAAGGATTAGCACGGATAGGGGTTATGTTTGTTTGTTCATTTGTTTTTTAAGCGCACTTGTGGAAGGAAAGGTTTATATTTTGGGGGTTTAAGGAACTCAACAGGAATGTGTTACTTATAGGACTCAGGGGTCCTATCTATGTTACCCACAGGAAATACAGAAAATCCAGTGGCTCCAATTAAGCACAAGAAATAACCCATAAAGTGCAAGTAGTAAGTGTTAGGAGGTGCATGCATAGTACATGGACATGCACACAAGTCACCCATTTTTTAGGCAACATATCAACCTAACTTTATTATCACATGAGTTGATTTCCAAGTGACAGCACAACCTGTCTCAGTTATCACCAGAAAACATATAAAACAAGTTCAAAATTCTTACCAGGAAAGAGTGACAAGACAGTCATCAAAGCTCCCACCAATCTATTTACAGGAGAAATATAAAACAGCACCTGGTGGCAGGAGGGAGAGCAATGGGAGGAAGAGAGAAGGCAAGAGAAGAAAGGGGAATTAGGGAGGGGAGAGTAAGAAAAATAATATTACACTTATGCATGACAAATGACACATGCAAACCATTCAAGGCACTGCTTTTTATGTTATATGTTAAAGTCTGCTTACTAACAAAACTTCCTACAGCAGTTCAAAGCAAATATTTAGACATGTGAACAGAATCCTTATATAATATTTTTAATACATGTTTTTTATATATATATGCATATGCATACATGTGTTTGTAACACAATTCTCAGTTATTCAAAGTTTTCTACTGGTTTTTAAGATTTTTTTCTAAATTGATCCAGTTACTGAAGAACTGACAGAAAACAGTTCCTGGCATGCTGCATAAATTCTTGCTCATTTGTAGCACATTAAATTCTCTGTTACAAATCAAAGAGGCCAAATAATCTCCATTCCAGAATACTGATACAAACCTATGCAAAAGCATTTATCTTAAGGAGTTATATTAAGGATATGTAGATAAATGAAAAACAGGATAAATGCTGCATGCATTTATTACAGTAATATTCATATGTAACAAAAAAGATTTTTTTGAAACAGAAGACATGACTGATACTAATTTTGGTAAAGCACTTAAGGCATAACATGGAAAAAAAGAATTTCCTTAATTAAATCAGAGAGACTGGAATTAGTAAATTAGTTAGGAATTCAAAAGGGGGTGTCAAAGGCTAGCAACAAAAGCAGAAACAGAAGCCAGACTGAATATTACTACCAGAATTTCTTCAAAATAGGCCTTCAGGGAAAAAGAGGGAAAAAGAAATAAAAACAAAACAACAAAACAACCAAAACAAAACCAAAATGACCCAACCCCAAAAAATCCCCACAAAAGTAAACTTGTCTAAAAATGCCATTTTTACATCCTTAATCAGCACAATACCAGTAAAAAACCATACATGAGCATTACAAGGAATCAAGAGTGCAAAGGAATACAGAATGATCTAACTTTATGACTTTGCAGTCCAGTTTAATAAGCGTATGATGTAATTAAAAGTGCAAGTTTGTGGACTTAGTCTTAATAAGAGACTTCTGCTGTAAGAAAGACACTTTAAAAGAGACTGATGAATAATAGCTCATGTCCCACTAGTATTTGCCAGTCTACAAGATAGTGAACTGATGGAACAAAGAGAAAGACCTACACAGCCTTAACACAGGCCAAATGATATTTAATGTTACCTCAGCTGAAAACAGGCTACATATATTATCCTAAACATACTACAAAGAAAAATTGTACAAGATAGGCAAATTCAAATTGCAACAACCACTGAAAAAGCACGGTTTTGGTTGACTCCAATGGGAATAAAAATGTCTAACTTTAAAGATGTTGCTTTATAATGTATTTATGAAAAATGCATGGTGTAATAGCAATGAACCGCAACAGAAAGCCTATGATACTCCCACAGGTTTAGATTCTCAGACATCATGCATTCTTAGCCAAGCTTATTTTTAAGCCTACAGAAATAATTAAGCCTATAAAGAAGTACCTTGTTTTAAAGAACTCTATTCCAGGCTAGGTTCTTGTTTGGGTACACCACTTACTTAAGGCAAGTACTTTTCTAGATTTGTTTTATCAGCTCCCTCTGCCATCTTTCTGTCTATAAGGATGCACAGTTCCTTACCCCTCCCAACCCCACTACATGGTCCACAGCATTTACATCAGCAAACTGGGTGGTCCTGGCAGCAGAAATTGAAATGATCACCATCTGGAAGTAGTCTTCCAGCCTAATAACAGCTGAGAGGTGAAAAAAAATTCTTTTAGCCTGTGGAAAAACATCAGCCAAATTGCTATGGATTAAAGGAAATTAGTCTGTGGCATTTTTCAGATCAAGGAAAATTGGCATTACGAGTGGCTTCTTGCATATTATATTTAAAGTCTTTGAACATACAGATTCCCACAATTATTCTGAAACCATAACATTTGCCAGAAAACAGGCAGTGCCTGAAAACCAGAACTTTCTTTTGAAATTGCAAGTGTTCCCTTCCTGTCAGAGCTTAGGGAAAAACAGACACAAAGCAACCTGCAGGCTTGTTCCATAAGCATTCAGTTACTTTCAAAACAATTTTGTATGTTTGAGTAATGTGAACACACTTGGGAAACCCTTTCTCTCCTCTCTTCCTGTGTACTTGCGTCTTGTGGTTTGAGCAGTTTCAGGAAAGAAGTGTAGTTCAGTGAAGCATTTTCTTTGTATACGTCCAAATGCTGAACTGATCTGGTGACCCCTACTGTGCCATAATTGTATTTTCTCAAGTGTATCTTTTGCATAGCCTTTAATATAGTCATCTTCACCACATGCCTCCTTAATGCAGAAATTCCACTTATTTTCATCAAAAAATACTGAGAATTGTCAAGGTCTATCTGACTTACAGAATTAAGTGACAACTGCAAAAGCTTTGGAGAAGCTGTTACATCTATTTTTAAAGAGAACAGCATATTTACTGCCTCACAAAAGATATCTAGGTCTCGGATACACACTTAAAAAACCACCTCCACAACTGTTTTGATAACTTATAGATTAAATCCTACTGACTTTCCAGCTGCAGCTAACAGGAAATTCTAACATGCCTTCCCAGCACTCTGAAGAAATCCGGTTTTAATACAGCAAGTTCACTGAAGAAAAAGTAGCATTTGGGAAACTGAAACAAAGCTTTATATAATATTTTTAAACCAAAACAAAACAAGATATCTGCATAAATATATCTTGCAGCTGATACAGTCATTTCACTCAAAGTTCTTGCTCTAGGGCATTAATATGAACACAGAAGAAAACAAACGTCTCGATTTCACATCTGCTTTCACATTTTGCATATTACACTTAAATGACTATAATAGGATTGCTTCTGAGGCAGTAAGATAGCCCAAAGCAAGCACTGAGCCTAGAATTCAGCAGTTATTACCAATTTATACTCTGAGCTCAATCTGACCTAACAGATACAGCTCTCTTCATTGTCTCCCACAGGTATCCACAGGATTCAGGTCTGAAGGACACTTCTAGAAATTCTTTCTTCTGGTCTGTCTATTTAAAGCCTGAACCAGAAGTTCTACTTACTGAATCTCTGTAAAGCTGTGCCTTTTTAGGTACCCACACTTCCTGTCAGTTCCTCCACACAGGTACCTCTCTGCACGATGTGTATCCTTTACTATATTTTACAGTAGGTTAAGTTTCACTGGTCGCATTTCATCACATTTTACTTTGGCTGGGATAGCAATTAAAGAAGCAAAGTGTGGACAGAATAGAAGTGGAGGCAAATTTATAGGTCAACACACAGCAGTTTCTTTTAGCCTAATAACCCAATTTATATATTGATGCAAAGTTGTTGATATGACTTCAGATGCTTCTATTTTACAGATGAAAAATATTTAACAGCTGTGTTTCTATTTAAACTACCTGCCTCAGCTTACAAAACATTACCTTTTTCTCTAGAAGAATCAATTTAAAAAGGATCAAGACCTGGAAAAAAACACAAAAAGAAAATGGTCAGCAAACCAGTGCCATTTTTCAAAAATAGTGTGCAAGCATAACCTCTTGTTCAAGGTTTTATGCTAATCATTGCATAACAATCAAATGACCAAATGTATTTGACCAGTGAAAACCAGTGTTCCAATACCCTTTCTCCACCTGAGCACATATTTAAAAATAGCATGAGATGAAAAAAAAACCCAAAAAACAACCAAAACCTCCACAAACAAGAACTGTGTCATTTGAATCATACATAGCTTAGCAGAAAGAACATGTTGTGCAATTCCAGAATTTTAAAAAACAGTAAACTACATAAACATGAAAGAGTTCCTCCACAGAATTACTGAAAAAAAATCCAGCAAAATACCAAGAATAATATTCACATCATGCAATTTTAGGCATCTACAGATGAAGCATCTAGATCAGAAGTGACTATCCAGACTCTCTACACTCAAGGAAAAACACAGATGCTTCTGAGGTATGATTGGCAGACATCTGAACTTAAACAAAAATTATTTCTACCCCAAAAATCTACTGAGCAGGTGCAAATACCATGAAATTCAGATTGTCAAAGTTGTTTCCTCGATGCATCTCAGTTAATAAAAGATTCTAAATGCTGTTTGTACTTTAGCTACAGCAGATGTAAATATATATATGTATATATGTACAAATTCAACAGAAATTAGGGAAAAGAAGGACAGGTCCAAGTCCCCTCAGGTTCTCTGATGGCAGAAGCTACAAAATTACAAAACACAGGAAAAATGCTCCAACTTGTGTCTGCACAGACTTTAGCAATAGTCTTCTATCACATTCATCAAATGAGAAACAGGAAATAGAAACAAGATCACCAATGAGACAGCATTTGCACTTTGGGGCAGGACTTAAAAACATCACACTTTAAAATGTCCAGGAATCCCTCAGACTAACAAAACTCCTTAGTCTGGAATATGCTTTCACTGAAATTATGCAGGTGGAATGGTTGGGAAAAATCAGGAGGCTGTAAGCAGCAGTACTTAGGAAACAGTTTTCTTACTCCTAGCTCAGGTATGTCTAAATATGTTTATTTTTCTGTTCCTCACAATGCATTTTATTCCCCAAAATAGTGCAGTCCTTTAAATATCTAGTAGAGAATGCCTACCTTGTGTCTAAAATGGAGAACAAGATCCCGAGGAGACAGACCTGAGACACCAAAATGAGAGCAATTATTACAATGCAACAGCTAATAAGGATACTAATTTACTTCTTGTCACCATTTTTCAGCATGAGGGAGATATCCATTATGGATTCTGTGTGAACCTGTTTATTTCAATAGCAGAATTCATACAAAATTCTTTTTTTTTTCAGCAGGAGCAAGAATTCATAGACAATAGAGACAAGAATAACATGTGTAGTTTTGCTCTGAGCTAACACTTGTTGGCTGCCACACGGTATTAGAGAAACACTGAGGTAAATACTACACTGTGCATTCAGAAAGCACAGGGAAGAGTCCGAACTGGGTGGTGAGATATCATAAATAATAAGTAGATGCAAGCTTTAACAATTTGATGGTGTGGGGTGCTGAATCTAAAACTTAAGAAGGTATTGTTTACCAAAAGCAGATAAACAGCTGCTAGTCAGACTGTTAGGTCAAGGAGTAATATGACTTTCAACCTGCAACTAAGTCCTATTATGAAAGCAACACTACATTTTACATTTATTTAAATCCATTAATAAAGAAATGTAGACCTCTGGTGCTTAATCTGTTAATGCACATAAACAAATTAGCTCAGGAGAGGCATGGGTTGTTTAGTGTAACATCATCTCTGCCGCTTTGTACAAAACAAGTCACTTACCAAGATAAACTTGTGACCCTTCTAACGAAGTATTGCCCAAGGAACTATTCATATGGTCATAAAGTTCCTGTAAAAGTTGAAACAAAAGCAAAAACAAACCCCCAGAAGGTGTTAATGGCATATGGTCACACAAAATCCAAAATAAATAAAATTCGCTTATTTAAAGATTTCAATGGCTTACTCCAGAAATAAAGCAAAATTTTACTAATGGAATCAACAGAGATACAGGCTGACAACCACACTTGTATCTCATAACAAATCAGAAAGTTGACTCTCTGTCATATTAGAGTAGTACATTTAGTTGGTGTTAAAGTATTACAAAAGCTGAATAACTGAATGACTAATGCAAAAGGAATATCTGAGCATTAAATTAAAACACTAAAGTTTGTGGCCATACACTGAAAGCTCTTCTGTGTGGATTTTACTGGAAAATTACCTTTAGAATTGAAATTTGTGAGAAGTCTTTTTCTTCAAAATATGCATGTGTTATGAGTTGCAGCTTTGCCTGAAGTAACCCATACAAAGGCTTGGAAGAAAAACAAACACAAAAGCAAGTGAATAAACTATTTAGTCACTCATTTTGAACTTCAATCTTCTTCCATGCTTATGTTGCAATACTGACACTTCATTATACATGGAGTTCATGGATGAGCAGTCCTCAGTAGCTAACCCCCAGCATCTTTCTCCTGTGCTCACTTTAAATGATGATAATTTCATTTTCTTTCCATTTGCATGTACCATACCCTCACTGAACATCTTTCTGGAAAAGTAGTTTCCTGCTTTAACACTGTTCATAATAGTAATAGATCCAGTAATAGTTCTTTCTTCAGCTTTAAGCACAAAAAGAATTTCTGTTCCCTGCCTGGTGACCAGCAGCTTTTGATGAATAGGTAGAAATAAAAGCTATTGTTTTAAAACAAGAATATGCTGTATGTGTGGCTATCAGAAAACCTTCCTCACAGTTGAAGGTGGTAGCTACTCTCTCCAGCTACTATGCTAGACTATCTTTGAGGCCCTTTCCAACCCTACCCATTCCATGATTATACTAGCCAAACTCCTTGATTCCACAACATGAAGTTGAATTAGTAGCATTTAAGAAGGATCAGAGTACCCTCATCCATGACAACAGGCAGACACTTTTCCAGTTACAAGCAGTTACCACAAATCAAGGCAGTTCGCTCAAATGCCACAGCCTTCCAATTCACTCCAGTATTTTATTACTCTGCAATGGCTAAGACAGATGTTTGAAGCCAAATGTTCCAAATAAGAATATGGAGGAACAATTGTTGAGGTTATCTGAAAGTGTTTTTGGAGTTAAACAAATATTCTTACCAGCTGACTGAGAACACAGACACTTTTCTGTACAGTTTCTCGGGTGACGTCTGCTTGCCGTACTTTTAATGCCTAAGAAATAGAAGTATTACAGTGTTTTTACCCAAACATAATTTCAGAAAGAATTCTTTCCCAAGTCTAGTTGCCACATACTACTCCCCTATTTAAACAAAATCCTAAAACTAGCTCTCTTCAATGGTGGAATATCCAAACCATGCAACAGTAGGCTCTTATGTTTTCACAAGGGATAGGCTGGGAAGGTGGGGGCAAGGGTGTCATCCCCTATGTTAAGGGATGGCTAGAATGTGAAGAGCTGCCTCTGAGAAACAGAAATAAACAGGTCAAGAGTTTGTGGGTAGAAATCAAGGACAGCACCAACAAAGGACACCTGGCTGGGGTCTACTACAAGCTGCCTGATCAGGGGGAGCCTGTCGACAAGGCCTTGCTTCAACTATGGGAAGCACTGCGCTCGCAAGCTCTCATCCTAATGGGGGAATTCAACCTCTTGGATGTTGGCTAGGAAAGCAATGAGCCTGTGGATGCCCCATCCGTGGCAGCTTTCAAAGCTAAGCTGGATGGGGCTTTGAGGAAGCTGGTGTAGTGGGCAACATTCCTGCCCATGGCAAGGAGTTGGAACTAGATGGATCTTTAAGGCTCCTTCCAACCCAAACCATTGTATGACAATTCTATGATTCTACCTAGTAAAAAGGGTCATAACACTGATTTGTCAGAGCTGTATTCTCATGTCATTGTGTCCAGCAAAGATCCAAATACAGTTGTGACAACTGGTAAAGCACTGTTCAAAAGACACTAGTGTGAGAAAATGGCAATAGCCTGGAAAAGGAAATGGCATTTCAACTCAGGGGAATATATGAGAGAGAAACCACAACACATTACTTGCTCTTCTGTGGAAACGGACCAGATTAAAAAGTCTCTGCCTAGAAATTGCTTGTTTCATACTCAAGCATCTTTTTTGAGCCACTCATAAAATAAAAGCTTATCCACAAAATAAGCTACATTCTCGGCCAGAACAAATAGTCCCAGCACTTAACAGCAAACCTAGAAATAGTGAGGGCAGAATACACACAAATTATTCAATTAGCTGTACAAAAAAGAAAATGTATGGACTGCAGCCCACACATCAAAAAGGACAGATGGAGAGAGTGCTAGAGCTGTTATATGAAACACATTGGGTTTTATTCTAGTTGTTCCGAAGAGTTCATTTTAAACATCTATTTATCTTCTTAATTGGTTACTAAAAAGCATAAACTGGAATCAAGAGCACAATGAAGCCAAGTTATTGCATAAATACAGAGAGACTCTAAATCACAGAATAGAGTGAAGGCTGGTGCAAAAATAATGAGTGAATGAAAACCAACATGGAATTTAGTTCAGAAGAAATGGAATTAAAAACGGCATGTGCAAAATTTCTCCTAGAGGAAGAACAGGAACTTAAAATATAATTAAGATGTAATTAACACAGAATCAGAGTACATAAACAAGTCATATATTCAGCAGGAGAAAATTAAAACTCAAATCCACATGACATTCCAGATTCTTGGCAATTCACTGAAAAACTAACTTTAAAATAAATTTGTAGTAACTTCTCAATTCTAAGTGCGCAGATCATACTACCATTGTTATTTTTTGAAAACATGGGATGATTTGAGTAGATTGAGTACTTCATTTCCTCAGTGTGATCATGAGCACACTGTGGCTCTCCTCAATTTTTCAGTTTTACTGTTAAAGGTTGGTATCACTAAGCAGCTACCATGAATGGGAAGATTCCAGTCTACTTTGCAAGTGTACATTTGGCAAAGGAAGTAGGTGAAGAGAAACACCCCTACACTTGTGTGGTCAGATCCCAGGAAGTACTCAAATTCTCTATGGGGAGAAATTCTGGAGAGAAATTCAGACCTTTTCCACCCAAAAGGCCTACTGCCTGGAAACTTAACTTTGCCACTTGACAAACCGTCAGTTGAGTTTTGCTGCTTGGTGCTGATGGCTGGATTGGCACTCAAGAAACAAAATGTATTTTTCAATTGTCTCGAACGTTTCAAAAGATCACAATACACCTGCTGATGTATGGGAAAGAATATTTCTCAAGTTCTGGAGCTACGTACTATGAGCATTTTCACAGACTTTTAATGTAAGACAATCATGCCGGTTTTTTTGCCTGTTGGTGTAATGCAAGCCACTGAATTTTAGGTTTGTTAATGCATCAAGCCTATCATTCATTAATATAATTAATTCACAACTTGGAAAGTTACCTTTGCTTCAATCTGCCGATAGCAAGAGACACCATACACTGTGGTTCGATCCCCGCATCGCGGAGGCAGATGGAAAAACACGGTATCTAGAAAAAAAAAAGACTATTTTGTAAGTCACTAACAAGAGTTCAATATATTTATTTTCAGCATCCCTTAAAGGTTTACTGCTGAAAGTACTGGCACACACTTATTTTCTGAAATAAAAAAAGAAAAAAAGAAAGAAAAAGGAACAAGTCACCTATAAAGTTACGTCTGAACCCAAATTAGTTTTCACATTGCAAGATAATTTGTAGAAGAATCTCCAGGTGTGCAGGACAGCTTCCTGTTTAGCCAGACCAAGCCAACAGTGCTTTTCAGAAGCAGCTACTGACAGCAGAGAAGCACCACTGAAAGCTACAGGCATGCTGCTTTCCCAATTCAGGAAAAAGGAGCAAAGGCAAGCCACTGTGAGTCAGTGTGTACAATTGTGAGTGTGATGCCATTAAGAAAGCAAACACAGTCAAGACAGGAAAAAACCCCAAACACCAAGGAGGATACACACAGTTGAAAGGTTAGAGTAGCTCCTACCACTGCCAAGGTAGATATCTGCACCACCATCAGCACTATACTACCAAAAAGAATTTGTGAAACCTAGTCTTACAGAAAATAATTACTGTCTCTGTGCAAGTGCAAAATGAAAAAAAAAGTATCTATAAAATATGACTAGAGAAAGACTTTTATGGCTTGAGATATACACACACATACATATACTCACACACCTGCTGTTACTGCAAAAAAGTTGGTCAATCTTAAGCAAAACAAAACAGTTGTCCTCTCCTTTCAAAACATGAGTGAAATCTTTTTGAAACCAACTATCAATTTTTTGTTTGCTTCATAGTAAGAAAACAAACAGGAGAGACAATCCTATATGCATTATGACCAACGGAGAGGGGGACATTCTATAACAAAGCTTACTACCTTGATCAAGTTTATATTCTGGAGATCACCTATGGTTTTAGAAAGGCTGTAAGACAATTTCCTGTACCAAATTATCCCCTTTGCACTAATGCAACTATCCATAGGAATTAGTTTAAAACTAAAAAACCAGGTATCTAATAAAGTTACAGTAAACGAAATACAATTGTTATCAGAAAATCTATTTGCCTGGTTCAAGTTTGTGTGTATTCTTGCCTATAAAACACATGGATATATATTTCCCCTTTGATGCCAACTCTTTTTTTTTCCTTACCGAAAAATAAACATTTATATTCTTGTAGTACTGCAAGAAAAATGCTCAAACTTGAGTATTAACTGGAATGGTACTGAGACAAGAGAGAGTAGGCAAATGCAGCTGCATGTGATTTTCCTAGCCTTGAATGTAGCCTACCTCTTGTAATGTATTTAACAATGCAGAAGTTCAGCAAAAATCATGACCCAGAGCAGTCAGAGACACTCTTACTGCTGCTAGGAAAGGGATTATTTTGATAAACTTCCTTTGTTTCCAAATGAGATCTCCAAAAGCTGGACAACAAGGGAGCTGAATATATCAAGTTAAAAAACAAAAAAATTAAAAGTAGTATTAAAGGGTTTCTGTGATTTTGCTGTTTAAAGTAACTTCCTTGTTTGCGTGCTCTGCAGAAAAAAAGATGAAACAGCTGGACACAAATATAAATGGCAGCGATGAACAGACCTGCTAATAAAGGAATAAATGCAATACTAAAAAATTAGAAGTCCCAAGAACATGGTGGTGACTATATGGCCAAGGGATATTTCTATCTTTATTCTGCCAACAAATACCCTTTTAAAGCTCCTGCCATTCTACTGACGTGGCTTTCCATGACTTGTAGGTCATTTTAAGAATCTCTAAATTAGTGGAGGAGAGTTTATTCACCCTTCAAAGAACTTCTGAGAAAGCCAGCAGCCTTGCTTTGTGGTAAAGCTATGCAAAATTGATATGTACCCCTGAAGTTTTTGCTGACATCTGAATTCTGGATGTAGGAGTTACACCTTCACTTTCACCTAAAGGAACATATCATTGCCAGTACATTTTGCAACTTAAACAAAAAGTGCAAGAAGTATAACAGTAAAAAGAATCATTGGTCAGCTGTTTAGATACCAGTTTTTTTCTCTGGGTTGCAGTAGAAGTACACACAACTTTTCTCTCTCATTTCTCACCTTCCTGATAGTTGTGAGCGCCATCCGGTAAGGCAAGAAATGGCAAATACTTCCATTCCTCTGGTAAACTGTGGCTGTCATGTCCTTCCCCAGGTTTTAAGGGAGGATAGGAAAATTCAACCTAAACAAAGGGGAGAAAAAGAGAGAATACATACAGTTACGATACAAGCAGGCCTCTATGATTCAGCCTAGCACATTTTTCCTACCAATATTATAGGGAAAAAGTGGTTTTCTTCCAACTAGCATTCCTTGTCTCTTCCATCAATGCATCCACAGACTGACTTGTGTGGTTTAACTGACAGGCCCTGGGCAGATTTGGCTTCTAGAGCCTAATTCCTTTTCCTCAAGAGAAATTAAAAATATCTTCAAGCAGAAAACAGTACCCAAGAGCTGAATATCTTCTTCCCTGTGTGCACAGAGCCAGCAGCACATTGCCACACCTGCAGCATCAGCAGGGGTCATTGCTGGGGCACACATATCCCAAAAGCAGATTTGACTTCCAAGCCCTTCAGGTGCTCATGATTAGGTAATGCTAACACATGCAGGCCTCTCTTTTACCCTGCAAGACATTGAATCTTAAACTATACTAACAGCAAAACACTGGTTTATATATTTTTATGACTGCAACATGTTCTACACAATGGCCAAAAGTATCTCCTTTCCCTTTCACTACGAAATCCTGATTTTCAATTTTGCCTTTCATTTAATTCCCATTTACCTCTTTTTCCTAGAAATAGGGATGACTTTTCCATTTCTTGCACTACACTACACATGTACCACAGATCCCCACAATCAGCATCTTTACAGTGCAATCTTCTTTTCCTATGGAGACCACTCTGGGTTTCCAGCCACTTCCACCAACTCCTTTCCAGACAGAAATTCTTAATTCAGAGAACAAAATCTAAACACAAATTTCTCAGTAAAAGAAACTGTTTATTGATATTGCAACTTCTCTCCAAGGATATGTAGTTAGTGAGCACAACTAGTGAGCTGTAAAAGGTATGTTCAAATGGAAAATAAAAAGCATGACAAAACAAGCATATAAATAATCTTAGCATTTGATGGATAATGAAATAAAATAGCAATAATAATATCAAAAGAAAAAACCTGTGAAAGATGAGAGCACCAAGGAAAAGTGAAATTCTTCATCTTAACACATGATGTCACTGTCTACAGCTGTTGCCAATTTGAGAAAAAGGCACAAAGGACAAGAAAACACCACAATAAATCAGCCTTGCTACTTATTGTATTAATTTCAAGTTTTCTTATTCCTTGTTATGGTGGGTTGACCCTGGCTGGACACCAGGAGCCAACCAAGGCTGCTCTGTCGCTTCTCATCTAGGTAAGGAAGAGAAAATATAATGAAAGGCTCATGGGTCGAGATAAGGGCAGGGAGGGATCACTCGCTAGTCACTGTCATGGGCAAAACAGACTTGGCTTGGGGAAATTAACTTTGTAGCAATAAAACAGAGTAAGATAATAAGAAGTAAAACCAAATCTTGAAAATACCTTCTCTCCACCCTGGGGTGGGTTAATTCCTTCCTGGACTTAACTTTAGTCCTGATTCTCTACCTCCTCCCCCAGCAGTGCAGGGGGACAGGAATGGTTCATGGTCAGTTCATCACATGTCTCTGCTGCTGCTTCCTCCTCAGAGGGAGGATTTCTTCCCCTGCTCCAGCATGGCGACCCTCCCTCAGCAGACTGCTCCATTAACTTCTCCAACATGAGTTCTTCCCACAGGCCAAGTTCTTCATGAGCTGCTCCAGCATGGGTCCCTTCCACAGAATGCAGTCCTTCAGGAACATATTCCAGTGCGGGTCCCCCGTGGGGTCACAAGTCCTGCCAGGAGCCTGGCACAGGTTCCAGCACAGACTTCCCATAGGGCCACAGCCTCTCTCAGGCTTCCACCTGCTCTGGCATGGGGGTATCTACAAGTGGATCTCTGCTCCACAACAGACTTCCACAGGCTGCAGGGGGACAGCCTTGCCTTACTGTGGTTTTCATGACAGGCTGCAGAAAAATCTCTGCTCCAGTGCCTGGACTATCTCCAGCTCTTCCTGCTTCACTGGCCTTGGTGTGTGCAGGGCTGTTTCTGTCACATACTCTCACTCCTCTTTTCTCTGGCTGCAATTTATTTCTCTGCAATAACTTTCCTTCTCAAATACAGGATCCCAGAGGTGCTACCACCACCCCCGATGGGCACTGACTAGCCCTGGGTCCCTCCTTGGACAGAGATGGAGGAAGCCTCTGGCACCCTCTTGGAGAAGCCACCCCTGTAACCTCCTGTAACTATGAGGAATCCATAGTCTTTTAAACAAAATATTCCCCTAGGAAAAAAAAGAAGAGCATCTGATTTCTAAATGAAAGACAAACACTGGAATTAGCATCCATACAAGGAGCAGAGAAACTGTCTGCCATTACACATATACATCCTGTGAATTCTCTGCTATCCTTTTCAAGTCACAGATAAGAAAATGAAAATAGTAGATAAGAAAATTAAAATGGAAGAAACTTCACATAAATGTCTGCAATATCATACCTTTTGCTGATGTTCAGATTCAAATTGGCTGGTTGAAAACATTGTTTACAGAATTATTACTAGAATCCTGCAGGACTAACTTCAGCAATAAATATAGCACAGTTACTAAGTTTAAAACATAGATAGTCAAGGAGCATCTACACTTATGTCCTGACTCAGGTATTTTATTTCACTGCATGGCCAACAGAGAGGGATTCAGATTCACCCTCTGGAGAAGCTTCTTTCTAACAAATACAGAAGAAACCCTGAGTTCCTTAGATTCCATCAAATACCTTCAACACATCATTCCTGACAGTGAAATACTATAAGTAAGGATTTAAGATATCATTGCTTCCAAGCACCTTCAGAATTACCATTCTATTTTGCATTCCAGCCAAATAATGAATTAGGAGACCAAATTAAAGAAAAGAAGGGTAAGATGAGTCAAGTTACATGAAAAACACATATTCACTAAGGTACACTCCTTTTTAAAGTCCAGAATAAAGCCAAGAAATCTGACTCCTGTGTTCTTTTTACAGTGTGAAATTTGCTGAAAAACTACTTTGTTCTAGCTCACAATATGCTATCAACACCTCAGCTGCTATCAGATAATCCCAGCAGCAGGGATTTCTGCAGGCTCTGTCAGTTCCAAATTCAATAAACTGTACAGGCATTAATGACACTGATGACAATCTTGGTTTTACTCATCTTCTTTCAAAAACCAGTTTAAATGTAAATTTCTGTATGCATGTGTGTGTACAAGATAGAAGGTCACAAAACTCAGGCAAATCAAAACTATAACTGCCTAAGTGGCCTTAAATAATCTATTTGACAGATATACTTTATGATAGACCTCGTTTACATTATGATATATTATTATTTCTCCTCCTCCCCAAGAGGATCCATGTAGGAAACATCCTGGTTTCTAAGGAGAAATCACATTCATATAGTTTAATAGAATTGCTGCTGGCCAAAGTAACCAAAGTGTGGAAGTAACAAAGAAATGAGAAAAAGACAATCCAACGGCAAGAAGAGCACGCAATGCCCTGGAGTACTTCCTTCAATCCCTCCTCCAACTTAACAGTTCCCAGTGATGAGAAAGTTTGACTTTTTGATATTAAATAACCAGTCACTGCAGGTGGGACTCATATCAGCTGACTGTATGTCAAAAAGCAAGATCTCCGAGGCAGTTTTCCTAAGTGTTCTGCAAAGTGAGAGAAAACAGACACCTGCAGAGGGTGATTCATCTGATGTTTCTTTTGACCATCTCTGAAGAGAGCTAGCTCTAAGTCTAACTTGCAGACGACTGACTTAATGCAGATGAAACTCAGCCCAACTGTTCCCCATCCTCTAAATGTTCTCCTTGATTTCTCCAGCTCAATTTGCAGACTTGCATCAATTGCAGTTAGGAATCCTTTGCACAGAAAGAAAGTATCAAAACCAAAGTATTACAAGAATATTGAGCAGCCTTTAAAAAAATGGCCAAAATCTCACAGTTCTTGAAAATTATGAAATTGAGCAGTGCACATGTATAAAGGTGGTAATAGTGGGGTAAACAGAATTTCAGTTCTATCCGTTCTGAGTTTTCAAACAACTGAAGTCTCAGTAAAAACCTTTCCCAGCCCGTGTGTGCAAACTACAGTGAAATGCTCCTAGGGAAGACAACTTTAAAAGTTATTTTCTTATCATTTTCCACCTTAAACCCAAGACAAACCATGACAGGAGGAAGAGATGGGACTACTGAAGAGACCTGTCTCACACCTCTTTTTCACCCTCTTCACAGAATGAAGAAAGAGGAGCTCATTTTTTATTTAAATATAACGGCTTTTTACGTAAACCCATCCATATATACATGTGCATACATAAACATGTACTTAAATATCCCTGTATGTCAGTAATATATGTATCACTACAAAAATGTCTGCAAATATAGAAAGATAAATAAAATTTCTTCATAAAGCCCAGTAGTCAACAGAAACAAAGATACACACAAAAGTTTTTAGAGTTGACTGCCAGAGAAAATTTTACAGGTTTTTGTCTCCTCGGTTGAATTAAAGAAGACTCCTCAACAAGAGGGAATTGAAATTCAAAGCTGAACTCCTGAGGGACTTCAGGATAAACTACATAAAACATGAACTAGTATCTCCATGCATTTGTTACTCTTCCAAGTGTCAGGGATCTTCATTCCAGCTGGAAATACTGCTCTCACCTGTCAAAGGGTTTTGATGGCAATGCTTTTTGCCTGTTCAAATTGTCATGTTCTCTAAGCAGATAGGTCCTGGTGTATTTCAGAACTAAAAACAATACAGAATATTCTCTTGAGGTTTAGGGAATAAATAAATAACTATGCTCTTCCCTACACAAAATACTTCAACTCTTGTGAGTTATCAAGCTAAAATAAAATCTAGTTTTTAAGAACTCCTTAAATGGAAGTACAACTGAATTTCTGGAACTAACATTTTTTTATTTTTCTGGAATTCTGCAGCATTAACTAACCTTTAATATGCAGTTTGTATTGAATCTAATAGTTTGGATGCAAAGCACCAATGAACACACAGTTCTAGTGGAAAAAAAAATCTAGGCAATCAGCTTTTGTTCCTTGTCTTTAAAGGCACTTCCTAGCCAGATTAAATTTACTACATATTCATTAAGTCACAGTAAGAAAACATGAGAGCAGGCAAGGAAAAATTCATTTCAGTTCCTACATCTGGGAACTAATATGATAGTTCTTCTTTAAGACAAATCCACTGATAGTATCTTCTACTAAAGTATATCTTCTGATGGCAAGTACACAATCAGAAGAGAGGTTTAAAAATGACACTGATAAAAGAGGAATTCCCAAATATATGTGCATGTCCAGGTAAACTATCGCACTCGAACATTGGACAGGCAGTTGGCATTAATTTTACACTCAGGTAAAGTTGTTCTCCTTATCTATGAAAAGTGCTTAATGGTTAATCAAAGTAGAATCCTCAGTGAGCACTAAACAGTGATAATTTAAAATGTGCTGGCAAGTCAGTATAACCTTCCCATCCTGCCCACTTAATCTACTGTCACTTTTGAGTTACAGTCACAATATAAACTCTCCTCTTTAGTATAACAGGTTATTTTGGAAGATTTCTCTTGAGTTATGAAAAAACATCTGGACCCAAGTAAGTTTTTTGTATTGATACAATGGAGAGATTATTCAATCTCAAAAAAATCTGAAATCTTTAGAATGATGGTGTTATGTTAAAGACCCAGGATGCTTTCAGTAACTTACAGAATCGAATTTACAGGAAACAGACCCATTCCATCCTCTAAACAATTGCTTTGATTTCTTCCATTGCTTTGACTGCAACAAATAGGTAGGAGAATTGCTTGAAATGAAGAAAATGAGATCAGCAAAACCCACTAATTACATTTCCATTTAGAAAATCTTTTCCCTTCATAAATCATTACAACACATTTAATTTCAAGGATACCAACCCTTCCTCTCTAAAAAAGAAAAGCAGAAGTATGCTAAATAGCGTATAACTCTAAGCATCAGTAATCAAAAAAGCCCAACAGATGAAAATTATGCCTAAAACTTGATACCTCCTTATAAATAAGTCCGTATTTGTTCTTCACTTGAAGTAGGGATTTCTAAAATCAGTTTTCCCAATTTATTAGTCCTAGCATAGCCAGACCCAGAGAAGACCAGCACACCAACAACCTTATCTGAATCACCATAACAACCGCAACATGCAGCCAAATGAAAATCTAAGAGCATTGTTTTTCTTTCAGCACTAAGAACAATTTATTATTTAAATAACAATTGAATTTAAATTATGAACTTCCCCCATTTTTGCACGGCAGAACCAACAGATCAGGATCTGCAAGCTGATTAGCCCATGCACATAACAATAATGCCTATGCAGTAATATCATGACCAGAGTTTTAAATATATGTTCTACATTTATACAAATATATTTGTAATTTGTATATTTGTAATTTGTATTTGAATATTTGTAACAACTATATATAATACATGTATATATGCATACAAAAAATATATGAAGATTACATATAATACATACTTACATAAATATATTTTAAAATGCACTATATACACAAACAGCAACAGCAAAAAAAAAACCCTGTATTACAAGGAGGCAGGGCATAGTTGTTTCTATCCTTTCAGCTCCTGAAGCTGGTACTTCCTCATATTTTCATATTGCTAAAGCCATAGAGTGGCCACTTACACAAGTTCTAAGGCACCATTGGTAGGCACAACATCACCATTCAAGCTTGCTTCAAAACTCTGACTAGGTTAGCAAAGTTCTGACTCTTACTGAGGCCCTTAAAAGCTAAAATAACCTGAAACACTAAAACCTTTGTTTTCAACGTCATGCTAGCATGCATCCTAGACACTCTTTCCAATTATTTAACACTTTATTTTTATAGTCACAGAGTTCAAGCCCTACATAAATACTGTGCTTCGTAAGTTTGACTCTTGTTAGTCTCCTCAAAGAAAGAAGGAAGAAACAACAACAAAAAAGCCCCACACTCCTCCCAGGAAAGGAACTTAATACTACTGCAACCACTCCAGGCAAGGGGACTTGCTAGGGAATTCCGTGCCATCAAAACAAGATTCGTATCATTACAGAAAGCAAGAATCCATATAGGATGAACTCTGGCAAGAGAGAGCAGCTTCCCTGATTAAACAAACAAGGGCACCCCAATCTCTACCCCTAACGAAGATGTCTGTCCAACACAGCAGCCAGTGGAGACTGGGATCAGCAGCAGCCAATTGCTCACCCACAGATCAGCTCTAAAGGCCCATGTTGGTGCCCACGGGCTCTTAATGAGCACACCCAGCCACAAGGACTGAGGCATTTCTCCTCTCCAGGGACAGCGCCCAGATCTCACACATGAGACTCAGACACGCAGCCTTTCCTCAGCTCTGCTCCAGGCCCCTATTCCCAATAGCAAGGAGCTGGCAATAAGTTGACAAATGATACACTGAATCCACCTTCCCTTGGGAAAATGAGAGGACTAGGACAGCGGGCAGGCTTCTAAGCACTTTGACTCATAGGTTTAGAAATAGCCATTGTGTGTCACTCACCCAGCATCTACTGCTGAACCAATGCAGTCCAAGCGAGCCATCACTTGGTCTTATGAGCCAACAAGCTTTCAGGCTCTGCCACAGGACATCTGATGGGCCCAGAATTGCTCTTAGTGAATTTACTCCTTCCTCACTATTTTCAGCATCAGAATGACTCCTGAGAGCCAGCAAATCTGGTTCCCTATCACATATGAGGCTGACAAGGTGCACAAACACAGTAACATAATGAAGCACAAAACACACTCTGTTCTCGGTAATCCCAAGGAAGCAGGCAGGCAGGCACCCCTGTGTCCTGCCCCCCAGCATGTTGGGGCTGCAAGGAACTTGCTTTCACATCTTGTGCCCACAACTTTCTTTGTTTTTAAAAACAGCATGCTGCCTAGGTGTATCAACTCAGCACTTCATAAAAGCTATGAGATGGATTACCAAAATTAAGCACAAATCATCAAGTCAGGCAATATTAGGACAGGGGACACGAAGTCGACTCTTGCAAGTTCCAATTTACTCCTGCTGGAGTGACCTCTGTTCAGTGATTTTACAGCTTTGAACCTCCCTCTACTCTACATGCATGTAAAATTGTGTTGTCACCTCAAGTGCTAAGAGCCCAAGCCACTATTTGAAAACATTCTGAAACAGGTAAATGAAAGGTGCAGTAGAAGTATAGAAATACATGTTTTAGTGATTTAGCATTCATTCATTTATCCAAGAGAAAGGCTGAGATTCCTGGCACAGGATACTTAAGTAACTGCTCACATGTTATGACATATACAAAGAACAGACAAATCATAAGATTAAAGTATGATGACTATGGGAAGCATTACATAACTGCAAATGGGTATTTAGGAACCTTCTTTCAACTTGCATGTCAGCTCGACTGTGGAAAAAAATATCCAGTATGGAATTCTTCCTTCAGTATGGAATACTTCATTTCCCAGGCAGGACTTCACAGAAGTGACTGCAAGATTACCAAAGTACAGGGTTCTTTGAAAAACTAAACAAAGAAACAAAATAAAGAAACACACAAATCAAACATACCCCAAAATTTTTCTTGAACGCAGAACACTAAGTATTATATAAGTGGATTAAACAGTTATGCAAAAAATGGAACTCATCATTAACTCTACACAAGAGCTCAGAATCTGCAGTATTGTTTCTAGAAGTACATGTGTACCAGCAATTCATTGTGTATTTAAAATTAGTAGCACCCCATACCAATTAGAGTAGCCTTACAAATAAAAGCTAAAAGCCTCTTTAAAAGTTACAAACTTTTGAGCATAAAATACACACATTTTAGACAAAAGACTAATCTTTGATACTTGATGTATGCTATGATTAACTTTATTAGAAGATTTCAGTTCATAATGGTCCTTTAAAGTGCTTTTATATTATTAAAGCAGGGAACAAAACCAAGGAATTGTGCTAGTGTTTATAGGTTGTCATCAACAGAAATAGGAACAAAGCACTTCAGCTTGATTCCAGCCTAGTTTCTTTTCAACTTATTTTTGTTTCTGTTGTTCCATTAACAAGATCTTGTTTAATCACTAGACAAGATTACCTACTGCATAATACCTGCACACTGTGCTCCCCCGAAACAAAGACACAAGGAATTTAAAGACAACAAAGCATACTCTTCACTTGCATGTTTAAGAACATCAAGCACATCTAAGAGAATCACAGCAACTACTGGAGTGACAAAGATCAAGAAGGGAAAAAAATAATTCTGCAGTAAGGAGGAACCTTAGAAGAAAAGCAGCAAACAAAACAGGGACTCAGTCAGGCTGGAAAGTGCTCCCCTGAAATTCCCACCCACGGAATCTATGGAAGAGAACAACTTCAATATTTCCCTCTTGAAAAAAGGTGCTACAATCAAGAGTGCAGCAGACCTGAAAACATAGGCAGTTTGCAAGAGTTGATAAAAAGTGCAGACTGACCTTGCTCATTCCTTAGACATCTCCTAATCCTTCAAAGTCAAGCCTAAATTGCCAACATTTCTGCTTAAAGACACCAGTGCTTCCTAGGCAGTTCCCACCAGTTCTGCTTCCTAGGCACCAGTGAAAAAGGCCATGTCAGGTGCCAGCTTCTGCAGATCACAATAAGCACCATCTTCCAGACCTCAAGTATTTGAAGCTTTCAAATGATGATCACAAACACAATTCAGGAAGAATTCAAGGGCATTCTTCCCTCTCAAGTATTATATTCAGGGTCCTCTCTTAAACTGGGTATCAGCTGATTCATTCCTGATCTTAGGTTTCCTTTGCATGCCAGGAAGAAAACCTCTGGGGTTTTGGTCTTCAAGCACAGTCCACACAAAAACAATCTCACACAGACAAGCACTCAGACACTACTTTGGAGAAAGAGGGCATCACATTTACATTATAAAGTTCAGAACCTTGAATATCCTTACAGCAAACTTTAGGATTCCATGGAAGTATGCCTTTTAGTATTTACTGTAATCCAGCCCCATGTCTGTGGGAGTCTGAAATGTCATCCTCCACAGAAGTACAGAGAAGTGGGTCAAGATACACTGTCCTTATTTCACAGATCAAAGATACCAGGCAAATAAAATTGACGGGCAGTGTGAGCATTCCAGGACACACACAGCACTTCCTCACCTTCCCTACAACTCACAATTCAATTTTTTTCCACAACACAGTAAGAAATGCATATGTTAAAGAGAGCCAAGAGTAAAGTGGAATAATTTTAAGCTCTTAAGAGGATACGTGAGACAATGGTCACCTGCTGCACAAGGTCAGCAGTGATGTGCACAACTGCTCAGGACACCCGAGTACAGAAAAGCTGGGCCTTGCCCCAAATGAAGTGTGGCCTCACTGATGGTGACACAGGGCCCGAGTTCACTCAGATGTGATTAGCTTAGAAGCCTTGGAGCATCAGAAGGTAGGGATTGTTGTGTTAGGTCAGGCACTGCAGCAGCAAAAGGACCATGCACTTCCTCAGCAACAAGCCAGGGGGTTTACAGGGACTTGTGTCTAGCTCTCCTACCCTCAAGTTTTTCCAGCTTTGCTGAAATGTTTCCATCCACTCCTTTATAAACACACCAGTTCTCATTTTAACTCTGCCTTCAAAATGAATTATTTCTAGGGTACTGGTGATATTTTAAGCCTTCCTACACCCTCAGAGACTATTATCTCTCTGCTTCTCCAGGTAAATAAAACTTGGAGGTAGAGCTCAAGTGACAGTCACAGAACACGTGAGCACAACTGGACTGCACCTCAGGACTTTCAGTCTTCTACCATGACTATAAATCAAAGGTCTTTCCATGTATTTTCAACACAGCTTGCATCTTCTAGTTAAGGCCTGTTTAGGTTACATTTTTGCTAAAGACTTCTATTACAAGGTAGGTAAGAACTTTCTACACTAGTTAATGCTTTCAAAAATTAAAGTGTTGTAAGGCAAATTAGGTGCTGTATCGCTTGCTTGTACTGAAACTGTTTCATGATTCTGAAAAAAAAGCTTTCCCCTTTTTTGTTCTGAAATCACTAGTCACTCACTACTACAGTTCCTCAAAACTACTGAGGAATTTGTTTTCAGCCACTCCAGAAGAAAGGTACAAATAGTCTTCAAGTCCAAGTCTTACCACCCTACACTGAAGCAGATCAACAGAACCTGCTGCAGCAGGTAATGAGTTAAACAGCTAAAGATACTCCAAAACACATAAGACCATTTCTATGGCAGATTTCCCTTATTGCCACTTTGTGCCCCAATGCTTTTGTGCCTTGTGTCCTACAGAGCCTGAGAAGTGTGTAAAGCTCCTACTGCACCAAAACTGTGTGTTTTACATTGATGGGCAGGAGTTCGAGCAACTACATACGATGAAGCACTGTGTTTGCTGTTATTTTTTCCTCCTCTTATCCATAGCAAACAGGGATGAAAAAAAGAATTTTTAATGTATTTCCTTTCAGATGCATGAAAACTATGACTGAATGAATACTGCCTATGAGTTCTGCCCGCTGCAGGACATTTACTATTTAATGACTCACTGAGGAGGGTTCCCATAATAAGTCAGCCAACACGTACAAAGCCAAGAAACCAGTCACCATTCCTGCTTCCTGCCAATTGCCATTCCCTTCCTTAATGGGCCTGTTGAAAGCGTGTCAAATACCAGGTGGACCTAGCAGTTTGCAGCCAAGTTTCTCCTCCCATTCTCTGGACACTCTGCCATAACTACCTCTCATCCTTAGCAAAACTAGACAGCAACCACGGCAAGCACTCAGCAAGCACTTTTTGGTATCTCCTTAGATTCAAAGTTCAACTCAGTAACTAAGGGGCCCAGTAACGAAGAAACAGGATGGCAGTGTGTTCATGTAGACAAATAAAAGCCTGCGAGTTCTCCAAAAGTTTACTCCATGCTTACTAGAGAAAACTCCTCCCAATGTGTTCACAATTTTTAGTGCTTTACTTTTCAGATAACAAAAAGCCTTCACGACAAGTGAAGTGAGTGGCAACTCCCAAGCTTTTAACAACTGCCTAGTAACTGGATCCCCAGACTTAACAATGTACATACGGCAAAACTTCACTCTGTCTCTTATATTCCAGCAAAAAGACCCCCAGTTAAACAGTCACCCCTTGAAAGGAGCATGAGGAACAACTGTGGCACTCATACTCCCAATCTAAAGACACACAGAGATTCTCTGACTCTCCTTCTCTTTCAAAAACGAACGCATACGGATTGTTTTTCAAGTCTGTGAAAGGAAAATATATTCCTATACATTTCCAAACTGTACACCAAAGCCAAAGCTTCAAGTGATGAAGCTTCAGAAGCAAAGGCAGCTAATAAAAGAACCTAGCATCAAGAAAAACCACAGAAAATCCTAACTCCACATACATTTCCTAGTAAGACTACAGAGAAAAAGAGGTGGGAACAGAAACTGAAAGGAGCCTTTTCAGGCAACCAGGTTGATTCCTGTTAGGACAGGCAGCCTAGCTCTATGATCTTTTAATCTTAAGCTTTCCAAATTCTCTCTGAGTCCAAATGGACTCTGAGTGATGTCCATTTGAGCACTGCTGTAAACCTTTGCTTTTCTGGACTTCACAGCTTCAGGTATGCAGTCTGCAGCACATGCTCAGATAGTGTATATCCACTGGTTCTTGTGCCAACCCTCATTTACATCTGGTTTTTCCTCTTCATTTTTAACTTTTTCCAACAGTTTCTTGGAATGCAACTACATGCAATGCAGTGTTTCAATAAATACTTCAAAAGCCATTATCAACATTTTAAAAATCATTGAGAGCAGCCCAAAGCCTGAGAGCATCACATCCCTAAATACCTCCCATGCAAAACCAGGACACCTGTAGAGAAGGATTTGAGGGTGATGGTTGACTGAAAACCGAACATGAGCCGGCAACGTGCACTTTACACATTGTAGCCCAGAAAGCCAACCACATCCTGAGCTGCATCCAAAAGCATGTGGCCAGCAGGTCAAAAGAGGTGATTCACCCTCACCGGTCTTCTTGTGCCCATGTGTCTGTCCTCTGCAGCTGTCCACCCGGCCAACAGAACTTGTGAAACAACTACGTCAAAAGCAACCCACCGAAACAAGGTTTTTTTGGTCACCTCAGTTCCCCATTTCAGCTTACCACATCTGCCTCTGCTTACCAGTTGTGAGGAGGCAGGAGAGGAAAAGGGAAGAATGTTCCTGTACCTACAGAGGTGAATACAGCCTCAAAATCTATTTTGTTAGCCTAGCTAGGGACGTTCTTCTACATCCTCCTTTAATACAGACTGCCCGGGGGCTATCTCATCCAGTTCTGGAAGAGAGAATTCAAATCCCTTTCTCTAAAAAGTGGATCACAATTTACATGCATTGATAAACATATTATCACACAATAGGATTACATACACTGTCATTCTTGCCCTCAAATCACACTACTTTGGTGACTTAGCCTTGATCACATGTGGTCTCATTTCTCTTCCAGACATTTCTCGTGTCAATTCCCAAGCTTATACTGTTATTATTCATTCTTATTGCATAACTTCATAAGGCACCCCATTTTTATCAATCCAGTGTTCCTTACTGTCCAGCTCTTGCATGACTTTGCAGTTTTCCTTTGAAATAACGATTCCTCAAGTTTGCTTATCATAGTTCAGTTTTAGGGTGTAAACAATACCAGCACCACTTTCAATCTTGAGCAACACTTCTTGCAAGTACCTTTCAAACCAATAGTTCCTCTTCTGACTCAAATCTGTTTCTGCTTCCTCTCCTTTATACTACTCTTTACCCAAGTACCTGCTCTTGCACTAATTCTCCCATATCTCTGCCTTAAAAATAAGTGTGATTTATTATCAAGTTCCCAGTAGATTAGAGCTACTCCATTTCTTTCACAGAGAAAGGAATGCAATCACTTATTCTTACAAAAGATGCAGGTCAGTCACACATGATCTATCTTTAGCAAATGCACATAGGACCCAGTCTACATAGTTTTGTGTTGTTAATTAATTCTTTCCTTCAAAAATTCTCTGGAGTCTTGCATACTACCGATGTCAAACTCATTAGGCTACAGCTGTGCCACTCCTGATCTCCAATTTTTTTAGGAGATGTTCTCCATAGTTCAGTAAAAAATCTGCTAAGTCAGAGGTAGGATACATTTAAAATTAGATTTCTGTTTAGCTTTCCCTCAGGAAGCCTGGCTGCTTGTGGTCCTACTGACTGTCATTCTATTCCTGCAGTTCTTCTCCCTGTGACTCAGCTACCCTGTCCCCTTCCCAAACTTCCTCTCCAGCTTCTCCAGGTCATTTCTTGAGATAAAGAAAACTTCAGTTCAGAGGTATTCCAACCTAATTTTTGACAACACCTCAAAATGTATTTGTAAAATATTTCACTGGCAACAAAAAATTCACTGCCACTAATTTATAGTTCGGGGTTTGTTTGGGTTTTTTGTTCTTTCTTTTCCTTGCATCAACACTGCTTAATGTGAAAGAAAATTAATACACACTCCAGAAGAACAGAAGAAACAAAAAACCAAGGTCTTTTCCAAGAGGCCAACAACGAGGCAAGGGTAAAAATATGCTCTTCCTCCTACAGATAACCCAACTAAGGCTCACCTTATTACAGTGTTTGACAAGAAAGTGCATGAGAAATACCACAAACCTCACAACCCAGATGATCTAATTACTTCACAGGAACTGATCCTGTGAACATCCATATGTGAACAGCACCCAGTCACCCGGAGGAGAAAGGATGCATTCGAAAACCATGCACATCTTTCAGAAATTGAGTTATTGCACCTTAGCCTCTGAGGAGTTGTACTTGGGATTTTTTGCTGAAGCAATAATTTAATTCTCAGCTACTTTGCACAGAATGTGTTTATGTCAGATCAACCCTTGTATAACAATACCCATCATGTTCATTAGTGTCTTGGCAATTTTTACAAAGGCCAAGAACTCACTATGGAAAAAGACTGGAAATCCAACGTTATGTCTATCTGCTCTTGTCATAGCAAAGCAACTGTGTGGGCAGCCCAGCTGGGCAGCCGCATCTCCTGCTTCAAGGGTAAAAAAAAAAAAATTAAAACAATCAGAACATAAACCAGCTATGAAATACATGACATAAAATCCTTCTACCTTACAGGCCACATGAAGCAGTCAGGCATTTATGAAAGCAGGGAAGAGACATGCAAAGAAAACTTAAATCCAGGGTGGGCTTGTGTACCCTGGGGCTGTTTGGTACAAGATGTACCTGTGAGCACTCAATGATGGGCCGGCAGGGATAGAGGAAGGTAGATTAAAACACCATTTGAGGTTTTTTCCTCAGGATTCTGTATGTGAACGCATTAAGCACGCAAGACTCGAAACAGGTGCGGTGCCACGGTGTGCGCCGTCGCCCCTCATTCTCGGGAGCTCACCCCGCCAGCCCTCGCTCCGCCTCGCTCCCGGTGGGAGCGGGAATGGAGGCGGGGCGGGAACGGAGACAGCTCCATGACCACCAACTGCCCGGGGCGAGCCGAGTCATGCCCCGGCCGGGGGAGGCCGCGGCCAAGCGGGGCCTCGCCGGCTCGCAGCCCCTCCTTTAGCGCCCCGTGACTAGAGCGAAGCCCCCTGCCCCGCAAGACGCGCCCCTCCCGCGGCGGCTCCCGCAGCCGGGCAGGCGCCGCTCGGGGCGGGGGAGGGGACCGGAGGAGGGCCGGGAGGAAGCTTCGCAAGAGCGGAGCGGAGAGGCGGGAATCGAGGGACATCCGCGCCCCCTCACCTGGCAGCCCTTCTTGTGGTGGAAGCCCACCACCACGATGTGCAGCACCGGGCCCCGCTTCTCCATGGAGCAGCCCGGCGATGGCCGCGCCGGAGGATGCCGCCGTGCCCGGGCTCTCGCTCCGCCCCCGGGGTCCGGCGGGGACGCAGCCCCGGCCGCCTGCGCTTCCGCACCGCCCGGCCCGGGAGGGCGGGCACGGCCCTCAGCGCCGCCCT
>VWZP01009614.1:233359-336334 GCA_013396995.1 Dicaeum eximium
CGCAGCGCGCAGGTCACGTGGGCCCGCCGCCGCCAATCGGAGCGCGCCGTGGGCGCTCGCGAGGCCTCGGTCTCCATGGCAACGCTGGGCCCGCAGCCGTCCGAGCGCCGGCGGAGCGGCCGCCATGGTGAGTAGCGGGACGGGGCCCCGCCCGGCATTCCCGCTTCGCTCCGCCATCCCGGCACGGAGGCGCTCCGCGTCGGGCGGCTGGCCCGCAGGCGGTGCAGGGATGCGGCCTGTCGGCATGCGGGAGCCGCTCGGGGCAGCTGCGGCCGCCACCTGCCCTCCTCGGCATCCCTGCCGTCCCTGCGGAGACTCTCAGGGCTTGGGGTTTTTGCGGGATCCGGTGGCCAGGTGGCTTATCTCCGTATCAACGTGGCTAACTCTGAGATCACGAGTGGCCTGTGCTTATGTGTTTATTTACTAATATAATTTTCCTTCTGTGTGTAATGAATAGAAGCTTTTAAACTAAAAAAACCTCCAGCAACAGCAAAGAGGACATAAATTTAGCTTTCCATATGATCCCTCATCTGCGGTATGTGAGACTTTGTGGGCGACATCGGGTTTGCAGCCACACTATAAGAGCTGGTTTTATTTAGTGCTGGCGCTGCTTCCTCAGCTGCATTTAGTTTCCCGAGTATTGATTGTTCATCCAGGTATCCCAGGATAGCATTGTCACTGGAGCTTCCCTAAGGACAAGGTGATCAGATGAACTGTTTTGTCTGAGTTACTACATTGCTGTCTCTTCCCAACGTCAGCCAAGCTAACAAAGTACATCAGAGTAAATGAAATGGACCTGCCTTTGCATCAGCTCTCCAGGGAC
Organism: Dicaeum eximium; assembly: GCA_013396995.1. Lineage (NCBI taxonomy): Eukaryota > Metazoa > Chordata > Aves > Passeriformes > Dicaeidae > Dicaeum > Dicaeum eximium. The sequence continues at coordinate 234,183 of VWZP01009614.1, forward strand.
TGTGGTGATAAACTCCTACTCGTGCCTGTTGTGTCTCCTTGTCACTCATGCTACCTGCATGAGCAGTGTAGTTCTGATGTGATTGCCCATGCCAATAACTATTTGAAATAGAGGCACACATAAAAGTGTTACTTAGTCAGGTCTAAAATTACTTCCTTCTTAATTTGCCCTGGCCATATTTGTTTCTGAGCAATAGGCTGTTGAGAAACAAATTCAGATTATCACTTAAGATCTCCTTCTGCATCAAAAATAGTATGGCCAGCAGGTCGAGGGAAGTGATTCCCCCCTCTGTTCTCATGAGACCCCATCTGGAGTGCTGCAAACAGTTCTTGTGTTTCCAACATAGGAAGGACATGGGAGTGTTGGAGCAAGTCCAGAGGAAGGACATGAAGCTGGCAAGAGCACTGGAGCACTTCCTCTATGAAAACAGACAAGTTGGGGATGTTTAGCCTGGAGAAGAGAAGGTTGTGGAGAGATCCCATAGCAGCCTTCTAGTATCTGGAGGAGGCCTACAAGGAAGCCAGAGAGGGACTCTTCATCAGGAACTGCAGCCATAGGACAGGGAGTAATTGCCACTAATTGAAAGAGAGTAGGTTTAGAGTAGATATACAGAAAAAAATCTTTATTATGAGGATGGTGAGGCACTGCAACAGGTTGCCCAGGGAAATGATGGATGTCCCATCTCTGGCAGCGTTCAAAGCCAGGTTGGATGGAGCTCTGAGTAACCTGGTCATGTGGGAGGTGTCTCTGCATGTGGCAGGGAGTGGCAGGAACTAGATAATCTTTAAGGTTCCTTCTAACACAAACATTCTGTGATTTTATGATTCTGTGAGAAATCTCAAGAGTTTACATAAAAAGTAACAAACATAACCTACTTTCCTCTGGGCTTTTTGTTGGTATCTATGGAAGATACATCATTCAGCTACATTATGCATGTGTAATGTAATACCAAGATATATTTATCCAAGAGCTTCATCTCCTGTACAGTCCTTCTTGTTCTGATCCTCTGATTGCCTGTCTCTCTGATTTTGTATGACTTTTTTGAGGTTACTTGAGCCCTTGTTTCCAAGTACTAGAGCTTTCTGACCAACATATGAGAGGTGCATAGGGATTCAACATAGAAAAATATGGTTGTTTTTCACCATGCTAGTTAGCATGCTAACCCTGTGAAAGCAATCACAGAAACTAGTCAGAAGGCAAGTATTCACAGTAGATATGCTCATTTTTCCTTATGTTTGTCTTTGTGCTTGTATCCTCCTCGGCAGGCAGAGCTGGGCATTAATGAACACCACCAGAATGAAGTGGCCAGCTACATGCGCTTTGCTCGTTTCAAGCGGGGCATGTGTCTCAAAACAGTGGATTCTTGTTTCCAGGACCTCAAGGACAGCAGGTGCTGTGTGGGGTGGTTCTGAGTAAGAATAAAGCAAAATATGCTAGCAGCAGTGGCAGGTTTGAATACTTTATGGGGCGACTTTTCTCTGATTAGGTTTGTATGTTCTTGTATTTTCCAGAAGTTACAAGTCAAATGCTTTTAAACTGAAGTTCGTCAAATTCTTAGGAATTAACAGACATATTGACAGCATGACATTGCTTTGTATCTTGCTTCTGATAAGTAAATTCAATGCAAGGCTGTAGCTGAATTAATATTTGTGATTTTAATGATTTAAAGATAAAATTCAAATACAGTAACCAATTAGTAATGCTGTGGTCATTTAATAACGACTGACAGTGGATGCTTTTAGAAAACATTGCATTATATGAGTGGTACCTGTATAGTGAGATCTCGTAACAAGGCAGAATTGTTACCTTTATCATACCTGACTCATCTTAACTTCTCTGTTTAGACTTGTTGAAGATACCTTCACAGTTGACGAGGTGATAGACATGCTGGATGGACTGCAGAGTGTTGTACACAGTGAAGTGGAGTCAGAGCTCATAAACACAACTTACACCAACGTTTTGCTTCTGCGGCAGCTCTTTTCACAGGCTGAGAAATGGTACCTGAAGTTACAGACAGATGTCTCTGACTTGGAGAATCGGTAACAGCTATTGGACTATACTTGCAACAATAAGAAAACTTCAGAGTGTTGACTATTTGCATTCTTGTCCTAACCACAGAAGCCTATTCTTTTATTATTGTATCAGTGATTGGTTAGCTTCAATGTTTCCATCTATAAAATAGCAATATACAAAATAATTTCAAACTTGTGAGCAAGATGTTTTATTAGTAATATTCTTACTTGAATTAATAATTTCAGAGCAGGTGACTGGACTCAATTAAAAAGCTTTTGTTGTCTGGTTAAATTATATTTTAATTAAGGATGCTAAATCTATTGTAATGCATGTATCATGCCAGTGCATGATGTGATCTGTTGCATTTATGGTATTTGTGTAGGACTTCATCCTGTACTTCTAACAAGAATTTTACATGCAAGAAAAAGCATAGCACCAGCCTGGTAAAATGTAAAATTTCATGGTGTAGCTCTTAGTAAAGAAATGCTTCCTTATATTTTTCTTTGGTGAATAAATGCCTCTTTTTTTTTTTTTTTTTAAGAGAATTATTGGACCAGGTTGCTGAATTTGAAAAGTCAGAATATACATCTTCAAATAAAAAGGTAGAATTTATTTTAATCAAATCATAATTGAATGTCATGTGCAGGCATGACAGGTGTTTGAAATGCTTAGTATTGACTCATTGTATTTAAGAGAAAACCAAAACCCCGTCTTTTTTTTCTTCAAAACTGTCTTTGAAACTCTCCAAAAAGTCAAATTTTGCATTTCGGCACCAAGGTTCCCTCTGAAGTGCCTTGGCTGTTTCCAGAGTGCCTGTTCAGCCCTTCTGGGGCGTGCCTCATACACCTCATCCCAAGGTCAGCCAGACCAGGGATGTGTTGAAGCATCTGCTTCTGGGTTCCCTTCTCCTGGCACCTGGTGTGAGACTGGGACATTTGCTTGTCCCAACATGGACCCAAGAGCTGAGAAGATTGCACAGTACATATATCACTCTAGCTTGTCTTGCATGAATATGGTTGCACCTTATTTGGTTTGTAGCATAAAGGTGTATTTATATATATATATATAATACATGTTATTTTTAATACCTTAAATGAGAAAATTATTTGGGGCTTTGAAAATACTTTTTACTCTTACAATCACTCAAATACTATGTTCTCCTTACTCCTTTGTCTTTTGGTTGCTGCGGGATTGACAGTCTTCTATAGAACCACGTTTGCAATACTTTTGTCTTTATGCAGTATCTTTGTTTAGTTTAAACTCATGGTGAAGTCCATAACTTAGGAGTCCATAACCAAGGAAGCAGTAAAAAATTAACTTGAATTAAAAGGTTGTTAATTTGCTTTACAAAAGGTAGCTGAATTGACTATCAGTAGTTATTTTACAGGCTAAAGGAATACTTTTCTTCTCCCTAAAATCTGTATAATTACATTTTTTCATCTTTATTGTTTCTTTAGTCCACTGCAGATCCCATTAAACCAAAACTTGCTCCGTTAAATGAAAGTGGGTCAGAGCTGCTAAACAAGGTAAGAACTTGACTATTCCTGCAGTTGTGGTCAATGATTATTTGCTTATGCAGATGAACTGAACTGTACAGTAATATTTGTATAATGTGTTTGTCACTATACAGGCATCATGGTAATATATCCCAGAATGTAATGTAAAATACTAGTAAATTGATAAACATTGTAAAGCATCAGAAATTTCTTGTGTGGTTATGATCTCTAACATGTATCACAGTATCAACCCTTCTTTTGCAAAGACAATATCAACCCTTCTTTTGCATTTTGGTCTTTGTAATAATTGTTTTTTCCATTTACGGAGTAAAATAGTAAATTAGTTCCATGCAGCTAGCTGGTGTTTCAACAAAGAAATAAATTATGTAGCTGGCTGTAATTATTAGGTTATTGAACTTTTTCTGTATCACTTGAAATCAATCTTATTACATCCACTCTTTTGTTTTGTAAGTTGGTTAAATTTCTCCTGAACAAACAGGCACTTTAAAGAATTTGGAATTTACTGGTTTTGAAAACATCTGATTTCTCACTTGCTAAACATTTTCAGAATTACAAAACACTTTCTAGTACTTAATATTATCAATAATTTTTATTAGGTATTGTACTCATTTCATTCAACTGAACTTTTCTAAATGTCACACTCCTTACAATACCCTTTTAAGTTTTTGACAATCAAGATAATTAGCACGGAGTTTTATTTTCTGTCTTCTGTCCTGCATTCCCAAAATGATGTGTTGAGTACAATGTCTGTTTCAAATTGTTGTTACTCGCTACAATAATTAAAGCAATCAAGAATTCAGACTTCTATTTTGCTTATAGGTTAATGTAATTCTCCTTCAAAAATAATTTCAGAATCATAACAGTTTTTCTTGAATATGTAATCTGTTACAACATCTGTTGTCTTTTTTTTTTCTTTCCTCAAATAAATCAAAGTTCATGTGGTGAATTTACTCTGACTGATAAAACATGGGTATTTCCCATGGGTAATTTACTCTTACTGATAAAACATGGGTGTTTTCTCTGACACAGAACAGGATATGCAGCAACCTGGTGTTTGTCTCTTTTGAAAAGGAACTGTGGATAATTGCATGTTGATTGAAAATATGAATTATGAGCAACAATGAGACTTGCATCCCTGAACGTGCAATTTTTAATCATTAATCTATATACTAACAAGATACCGATCTCAATAATCTCAATACAGTAGAGCATGTTTTTAAGTGAACAGCTCTATATGTTACAGTAGAATTGGAAACTTAAATTGCTTTCTCATTGAGGCAAAACCCACAATAAATTAATGAATTATTGATTTCTTATGAAGGCCATTTTTATAACCATTTTGGATCTCTTTTGCTTTCCTAAGTTATGAAGTGCACTTTCTTCCCTGAAATGTTTGCAAAATCCAAGATGGCACCAGGGTGTTCACAAACATTTTCTTGTTCTTCAACCCAAAGACAGTTGCTCATCTCCAAGAAGAAAATGAAAAATTGAAGACCAGACTCAGGACCATAGAAACACAGGTAAATTCCCTGTAATTTTGGATGCTTAATTTTGGTTACATATTTTAAAATATCTAAATAAGAATCCCATGGTTATTATTATGTTTTCAGTTAAAATACATTTCTGAGGTTTAAAATTTTCATTGTATTGCAGGCTACAGCTGCCCTAGATGAGAAGTCCAAGCTGGAGAAGTCACTGAGGGATTTACAGATGATCCAAGGAGATCAGAAGGTAAATATAATTATATCCCTCTGTTCCTGTTTAACACAACTGTTGCCAGTACATTCAAAATGTTGGTCTATAATGGTGTGTTTCTTTTCTGGCAAATGCAAGAGTTTGAGTTAGTGTTGTTCCTGCTGGCAGTGTGTGTTCCTGCTGGTCTGTCAGTCAGCAGGTAATCCATAACATTAATTCCTGAATACATGTCATAACATCAACTATCAGGAAGTAGTATTCCAGAATTCATATTCCCAGGGCTGATATTTATATTAACAGACACAAATCTATGTCTGTTTGTTTCTTCATGTTTAAGAACGATACCTAACCTCGTTTTTAGAGCAACAATAATTCTAGCATTAATTCTTTCACACATTTGTCACTTGATGCTGACATGAACAAGCCAGACTTGCTGCTTGGTTTTTTTCTAGGTCTCCTTATATCAGCATACGGTTAGAAATGTTTCACCATTTATTTTTATTGAAATTCTTAATCTGTTTTGTAAATGAGGACTCCAGCTTGGTGAGTTGCTGCTGGCAAAAAAATATAAGAAGCCTCAAGTCATGTTGACCCAAATAAATCTGTTCAGGTCACCTTAGTATTTTGCTAAGTTTCTACTTTTATTTGTCAATAATTAGAATTTTCTGAAGTTTATTAATATATAATTGTGTCTTAAATTTAAAACATTTCAGTTCAGGCTTTCAACAAAATTAGAACACTTTAATCCCATTATTTTGAGTAATTGACTTTGAAATTCCTGTAATATTTACAGATTAGGAAGTAAGGTTCAAGATAATGAAACATTTCTATTTTAATTTTCATATTTTAATCCCGATTTCTTTTTATTTTGCTTTCTACCTGGTTTATGGTATGTACTTGGTTTTCTTAAAATGTTAAAAGTTTATTCAGTAACTTTGAAAATGCTATTCAATAATATTTTTAATACGGAACTTGATTAATCAGTCATGGCAAATATTTTCTTTCTCTGTTTTGTTAAACTTTGTTATTAAAGGTTTAAAATATTAAAGGGGTGTACTAAATCCTGGATAATGCTGTTTGTAGTGTTAAAAGATTGGAACCAAATCTCATCCTACTTTTCTGGTTAAATATGAATTGGCCTCAGTGTCAGGGCTGCTGAGTATCTTCAGCTTTCATGTCCTAATTTGCTCTCTGTAATCTGTCACTTTCTCCTAGTTGCTCATAAAGCAGTAGATATCAAACTCTTTGAACAAATAAATTACTGCCAAGCCACAGTTGGTTCTTAAGGATCAACTAATCAGATTGATTTTTTAAAAATTAATAATTAATAGATGGCTCCACATAGAAAGTGTGAGTTACTAGGAGTAAATCGCAGCAGAAACTGGGGGTAACTGCTCTGTTGGATCAGTTTAATTTGAGGATTTAGAATTTTTGCATAATTGACTTATGTAATGGTTAGAAAATAACAGTTAAAATGTACAAAATGGATGTAGTGCTTTTCAACACTGCAGCCTTGGATTCTGTCTCAGAAGACAAAATAAGCTTTTCTTCTGTACAGGTAGTACTGTTAAGTGGTTTCCTATTCTCAAGTCCTAAGTTCCAGATAGAAAAAGGAACAAGGCTTTCTTAGGTTTTAGATTTTGTTGTTTTAAGGCGCTTCTTCTCATCCTGAGTCATTACACTTTTGAGTTTGAAATTGAGCTTTCAAACCTGAGAATGCTTTGTGTTTGGTTTTGCTTAATTGAAAATCCGTAGAACAGTTACGATTATTATGTTTTATGACTCAGAGCTGATGTTCAGAAAAGTTTGACTTGATTCTTCTCATAAGGAAACAGGAAAGTTGATTCGCAACTCGGAACCACTTTGTGTAAGACACCTGAGAATGTGTTGGCACACTTTCAGCCTTTCCTACCTGTCCTATTCTAACAGTTTTGGAAATGTTTCAAAAACAGATTGTACTGTAGACATTCAAATCTTAAATGGTAATTTACTGTTTTTGTATGGTCAATAACTTCTTGTAATATGATTCATCCTCTGGCTCTAACTAATTCCTAAAGAAGCGAAGTACAAGAACCTAAAATTTCATTTTGGCTGAGAAGACATTCCAGCCATCTTTAAAAAGCATTTATTAACAAGATTTTAAGTTATAAATCAGTCCCTGCTTTAACTTTTGTTTTAGTTAAAGCACTTCTCATTTAGGCTTTACAGGAGTAACTTGTACATCATTATTAAAAATGAAGATGTACCTACTTCGTGTGGAATTTTGCACTTAAAAATTTAATTATTTCTTCTCTTGAATTTGACATATTTTAAATATTTCTTCTGTTGAAGAATAATGCAAACCAGGATATCACTGAACTGGAGAATAAAGTGGCAGCTTTGAAATCCCAGTTTGAGAAGACTTTGAATGACACTACTGCAAACCAAAAATTTTTGGAAGAAGACTTGGTAACAACAAAACATGACTTACTGAAGGTTCAGGATCAGCTATCCACAGCTGAAAAGGTTAGCATTGTATTGTAATGTGATGATTAATTCCTTACTCACATTTTAACTGATCAGTAATTTAACAAGCACAAGCTAAAGAATGCAGAGTTTACCAGGCCACACTTTTGCCCTTGTATTTTTGTTATTTCAGTAGAAAAGAACATTATACATAAAATAGCAGACCCACAACTAACTGCATGGTTATAACTAGATTAATATTTTTTAAATCTACTACTTGTCTGGATAAAAATTTTTAAATGAAAAGCGTATTTCCAGTCTTCTGAAGACTTTTAGCCTGATTTTGTGGTGTTTCTATGGCTGCCCCAGTAATCTCATTTGAATCTACCAGCTGACTTTATCTATATTTGAGTAAGTTATGGAAAACTAGTATTGTCAAACTTGAAGAGAAAAATCAAATAACTCTTTTTTTAATATTTTTGTCTAGTCTTCATATTATGTAAATAATATGTTGATGTTATTATGTAGGAGCTGGAGAAGAAATTTCAGCAAACAGCTGCCTATCGCAACATGAAAGACATTCTTACCAAGAAGAATGAACAGATAAAGGATCTGCGCAGAAGACTTTCTAAGTAAGTGGTGCTGCCCTGTCTGTCTCAACAAGATCCTTGCTCTGGACCCATGTTCTGCTCCCATTTTATCTCTAACGCAGTCTATGCATTCTCCCTTGAGAAGAACTTCTAATAGGTTATGCCCTGATTTTTGACAAACCAGTCCCTTGAATGGATATTTAGTGTGCTTAGGGCTGGTGTGTGCAACAGCGGCTGCCATGTAACAAGTAATGAGAGAATTTAGTATGGAGAGGGTACAGGATATTCATGGCTGTGGTAGGTAAGGCCTGAGGTGCTACTTGTGGCTGTTCTCAGTTCTTCTGTAGAAAGAACTGAGATAAGCGGCCTGGGAAACCTGGAGGAGAGAATTGTAAACTATATTATTATTTTGCTTTGCACCTGTTATTTACAATAGCGTGTCCTTCGGAGTCCCTCACCAATCTATGTGGGATGTTCTCTCTAACCTAGCAAGGCTGGTGATAAAACCTCGCTGGTTTTCTACACGGGGGCTTTTCTTAGAATAGGGCTCTTCTTAGAATAAAGCTTGATAGAATAAAGGCTTGTTCTCTCACCTTCTGGACCATGGAGTCTCTCATTCCATTCCTGGCACGACAGTGCTAACGGCCTCATCAAATAACAAATGGCCGTTCCCTCTTTACAACAAGTAGAGCCCAATTGCAACTAATGCTTTGGCAATTGTTTAGATTTGTGGGTAGTTCATTCCTTCATTCTACTATTTGGTAGGCTGGCCTGCTTTAAAAGGAGAAAGTAGTCTGAAAAGTAAATGCATTTGTCTGTGGCTTAAGTCATACAGTAAACCTTGACAGAAATGTGTCACTCTTGGTGTCAATTTATTGCTTTGGTTTTGTATTTTCTTTAAAGACAAAATGCCTTTGGGGTATTTTCTAGTCTGTTTTAATTATTTTTCTATTTCTTCTGTTTTAATCCTCAGATATGAGTCAGAGGACTGAAATACCAAAAAACATCTGATCTATCAGAAGTTGTCATGGAAAGAAAATGTAGACTGGTATTCTTTTTCAATAATTTTTGTTTTGAATGGTGTATTCTTTGCTTCTAGTGTTTAAAACAACTCTTAATATTAATTTCACACTGAAACTCTTACCTTACTTCCTTGTAAACCTACAATTTATTGGTATTAGTTTCTGCAGTTGTGTTTTAATGGCTAACCATTGACATTCCTTAAGAAATAGCAAACAGGACCTTGTTGAAGAACTGAGAAGATTCCCTACAAAAAAAAGGAGTTTATTTTTGTTAAAAAAAGGGGGAAAAAAGACTAAAAATATATGCAGTAGAGTTTTTGATGTCTTTGATGTGGAAACTCCAGTTGTTACTTTTTGTAGTTAATGTAGTTATGAAGTAGCATTATATGTAAAAATTGCATCAGCGAAAGAGTAGGAGGAACAAGAAATAAACACTGATTCTGTAATGTTCCTTCACTCTGGTCATGTCATAGCTCAGCAAAGTGTGGTCAGTACCATTTTTTGAGAGGATGTTCACTAGATAATGAGATAAATATGCTTTATAGCCAAAGTTCTGGACCCTTTCAAATAAAGTTGTGCTTTTTCGCTTGGATTGATTTAAAGCAAATTTTAACATCAGAAGACAGATTCTGATTTTGCCAGTATTCTTAATATTGAGATTATAATCTAAATATGCATAGGAAAGTTAGTGGAGCAACTTTTTTGGGAAATAAGTTATTTTAGATGTTTTCATCTCCTTTCTTAATGTAACCTCACCAGAAAACAGCTTACTTCTCTGAAGCCTTCTGCTTTAATTCTCTGCTTTGCATTTGTTTGTCAGTCGCCTAATAGTGCATTCTTCTTGTTCATCTGTCCCTGTTCATATGTATATTGTATTTTACTTCAAATAAAATATTGTTTTCAAACCATTTAATCTTTAAGGAACTGGGTTTTTTAATAGGAGTATTTGTATAGCTATTTTTTTAATATCTGTAGGAATGGGTGGCAGATCAGTAAAGAATCTTGCTTGAATTGAGAACATGTAAATTACAGATTTGTGCTCAAAACCATGTCACATCAAACAGCTGTAAAAGAGACTACCAGTGACAGGGCTGAGGAGAGACGGGGTGTTTGTGTTACAGAAACTGGCATTTAACAATGTGTTTCTCAGGAGCTGCTTGAACTGAAAGGATTTTTTTTCCTCATTATTTCTTTAACAAGCAAAGCTGTTAAAATTGCTTAACTCAAATCTGTCATACACTTGTAGTCTAAGTTCTTATTTTTTTCTTTAAGTTCTCATGTTTTCTGTAAGTTCTCCTGTCTTTTGCTTCCCACTGGTTAAGTGAGGTTGGTTTGAGATAAAGTCCCATACCTGTGGCAGGATTTTATTGCTGTAGCACAATAGTAGTGTGTTATGGGGTGGCATCCTCCTCATGCAGTGACAGTTAAGTTAATGAAAGGTATTCTTTTGCCCCTTGTACAGTCACTAAATGTTAAGTTCTTAATAGGCATGTACCAAAGGCTTTTTGGCCTGTGTTTGCTCAGAACAACATGAGTACTTGTCTGTATGAACATTGTGGGTTTTTTCTTCATTATCACACTCACTTTAATGAGATCAATTACTACTTCTAAAATGGCAGGTAAAGGGTGAAGAAAGCCAGAGATTCTCATGACTCCTGCTGGTCTTCTCTTCTCATCAGTCTTTGACTCCAGAACATTGGCTCTGTGATCAGCCTTCATTATCTGCTTAGAAGCCATCTCAGCAAGAAAGTACACTGTCAGCTTCAGTCTCAATGAAATAAGTTGGCTGTAGACAAGCATTGTTACACACCTTGTTATCTCCTCAAATGAGTAAAGCAAATCTTGCAAAGAACTGTGCAGTGCAAAATTGAAACTCAGACCTTGATTTCCTGCCTTGCGGATTGCCAGTTTAGCGAGTGTGAGATCACTGTGATGATCGCTTTTTTGCTGCAGAATGGGTAATTAGAAGTCTTGTGTGGAGCTCCTGATGAAAAAATATATCATCTTTGATAGGTGATGTATCTGTCAAAGAAGACCTGGAGCATTATACAGTAGCGATTTTTTTTTTCTTGAGATAGGTACAATATTTTGGAGATGGAGATGACATCTGAACCTCTCCTGACAATGCCTGATGTTTATAAAACTTCACTTCTTTCCCCAGGGTGTAAATTCTAATACTGCTTTTAGCAGCCTTTTGTTTTTCGTGCTGCTCAAATAGACATCATCCACTTCTCCCACTTCAGTTGTTAATTCCCTAGTTATGCCTGAAGGGACTGTTTAAAAAGAAAATTTCTGTATCACTGGCTGGTCTGCAGAAATCGGATCTCTTTCAGGCTGGTTGGGGTTTGGTTTTTGGTTTTGTTTTGGTTTTTTCTTGCAGACTGAAGAATATGGGAATGAAGTCTAGGCATCTCAGCTTTGCTAGTACTGATTCTGACAGCCAACAAATTACCCTATGCTCCAACAGTGACTTCAGTGGTTGTTAATAAATGAGCCAGCAGTCCTGCATGTTGCCATCTTAATGAGACCATATGTTAACCAATGATCTTTAACTGTTCATAAAATACTCATTCACCTGTTTTTATCTTGTGGCTAATAGCCATTTTTTAAAATGTGCTTAGGTGAATACTGATACATACATTGACACTTAACCTGCAAGTGCACCTTTGTGTTTGATAGACTGATATTTAGAACAGCTGAAATTTGGATATTTCCTACACACCTTGCTTTTGGGAAACCCAGCCACCTGCCAGGAGCTTAGATTTCAGTCCAGCCAAAATGTTTGTAAGATTCCTTAGTTTGATTTCCCTTTTCTGGCATTATCAAAAGACAATCCTTGACCCCTGTGTGATATTAAATGCTGTAAAACCACAGTAAAATCTTTCCTGCCTCAGGAAGCAAATGTGAATCCTGTTGGGGTATCAGGTGGCTGAATGGATCAAGCTTAAAAGGTTTCATCTGGTCTAGAAGGATGTGCCTTTTAAAGCATTTTGAAGTAAATTGAAGGTAAATTTGTGTATGAGTAGGTAAGAATTGTTGTTGTAATAGTTACCATAGTTATTTTTGTAACTGACTTTGAGTAGAGAATGTGCCTCGGGAGTTACCCCATGATTGTTAATTTTGACAAGGTCCCAGGGGAAGTGTTGTCCCTGCCCTGCTCTGGCTGCCTACAGACTCTCCCTGAAGATGTCTAGATGTGCCCTCCTTAGCAGGGTCTCCTCTTGGACATATCCTGGCACCTTAGGCAGCTTGTCTGGAGTCAGCTCTTCTCCAAATAAAGGTAAGTAGATACATATCATTCTGTTTCAACAGAAACATCTGTTTGTTAATTATTTTTTAATTATTTTTAGGAACTTGTTGACGCAGTGCCTTGGAGTGTGCAGGACTGTGGCAGGGCAGCTCACGACTGATAGCTGCTGGTGAATAAGAGAGCTGCCCGGAACCCTCCCCAGACTGCAAGCAACCTTTGACAGAGAAAGTGGCAACTGGCAGGTGACAAGCAGAACTGACTGAGTAATCCAGCTATCTTTTAGTGACATGCCGTCTTCTGACTCTCATTTGACACGGGTCAGTTTTGAAGTCCGGTTGAATTAGGTGCAATTCTACAAATCCAAACTTCATTGAGTCCACCTTTATGGAGTGAGTACCCTAAAAAATCACACTGTCAGAAGATGGATAGAGCTGTGATGCTAAGACAAAAGCAAGGAAAATAAAAAGAGAGACTGTTTTCAGGCATACTTTTCTTGGGAGGTTGAGGTAAAGTGAAACAGTTTTAAGGGTGATTAAGAGGCTGGAAATGGCTTTAAGGTACAGACCTTAAAAGCATCATCTACAGTTTGGAACTAAGCAGCAAGTAGTAGTGATAAACTGGAAGGAATAATTGTAATCCTAGTAACTGCTTAGAGGAGTAACTGTAATCTCCAATTACACATAGAGCAATTGCCCAACAGTTTGTCATGGCCTATGAGTTGTCAAAGATCTGGAAATCCAGATGGGTTCTTTCTTTCTCCTAAGATAAGGAAATAGGCATCTTAGGGTAGCAACTGTCAACAGTGAATCCCAACAGAAAACCCATCTGTGGAAGCTGCTACTCCCTTGTCTGCATGTCTGCTTCCCTTGACAGCATCAGTAAATACATGCAGAGGCTGTAGACACTCCATGGCTTTGCTTTGATAGTCATCTGACACACCAGCAGATACACACTAGCAGTGTTTGAATTTGGAAGGGAGTGCCTCCAGGAACTGAAGATAGTAAACACCAGAGCTGCTAACACTCTGTTCCCCTCCTGCATGTCTGGCTCAACAAGGAACGTCCAGAGGGTTTATTTTTAAATCTAAGGGGTATAGTGATTCATGTTGACGGTAGCATAATAAAGGTCCAGGCTACCTGGTAGAATTTCTTCCCTTGTTGCCATGACTTTTGCCAATCAAACTAATAAGCTTCTCTCACACCCTGAAATCACAGTCCCCAACCTGTTTTTAGGACCCCGGATTCACCTTTTTTCTGCATTTTAGGTAGCTGGGAGAGGCATTTGGCTTTTTACTGTACTGGCATCAACAGACGAAAGACCAGGATTTTTAGTTGGTACCTTCACCTAAGTACTTGAGGTTTTGCTTCAGTGAGAAATGGGTTTCTTTGCTTTGTTTATCAGCTTCTGACTTGGTTTACATAGGGCCATTCTCCTGGGCAGTCCCATCAGTCCCTGGTCTGGTGTGCAGATGAACCCCTGCCCTTGTCAACCACTCTGCCAAACCCCACATCTCAAATTTGTTAGGTACTGGGAGAAAAAATTATTTCTAATCCTTCTTCAATATGAGCAGTTACATGATCAAAATTTCTTGCATATGTCTATTAGAGGCTTGTCTTTGTCCCTAAAGATAAAGCCCAATCCCTTCTCTAGCCCAAATGAAAGCAGTTCAAAGGAGATAAAATCATGAACAGCATCAGAAATAGCATATTGATAATCTGAGGTGTGTATAGAAAGTCCCACAGCAAGAATTCCTAAGTGTTGTCGATTTGAATACATTTAAATATATTTAAAGTGTGTGTCCCAAGGAGCCACTAGATGGCAGGCACTTTGCTGGGTGCCTATGTGCATGACCACTTAAAAAACTCACAGTAGTCTGTGATCCGAGCTACTGGTGAGACTGACATTTGTGAGAGGCAAGGATTCGTCTCATTCCACCTGAACTTCCTGATCTGGCCTGACCTGAGATGAAGATGTCACACCTCTCTGCCTGCACAATCTCCTCCAGTCCATTAGTAAACTAGTTTGAAATGTAATGGGAAGAAGGTACAGAGCCAAGGAAATCTTTAACTTGATGATGCTCATCAGTAGGAGTAAGCTATTTACACACAAGCATCCCAAGTGGTAGTGATGTGCTATTTTTTAAGTCTGTCCTGTCAGCAAATTATTTAATACTGTAAGCTATTTATACACATCATTTATAATAAATCTCGCTGCCAGGGACAGACATTTGACTTTTTAATAATTTGTGGAAGTTTTCATTATGTGGGACAACTCACATTTTGTGTGTGTGTGTGTCTTTCAGTTTAACAGCTTATGGATTTAAAATTACCTTGGATTATTCCTTCCAGCAGAATTCTGGGTTATACCCATGATACATATTGCTAGGGGTAGCTGGCATGTTGCTGTTCTGTGGGCAAGACAAGAACTGCAAGAATACAAAATCCCTCAAAACTACAGGCAGCTTTGGCAAACCCTATGTTTTCCCATGACAACTTACAGATCTAGCACCACTAAAACACACCCTGAAGAATAGCTGCACTTATGGGAAACGCGTAAACTCCTGTGACCTGTTTTAGCAGACAGAAAAGCGGTGTCCCACTTTGTGAATTTGGTAATACAAGTGACTGGTCAGCAGGTCCACCTGAGTGCTGCTGCTGGGCTCAGCAACAGTGCACAACACACTCTGCAGTTTGGGCTCCTGTCCAGAGACCCTGGGGTTGGAGTTCTCACCCATACCCACAGCTGGAGGCTTGGCCAGTGCCCAATGGGATGCTGGAACAGCACATACAGCACTGGCAGCACTACATACAGCACATAAATTCCTGGCACTAGAGGAACGAGACTGATAGCAGCTGAGCGAGTTGTACTTGTAAAATGGTCCTAAAAGTGCCCTGGAGAAAAACATTTAAACAGAGGAAGGAAGCTGAGTCCCTGGGGTTGCTCAGCTACTTTTTATTGTGGCAGACGCTGCTGGCAGCCTCCTTCACTGGGATACCTGTCCAAAGTGGTTCAGCTCAAAGTGTACCTTGGCAGGGTCCCAAACACAAAGGGTTCATATTCAGATATGGGACCTCAGTGTGCCTTCAGATCACCCAAAGGCCTCCTAGATCCTTCTGCCTTCACAATGGTCACAGACACCTTTTTCCACTGGCCTTTGTCTCTACTGCTTTGGTCTCTACTGCTTGAAAGTATTTTAAAACGGCAACCCCTCAGAAAAGTTCACCTGCAGCAGTGGGGTTTGAGCATGAAGGTAAGTGAAAAGAGACTGGCTGTTTCACACTGTCACACACATGCAGAGTATGTAGAGAGAAGGCAGTATTCCAGAGGGTCAAATTTGAGTGTTGTCAAGTGTGCACCAGGCTGGGGACCTGTGGGGCTGATAGGACTGTTTCAAGGCCACTTTTGGAACTGGGGATTGTGCTAGGTTGGTTGAGATGAGCACCAGGGCACAGTGATAGGATGTCTGAGGATTCTGTTTATTCTTAACCTAAAGACACTGACAGTCTCTAAACCTAGTCCTAATTGTGTTGGAACACCTCTTCTGTGCAATCAGATTCAAGCTGGTGCCTCATGCACATGAGTGCCACTTGAGAGGAAGGGAGCCCTGTGGGGAAGGAGTGTCCCATTTCCAAAACCAAACTGCACCCCCAATGTAATTTCCTCACAGCTTCAAGTTGGCATGTGAGTCGATAAAAATCCTCAGCTCACATCCTTCCCAGAAATGCCAGTCAAAACCCAAGCAGCTATTCACCCAAAGTACCAATTTTATAGTTCTGTGTGTGTCTATAATCTATTTACCAGCATTCCTATTTCAGTATGTGCCTGTTAATAAGATTAGTAATTAAAAAGCTTGATAGGAATTGGCAAGCATAGCTCCTCCGCCTTTCCCTCCCCTCCAAGCCGGACTGGCGTGGAGTGTGAGGCACGGTTGGCAGAGTACCTGAGGGAGTGAAAGCAGGAGGCTCTGCTGAAGCCTCTGCCTGCAAGAAAGCAATGGAGAAATCCCGACCCTTATGGGACAATTCCTTGCAGTTTGTTTTCGCCTGCATTTCCTATGCTGTGGGGCTGGGAAATGTGTGGAGGTTTCCATACTTATGTCAGATGTACGGAGGAGGTAAGTGTGGTTTACATTTTCTTGCTTCCCTCGAGGAGGAATGGGGCAAGCTTTAAGTGCAAAAGTATGCTGTCCATGTTTGTGCTCTGTCCACCCAGCAAGGTCCAGGGCAGAGTAGGACGTCTGGCTTTCTGTTGTTGTACAGTCTGTTTTATTGTGGCTCTATTCTATGTATACTTTAGCATTAGGCTTTTATCTGACAGGTGCCCCAATATAGTGGCATTTGTTTCCTGTAAGTGCAATGAAACAGTGGGAAGGCTCATGTTTTCTAAAAAAACAGAGGTGGAGTGAGAGATATAGATCCACATAGTATTCATTTGTTATATTTTTGCCCAAATGAATCACTCTCAAGGTGTCAGAAACTGGTTCACGTCCTTGTACGTTCACCTATGGGGACTTGGAAAATATTGAGAAGGGGAGATGATTACACTGATTTAACTTAAAGATCGGCTGTATTATTTCAAGTACCTGTCATTAATACCTTGTCTTTTATACAAAGCCTTACTTTAGGAGATGATAATTTGACTGCAAGTCTGCCTTGAAGTTGTCTAAAATGCCTTAATCAACAGTTCCATAGCTAAAGCCTCCCAGGAGCCTTTGGAAATAAGGAATTAATTGATTTGTCCTCCAAAAATAAATAAACCAACCAAAAAGACCCCCAAAACCCTCTTTTAAAGTTTATCCTCCTCCTGGGTCCAAAGTGAAGGAAGATGATATTTGTGGCATATACGAGCCACAGCTGTTCTTCCTTAGAAAACAAAAGTCAGTTAATTAGATTAATTAAAGACCAGTATTAATAATCTCCTCTAGTATACAGCTACCACTATTTTGAAGAATCTTTAGAAACAAGCTTTCTGTAAGACAACCATGTTTTTTACTACTTCTCATACTTCATCTGTTGTCATATTTTGGGACCCGTCTCAATCTTGCATTAGGGGACATTATGAGCATCTCCCTCATCTGCTTCTGGTCTCCTCCTGCCTTTTCTTCCTTTCAGGAAGAAACACTGAGATGTTAAACAGCTTTTTGCTTTTATGCTTGTTTTGTTGGCTCGTAGCTTCCTTCTGAATGCACTTGTGGTGGTAGGAGTTGGTTCATGGTGCCATTTGAAAAGCCATCTCAGCACTGAGACTGCATCAGAGCTATCCTATGGGATCAGGTCAGAAAAATTCTGATAATGTGGTGGGTGAAGTGTCAGTAGTAGATGCTGCAGTGGCTGAAGCTTTCTTGGACAGTTCAGACAGCAGAAGTGATAGATGCTTTAAGGGTACAGACTTCATAGCTGACACTGAACTCTAGCATAAAGCTTAAAATGTGTTTCTGTACACAGTCAAACTGCATGTGATCAGTTTGCTAGCAGCCCATCAGGGCAGAGATCCTGAAGGACAGCAGAACTCAGACATTTTGGGGGCTTTGTGTCAGTCTTTTAACCAGACATCTGTATTATAGTAGGTGGTGAAAATTCTCTGAAATGTAACCAAAACTGGAACATTTGGTTAACCTGAATATAAGCTTCCCTGCTCATTGCAGGTGCTTTGGACTAGATGACCTTTAAAAGATACTTTCCAACTCAAACTATTCTATGATTCTATAACACACCTAAGTATTTTCTGAAAAGCATGTTTTATAAGAATGTTTTTCTGTTATTTTTCATTTTATTTTCCATTATTTTTCTCTTCACCACTTATATTTATGTGGGGAAAGGCAGCTCTTTCGACTGTGAAAATAAAACTCCTCATGGGAGGTTTTGCTTTTCTTAATTGTTTTATTCACTGCCCTCTTAAAGAGGATTCTGTGGCTTTCCAGGGTTCACAAAACCCACGCATACAAAACATCGTTTCAGGAACTTAAAAGCTGGATATGCCAGGCACTGGGATTAGGGGAGATGCCAGCTTGTTTGTCATCTTCCTTGTAGTAAAGCACAGAGCCAGTCCCTATCCCTATCCCTATCCCTTCCCAGCAGAGCAACAGGGCCCTTATCGTGCTTGATACTGAGTATTTGTAACCTGAGTATTTGCAGACTTTGTAACCTGTCATTCGCTTCACTCGCAGTTTGCTTCCTTCTCCTCCTTGTCTTTGCTTTCCTGCAGACAGCATGACCTGAGCAGAGCAGGGCAGATTCAGACTTCGTAGGTGTAGTTCCTCTGTCCCTAAGCAGGCTGGGCCAGGCTCAAATGAGGCTGGGCTGGGTCTGCAGCTGGGCTGGTGCTCAGCAGCACTCAGCCCTGGGCAAGGAAGCCCCTGAGCACCGCGCAGGAGCCTGAGCAGGGGCGAGGGTGCCACTGGCCAAGCCCAGTGCCTTGAGCAGAGCCAGGGAATACTCCGCTCCTTTTGCCGACTATGAGATGTCTGCACCCGGGGGCTGGTTTTTGCAAACAGCTGGCACCGGAGGGAGCAATGAGCGAGTAGAGCTGTGCTGATTCACAGCTGAAAGGAGCTGGTTTATCGGCTGCCCAGATTCACTTGTGTGAGACGTTTAGGTTCTACTCTTTGGGAAGAGTAGCACTAGGAGCAAGATCTGTGTGCAAACAGGATGCAGAGCAAGGGGAAGGGGCTTAGCCCTGGCACCCCCAGCTGCAGGGGGACACTGGGGTGAAGAACAAGACTGAAGGCATTTCTCCTCCTTGCCAGGTGGCACAGGCAATGCTGAGATGTGGCAGCGCTGCTGGGAGGGTGGAAAACCTTTGCAAGGGCCTAATGCTGATTCCCCTGTGGTTCATGGCAGAACTCCCTCAGTGGCTGCTGGGGCAGTTCGCACCCCACTGACACCGAGCGGCTGCGGGAGCTCTTAAACTTCCGACAGCTTCTTGAGGCATAGGAAGTTATCTAACAGACTAACAAAGGGGTTGTTAATAACAAGAGAGCTGAGGTGGGAAATTAATTTCCAGAATAAACCGGATTATTGCTCTGTGTTTATTTCCAGGTCTTTGCCTCAGTCGCTGCACGGAGTTCATTCTTCCACAGCGCTGCACAGAGCCCATTGCAAGGAATGTTAATGCCAGAGATTAAATCCTAAATAAGAGATATTTACGTAAATATTTTGGCTTGCTGTAAAAAGGGAAGCAGGGAAGCCTTCACAAAAATCCAGCTTTTGACTCAGTCAGCAGCTCTTTCTGAAGTGAGCCCCAGGTTGAATACAAGGATTTTATTTTTTTTCCAGCAGAAATTTAATCCCAAGCACATCCTGGTTGCCAGGCGGGAAGGTCCTTTTCATTTCCTCGCTGTCAACCTTCCCGTTCCTTCTGTTCCCCTTCCAGGAGCCTCTCTGTGGCTCTGCATGTGGAGGGAAGCAGTGATGAGCAGCCTCATCCAGGAGGAGACTATGCCTCTGTCCCAGGGTCTGGTCTCACAGGTGGGGCCCTGGGAGAAAAGCCTTCATTCATTTGCTGGTCCTTGTGAGTTCAGTGTGCGGATTTGAGAGCTTTTTTGTTTGGTTTTTTGTTGTTTGTTTTCTTTTTTTAAGCAAGGCCAGACTTCAATATATAACTCAAAACTCTCTGTTTCACACAGACATTGCTGTTACCTTTCCTTTGAGCACTTTGGCTGTGCGGCAGAACACCCCACACTGAAGTAAATCTTTCCCTCATCCTCTTTGTCTCATTATTGGTTACAAGGTTTGGCAGGTGGCTGGTTACCCTTTAACAGCACCGGCCCCCAGCATTGTTCAAACCGCAGCGCTGCCACACCGCAGTGCCGACCAACACAGTTTAACAGCAGAAATCCCAGCCCTGCCAACTTCCTGCGGAAAATTCCCTGCGCCCAGGCAGTCAGCACCCACCAGCCTCTGGGACGCTGCCTGAAACCTCTGTGAGATGTCCTTCAGGACTGGACTGTGCCCTCAGTACTCAAGGTACCTGGACAGGACCAGGGCCCAGACCCAGCCAGCCTCCTGGACACTGACAGCACGACTTGAACACAAAAAGGGCAATGTGGTGTTTATCTTGCTGCTGATCTGCCGAAGGCTGACTGTTGGGTTTGTTCTCCCAGGTGGCTTTTTGATCCCGTACCTTATCATGCTGATTGCCGAGGGGATGCCGCTGCTGTACTTGGAGCTGGCCGTGGGGCAGCGTATGCGGCAGGGCAGCATCGGAGCCTGGAAAATAATAAGCCCCTACCTCTGTGGTGTTGGTATGTTCTCAGTTTCCATCTCGATTTTCCAGCATGCAGGGAACATGGGTGATTTTAGATTGGGGACCTTTGTCTTTCAGAAAAGACCCAGGTAGGAGCTTGGGTTTTACTGGGTCTCCCCAGGCTGAGCAAAGCCAGACACCTCATGGCATGCATTTATCCTGTCGTTTGTTGGGCACTGGGGCCAGACCCCAGCTTGCTGTGTTGGGTCTGGATTCAGAGGTGTGAGTCCCTCTGCTCTCAGGCAGACTGCCAAAATCATGGTGTGAAGGCCAGTGCTAAACCCAGCCCTTGGAGCTGCCTACACTGGGCTTTGACACCAAGAGCACCTTCCCAATAAGCTCCACATGAGTGATAAAATGGTGCCTTAATTTCCTACTTTTCCAGTCTACCGTTTACCAATGTCCACTCTTAGCTATATTTTTATGTTGTTAAATTATCCTTAAAACCCAAGCTATCATTAGTTTGCATAAGCACACATTTTATTTTTAATAATACATTGGATATTCACTCCCCAGGGCCTAAACTATCAAATCCAGTTCAGGATAGTCCTGGTGGGGGAAGGAGGCAGTGACTCCAGTGGCAGGGACATGTCCTGTGCACATGGCTGTGCAGGGACAAAGCCTCTCCTGTGTCAGCCATGGCAGTGCTGCTCCCACACCCCAAGATGTCATGGAGCCCTGAGCATTTTGAGATTTTCTGCTGACCAAGTGTCTCCCTCCATACCCACAGGAGTTGCCAGTGTTGTCGTCTCCTTCTTCCTCTCCATGTACTACAATGTGATAAATGCCTGGGCCTTCTGGTACCTCTTCCACTCCTTCCAGGTGTGTGGGCTCCCAATGGCCCAGTTTGGCCCCACTGTGGCTGTGGAGGGTCATGGTAGCTTTGCATTGGTGCTGGATGTTGCATGGCACCATTGTCAGCTGGGAATGGGGAGGTGGAGAAGTGTCAAAAGCTTCAGAAACCCGGGATTTTGCTGGAGCGAAAAGTGAGGCAGTGATGTCCATGGTCTTCCCAGAGACACTGGCCATTGTCTTCTCCTCACTATGGAATTCAGGTCAAGGCCAGGCTTGATGCACTTTGATCATGTGTGCCTTGTTGCCAGGGTGTCCTGCGTCCATCTGGTCCTGCATCCATCCAGGGACAGGCCTGTCTGATGGCAGGGGAGAGGTTTGGGCCCATGGTAGAAGCTTGGAGAGTGTCATCCCCAGGGGAGAGGGTTAAAGAGGCTCAGCGCTTGGGGAGAGAATCAGCCTGGTCATCTCTGAGGAAGAGAGACAGAGCTGATCTGTCCTTGGGTAGGGGGTTCAGAAAGGATCATCCCCATGGGAGAGGATCAGAAAACATCAGTCCTCGGGGAGAGGATCGTTCCCCAGGGAGACTGTCAAAAGAGATCATCCCCAGGGTGAGGGTCATCCCCAGCCCCGGGCAGCACCATGCAGAGAGAGGCAAGCCCGGGCAGAAAGCCGCCCTTGCCGTCATGCTCCCTGTTCCCCGCTGGCACCTCAGCTCTCCCTGCTGGCACTCACTCCGTGCCCCTTCCTCCCAGGACCCCCTGCCATGGGCCACCTGCCCCCTCAACAGCAACCGCACGGGCTACGAGGAGGAGTGTGAGAAGACATCGTCCACGCAATACTTCTGGTACCGGCAGACGCTGAACATCTCCCCGTCGCTGGAGGCCAGCGGGAGCCTGCAGTGGGAGCAGGCGCTGTGCCTGACGCTGGCCTGGCTCGTGGTTTACCTCTGCATCCTCCGCGGCACCGCCTCCACCGGCAAGGTGAGAGCGGGGCACAGCCCTGCCCAGCCCGGGCGAGGGGAAACGAGCGCTGACAGGCACTGAGGAATGGCTGCTGTTCCTTGGGGTCTCGGTATCTCACCGAGCTCTGCTGCCTCTGCTGCCCAGTCAAGTTGCAGCTGAAGCAGGATCAATCAAAACGCTGAGTGATACTGAAAAAATAATCCAGGGAAGCCCTTTAAAAACAGCCAGCTCTCTCTCATGGCCAGTTGTCAGGCTGCTGGCAATGAGGAAAGCCATCTGCCCCAGCAGAGCCATGTCAGGAGACGTCTATTCCTTGGTCTTTGCAAGAAAAACAAGACATCTACTGGACATTTTTTGCTTGCTTTGTATTCACGGCAGAAGTTATGAGGAAGTGGGGAGAAAAACCGCAATGTCCTGGCTGAGCCTGCGCTAAGCAGCAAGCTGAGGGCCGTAATCCCCAAATCGTCTTAGCCAAATACAGAAAGCCAAGAGACTGTAAACTAGGAATAACCTCTTAAACTTGCTGCAACTGATTCAATTTGATTAAATTAAAGTTTGATTTTGACTCTTTTATGAGCTCTGCTTGCCTTCCTTCTAGAGCAAACCTTTGCCTAATGAATTTTTGATAGATGATTGTGAACTGGTGTTACGGCACCAAATGGTGCAGAACAGAGTTTGTGAATGCTGCAAGTATTTTAAATTTTTGTTTGTTGTCCAACCTAAGACAAGATGCTTGGAACAGTAGTGCAGGTCTTCAGTATTATTAAAAACTTGTTTCCCTAAAATGTAAATCCAAAGTTAGATTTGTCCGATAATATTTCTTTAAAGCTTAATACAGGATAACAAACACATTAATGGAAATTATTTATGTAAAGTGAGACTGACACAGCAGATTAGCTTTGTCTTACATATTCTTTAGACCAAGGCCTTTATCTTCTTTCCCCAGGTCGTCTATGTGACAGCCTCTTTGCCATACTGTGTTCTCATCATATACCTCATCAGAGGATTAACACTTCATGGAGCTGTGAACGGGCTTGTCTACATGTTCACACCAAGGGTACAAAAAACTGTATTGAATTTTTCAGGAAACATTATTGGTTGCTGGGCATGTAAGTTTTTAAAAGGTCTTGTTCATTCTTTTTTTTTATACCAAATTTTTGCAGCAGTAACACTGGCCTGGCAGCTGGAACCCTCAGCTGGGAATGGCTGGAGGCTGCCGTGGTGCCCATAAGCTGCTTGCTTTTTCCTGCAGGAGAAAGCCCTTCCCATTAGCATAACCAATTGCTTTCAGTCAGAGCAGTAACCCTGCCCAAAACCACCCCTGACCTGTAATGAGTGCACAACGGGCTCCATCCCTGCCCTTGTCCCCATCCCTGCAGGCTGGAAGGGGCAGTGCTGGGCACTTCGTGGAACTTCATGGTCTTCCTCTCTCATCTGGCTTTTGCAGCTGGAGCAGCTGTCGAACCCCAAGGCCTGGATCAGCGCTGCCACACAGATCTTCTTCTCCTTGGGCCTTGGCTTCGGCAGTCTCATCGCCTTTGCCAGCTACAACGAGCCCAGCAACAACTGCCAGAGACACGCCATCATCGTGTCCCTCATCAACAGCACCACCTCCATATTTGCCAGCATCGTCACTTTCTCCATCTACGGCTTCAAGGCCACCTTCAACTACGAGAGCTGTATCAACAAGTAAGAGCTCCATGTTTCACTGGTTTTCCGCTGCACGCTGCTCTGGGACAGGTGAGGGAGGAGGTAAATCAATAACAGCTTGCAGCACTGCCAGCACTGCCCCAAGAGCAGAGCTGGTACTGCTCTAATAAAGCTAAAGGAGCTATTCAAAGCGATGAAGCCTGAGATGAAAGGTCAGAGTGCTTTGCCTTTTGACACCTGGGTCCTGCTTCCAGGCACAGGCCTGGTCAAGAGGAAGAGTTTTCCTGGGTGTTGGAGTCTAGGGCACAGAGGGTGTCTCTATGCCTGTTTTGGGAAACTCTGACCCTCAGCAGAACACTGCTTTTAACCTTTGTCCCTGGGAAAAAATTGCCAAAACTTTAAGATGAGTTAGAGCACACAGGTGGTGGTGTGTGGTAGTAGTAGTAATATGTAGCAGTACTGTATCCCAGGGT
Organism: Dicaeum eximium; assembly: GCA_013396995.1. Taxonomy (NCBI): domain Eukaryota; kingdom Metazoa; phylum Chordata; class Aves; order Passeriformes; family Dicaeidae; genus Dicaeum; species Dicaeum eximium. Next base: position 258,839 of record VWZP01009614.1, read on the forward strand.
GAGGAATTTAGGATTTTGAGATTTTAATATGAGAGTGAATAGGACACAAGATGGTAGAATTTGGGTGTTGCCCCTTCTTCCTTCTTGTCCCTTTTCAGCTCCATTTTCTTTAGCACTTGTGGTAGAATATTATTGGTTAGAGTAAGTAGTAATGTGGATGTTATGTGGATAGATTAGTAAGAGTTATTGGTAGAAAAATAAAAACAAAGCATGTGTTAGAACATAATTGGTTAGAACAGCTATAAAAGACCTTGGTCTGGGGACATTTTGTGCACTTGCCCCTTTTGGTCCATTTTGTGCCTTGCCTCTCGCATGCTGAGTCTGGTGTGCAGACAGCATGCTGAACTTAAGATAAGGTAAGAATAAACAAGACCATGAAGACCAAAAGAGAGAAAAAAGAGTCCTGGCTCATTCTTCACCCCTGAAAGAAGAAAAGAACTCAGTAGTGGGAACTCCCACCAAGGGCCCAAGGGATTGGGTACCCACATCTTTGTCGGGACCAGAAAAAAACCCCAACACTGGGCAAGTCACAGAGGCGCTTTCCCTTGTGCTCTTGTCCTGGTCCATGCTCCAGTGAGTGTGGGGGAGCTGATTAATAAATGCAGTGATGCTCAGATCCCCCTTTTTAAGGCTAAGCTGTTAAGTTCCAGGAGCTCAGCCTGCATGGCTGTGATACTCTGCAAGTGCCCAGCAGCCTGCAGGATTGTGTCCTGTAGCTGCAATCTTGCGTGCAGTCCCTGGCCCACAGCAGTTATACATTTACTCATATTTTTAGAGCTTTCAATCTATCTGCTGATCAGAGAGGAAGCCGATCTGCTAGTCCTTGCTTGTTGCCAAAAAACTTTAAAGTTGGTGGGGTGTGGACGTGAGACCGCAAGGCAAAGGGGAAGAGACACCAGCTAGCACTGGCCAGCACCCAAAATATCTGCATGGGAGCAGCAGTGTGGGCACAGGAGCTGCTCCCTCCAAGGCACAAATGAGCACAAGGTTCTTGGTGCCCTGACACGGTGCTGGAAGTACTGCTCTCACCCAGGGACACTGAAGCCCTGGGGCCAGCAAAGCATCCCCATGGGGCCGATGGAGAGATGAGGTGCCCTGGGCCTGAAAGCCATTACATTCCTGTAATCCTTCCCAGGATGATCCTGCTGCTGCTGAATGCTTTTGACCTGGAGGAAGATTCTTTAACAGTAGAGAACCTCAATGAGATGAAAGATTACCTCATGGCCACCTACCCGCAGGAATATGCCCAATTAGCACCACAGATTAAAAACTGCAGCTTGGAAGCTGAGCTAGACACGGTGAGTTGCCACTCTGTAGTATCTCCTTTGCTCCCATTGAGCCCAGGAGCTGCCTGGCCAGGGCTGGGGATCATTTCTGCACCTCAGGAAGGGGCAGGGGCTCACTTGGGTCATTAGCATCCAGTGTCCGTGCAGCTGGGATAAAGCGGTGAAGACCTCACCTGCCTTTGCTGTGAGAAGCCACACCTCAGGTGTACCTTGTCATGGCACAGAGTCTTTTGTCTTTTATCGAGCTGAGGAGCTGCCTGTAACTCAGTTTTCTCCCCTTGTCTCTGTCAGGCTGTCCAGGGGACAGGACTGGCATTTATAGTCTATTCAGAAGCGATCAAAAACATGGAGGTGCCCCAGCTGTACTCTGTGCTCTACTTCTTCATGCTGCTGATGCTGGGCATTGGCAGCATGCTGGGGAACACGGCTGCCATCCTCACGCCACTGACCGACAGCAGGGTCATTGCCTCCCGCTTCCCCAAGGAGGTGATCTCAGGTAAGCACCTGCCAGGCTGCACACAGGCCACATGGTGAGCACGTGTGTGTGTGTGTGTCTGTGTGTGTGTCTGTGTGTCTCTGTGTGTGTCTCTGTGTGTGTGTGTGTGTCTGTGTCTGTGTGTGTGTGTGTGCGCGTGTGTGAAGGAGCTATAGTGTCCCACTGCTGTTGAGCGGAGTGCCACTCCACTCTGGGACCTTGGGTGGAGCAGGGAATAGCAAACATGCTGCTGAGAGGGTTTGCCTGGCCTTGTAAGATCCTGCCTATCCTGTGCAGCCCTTTCCCTTAGGAGCTCCCAAAGCACCAGGGCAGTCGTGGCTGTCCAGGCTTCCCGACACATCCCAGCTCCTTCAGACTTGTGTCTTCTGACTGGTGAACCTCAAAGGGAAGGTACAAATGGCAACACAGCTGCAGCAAGTAGCTGTTCAGTCACATTGCCAATATCCCAACTATGAACCACCTCAGTCATTGGTCAAAAGAAATATGTGCTCCTGTCTGGGCATGGAAATCAGTTGTCCTACCTCAAAACCTGTTTTAGCTGGATGCCCAGCGGCAACAGCAGATGCTGCATGCATGTGTGACAAGGCTGTAGCTAAACCTTGGTTGTCTTGACCTGTGACTGTGCAGTTCTAGGGAGCACCAGTTTAATGATAGTCATACATGCAAAGGAGCAGGTCTTTTCCACAGGGGAAGAGAAAATCCTTCTCCTCAGAGAGAGCTGCTCAGCAGAAATCCCACCAGCTTGTTAGTCACAAGAAGTGACATTTTCCCTACACAAACTTCCAGGTGTAATGGAAGGATCCCTGTTTTATCCACGCAGGTGTTGTGTGTTTCATTAATTGTATAATTGGCCTGATCTTCACCATGGAGGCTGGAAATTACTGGTTTGATATCTTCAACGACTACGCAGCCACCCTCTCACTGCTGCTCATCGTGCTGGTGGAAACCATCGCTGTGTGTTACATCTACGGCATAAGGAGGTAAAAGCTGGAGCCCTGCTTCCTTCCTAGTGCAACAACTGGGGGAGCAGCCAGGGGCCAGGAATAAAAATACTGCCTTGGCATAAATGTTTCTCCTGTGCTATAGGATCAGCAAGGGGATGGGGGTCTCCTCTGCCCTGCAGACTCCTTCCAGGGCCTTGTCTCAGGGCTGTTAGGGGCCAGGCTGAGCTGACACCGTCTCTGCTGGCAGGGGAGTACTAAGGAGCTGCACACACAGCTCCCTGCTCTTGTCTTTGGTCTCAGGAGCAACTTTTGCCAAAACTCTGCTCCTCCCATGACAGGAATTCAGCACGAGAACAGGAGTGCTGGTAATTCTGGTTCCAAAGGTGGTCACCCCACACACTGTTTGTCTCCCAAGTCAATCCTTGTGGGTAAAAGGAAGCTCTGGAATCAGGAGAAGTTTTGAACAGCAAAGGGATTTGAAAATAGCTGAAAGGAAAGGCTTTAGCATTTGCTTTGTTAGTCTGCCAGCACAGAGGGTGTCCAGGTACTTACATGGGTGTTTCCTCCCTGATGAGTTCAAAGCCTTCCAGTCAGATCCAGGTCTCCTATGGGACTTTAGGTACCATTCCCAGTGTCAGTACTTCCTCAAAGACAGTGAGGTAACAGCCCTGAGAACACTCAGCTACACAAACCCAGCTGTTTCCTCCACAGTACTTCAGCATCATTGCTTCTCTCTGTCAGCTGGCACCAGTAACAGCCTGAGCTTATGCTTCAGGCAGAACTTTCTTGCTGTACCTATTTCTAGCTACTCTCTGCAACTTGGGATTCTCTTGGAAGCCTCACTGTCTTTTTTGATTTCCCCCTCATGGTGATTCTGGTGAGCCAGTTTTTCAGACAATAATTCTCTGCTCATTTGTGGTCAACTGTACTCCCCTTTCTCATCTGACATCTGACTTGCTTCTGTAGGTGGTTTTTGAAGTAATTCAGAACAAGGTATTCATCAAGTATATGCATATCAAATATGCATTTGGTTTTCTTCACAAAAATGTCTGGTTTTCTTTTGAACAGATTTGAGAAAGATCTTTACACCATGATTGGACGCAAGCCAAACTGGTATTGGAAAATTATGTGGGCTTTTGTTAGCCCACTGCTAATTATAAGCCTATTTATTTTTTACCTCACCGACTATATCCTCACAGGAACATTGCAATACCAAGCATGGGATGCCACACAGGTAAAAGAGTTTTGGGTTTGGGCTTTTTTTCTGTTTTAAACTTTCCTTAGTTCCTGCAAGGACACAAGCTTCCTTCCCAATACACTGTTCCACAAAATGGCCTTTTGAAAGTGAGCAGCTGGAGTCAGGGCCATCCCTTAATTTTGGGGAAAGGAAAACCAGGGGAAACTTGACTTTGTGATGATGCAATGATTCTGTAAAATCAACTAATTTTCCTCTATGATTCTTAACCCATCATAGAATTAAATTTCATTCATGTAGAAGACCCAAATGTCATCTTTAAAAATACACTTAACCCCCCCCACCCCCACTTTCAAAGTGTTATTTACTTTGAACAAATTAGTGTTACTTTAACAGAACTGAGCAGCTGCTGGAATAGTTTGCCTAATTTCCATATACATTTTTCTTCATGGCCAGAAAACTTTCTTAAGAATGCTGGACTGTGTATTTATATCATAGAGCAATTACTACTGGATATGTAATCACTGGTTTCATAACCTTTTGTGGAAATGTTTCCATCATGCAGGAACAAAGCACATAATTGTTTTCATGTCATGGCCAATTTGGGACTCATGGTGGGCCTTGCCTGTTGACTGGGTGTCAGCATGAGTCCACAGGCTCCAGGGGAGGAAGAGAGACCTGACAGAGGTCAGGGCCCAGCCACCTCATTAAGAAATACGAATCAAGCCAAAATCTGCTCTTTCCCAAGACTTGAAGACGTTTCCCCCAATCCTGTTGTCAGCAGCTCTATTCTTGCCAGTTTTCAGTGTGTAGGGTTGGACAGAGAGCATTGAGGGCAGCTCTGGGCTGCTGCAGACTGAAAATGCTTCTCAGAGGTCCTGCTTAGATCCACACAGCTTTGCTCCTGGCCCAACTCTGGGACAGATCCCACAGATCTAACACTGCTTTTCTCCCTTGCAGGGGCAGCTGGTGACCAAGGATTACCCAGGCTATGCCCTGGCAGTGATCGGGCTGCTGGTGGCATCATCCACCATGTGCATACCCCTGGGAGCACTAGTGACTTTTATAAGGAAGAGACTGAAGAGGGAACGAGTGTCAACTGTTGCATGAAAGCTGACAGCTGGATTTGGGAAGACCTTACCCCCGTCATCAGTGACTGGGCACTTCTGGAAGACAGCAGCAACCATTATTTGTAGCAGCTACTTATAGAGTTGAGAATGGTGGGTGCTATATTGACCAAAAAGTGCTCTTGGGAGGTTCCACAATGGTTTGGGGAAAAAAAGCTCTTCTGTAACAAGATGAAGCTTTAAAGTGGCCTCTGTAAGAGGTGAGAAGAAGAGCAGCTTATAAAATGCCAGCTAGCACAAATTAACCAGCACATCAGCCCATTACACAATATTAGGTGATTCTTTTCCACTGTTGTAGCACTGCCTATGTGGAAACTTGAACAACCACGCATGTTCCTGCACCAGTGTACCAGCAAATACCCCCAAACCATTCAAGACACTTAAGCATACTCATTGTTTGAAATGAAATCTGTATTTCATCAACAGGTGAAACTGTTGAAGTCTGGCAATGAGAATATGACAATTGCTTTCCTACATGGGAGTAATCAGCAGGATGGCACTGGGAGATAAACGTGGCCAACACAGCTTCTTTTATACTTGTGTCCAGCAAAGCAGTGAACATATATATTTATATATGCATATATCTATATATATATGCACACGTACGTGTGAGCTGCACAAGTTCTCCCACCTCCAGAAGTAAGCTTCCAATTCCAGTATGCAACTGTGCACTGTGCTGTACTTTGTATCTTCTAGGGATGTACTTTAAGTACACTAGAAGGTATCTGTGATAAAGCTGCTTTAGGAGCCCCACCCAAACAAAAGTATGCCATATAATTAGCTTCGACAAAGTTCATATCCAGGTATTCTTTAATCATCAGATGTAACAATCCAGCAGTTCCATTGACCTGGTTAATTTCCCTGTGTAAATGTTTTATAAAGAAAACAACATGTTTAAATTGCAAGCTTCATGTAATAGAAAACATTAAAATCATATCTATGAACTTTAGAAAAGGTCACTCTGAAGAACAGTATTAGAGACACACTCATGGGACAGGGGTTCTTAATACAGTGTCTAAACTATGGAACCATTAGAAGATGGCAAGTGCCTTAGAAAAGAGGGATCAATTTCCAACATTGTTAGAGCACAACACAAGTCTCTCATTCTGGGGAAAAAAGCAAGAGGAATTGTACAGCCCCCAGGGTTGGCAAAATCTTGACAGTGACAACCAAGATCCGTGTAGTCTGCAACAGCCCTAGAAACAGGACACACCTGCCTCCCTCCCCAGGCTTTGCTAACAAAGGAAAGACACCTTTTCACATTTCAGTTTATTAAAAATGGATACCATAAACAAGACCTGTACAAAATATAGCTGAAATTGCCCAGAATTTGGTAAGAATTGCATGATGAGAAGTTATCGTCTTGGGCCTCCTCTTCCTCTTCCACGACCTCGGCCTCTGCCACGGCCTCTGCCACGGCCTCTTCCAGCAACTTGGCAGGTAAAAGAAAAAGGGTAAATAAAGTGAGACCAAGGAATACTTTCATTTTGATTAAAACATTCTGTACTGAGCATAATCACCACACTGCTTCCCTGTGATAAGACATTAAGTTATGTATTAAGTCTGTTAATGCTCAGTAAGTTTCAGGCAATATTTTCATCTTTTGTGTTAGTTCTTCCAGTATAGAACTTCCCCAGACTACTGTCTGTCCTTGGCTTCACTGCAGAAAACAAGGGGATAAAACAGTTGGCTGCTCCCACATGACTGGGTAATCTGACATGAAACCAGGATTCCTCTTTTTTCTATATATATATACAGTCTAATTTCTTAGAGACAAATGCGGATTTTGATAGGCTGTGAGATTCCCAAACTCATCCTGTCTCAGGCACTATGTGGAGGGTTGGCATTTCGAAAGGATCCCAGCATCCAACAGCTCCTACTGGTCTCAGTGATGCCTCTGCCAATTGCAGATGTGATTCTAAAGCAAAGGTCTTGACTGTGTGCTCCCAGTTTTAATTACTGCTATTTAATTGTAAAGGAAATACAGAATCATAGGATACTGCAGGCCACAAGCAACTGCTGAATGTCATATGATCCATAAGGTGATAACGTGCCTTTGTGTCTCTCCCAAAGAAATGTGACCCACCAGGTTGCAAGGACACCCTACAGACTTTAGATTATTGGTTCATTTCAAATGTGTTTGTGAGTGCAGAGCTCAAAAAGATACTGAAAATTGTGCAGAAGCAGGTGGCTCTCTAAGAGACACCCACTGGCACCCACATTCAAGGAGCAGGCTGTGAGAACTATTCTGGGACATAGGTTAGAAATGCAGAAAACATAGAAGGAGCAGAGACACAGGACAAATTTGACATAAGCAAGGTGTCATTATATTGCTGGTAATACACTGACCCTGCAAAATCCATGGAAGCATGAACCCCAGCTGGAGGATGACAGCATCAGGAGGCAACTGTGCTCACCAAGTGCCAGCACGCTTGGACCCAAGGCACACGTGGCACAGACACCCCAGCCAGCATCCTGCCCTTTCCTGACCACTTGCCAAGGACAGAATCAAGGGTTTTACACTTCTGAAGCCCAAGGGAATTTATGGATTAAGGCAAAGCACAGCACAGCTTTGGTGTGAGAGCACTTCCACACACTGTGGATGCAGGGAGCACCAAATGCAGGTAACTGAAGCTATCAGGGCTGCTTTCCCCAAAGCTGACACCAAGCAGGGATGTTCTTGTTCACACCACGTTGTGAGGTTCAGGAAAAAGCAATCCAACCACACTCAATTCTCCATGTGGTCAGATTGTTTTTAATGAACTTGAGAGGAGCAAAGCCCCTTTGGGAGCTTTATCCTTATTCCCTATCAAGGCAGCAGCTGCAGTGCTCACACTTGGTGCTGCCAAGGTTCTTCACCCTGCACGCCCACAAACTTCACCACTAATTACAGAAGGAATGGTACAACATGATTTTAGAGCACAATCAGCTTTCACTTACATCTCACTGCTTTAAAAACACACAGATTAACTGGTGGGCAAAATATATACTGCTGCTCATTTCCTGGGGTTTACTGGAGACTCATCTTCAATAGTGTGGATTAAACTTGAGTTACTGTCTACACTGTTAGCCTTCTAAGGAAAAGGATTTTTATTCAGCAGCACTTCAGAAAAAAAATTTCCAGGAAGAGCAGAAGAGCTGAGACTGGAACACTACTGGGAGCCAAAGCTAGAGATGCGCTCAGTGGAATACAGCCTTGATTCCCTCAGGTTCTCAAGTCTTTCAAGTTCATAGATATCACTTTTATCCCACCAAATTTCAGCGAACCATTCAACACCATTTGAGATACTGTCCTGTACTTATTATCTGTGTGAAGCTCCCCAAACAAACTGGGGAAACACAGACATCTGGAGAAGAGGAAGTGTAAATCTCTTTGGGTGCCAACTGTAAGACTCAGATAGGTTAAGACTTACTCAAACTGATAAATTATTTATATTTTTAAAAATAGATGCATGAAAAGCCATAACACAACTTCACGTGAATGAAGCTCTGCAGATGCAGATGCCAAGGAGGTGGGCAAGGCAGACTGAGCCAGTGCTGTGTCAAACCCTCAGTGATGAGGGAATTCAATGCCAGATGCAAATGTTCAGACACTCAAATCAGAGTAGGAAAGCCCAAACTCACCTGCTTCTCTTTTCTTGGACTTGACTTTTGGTTCAACATCCACTAGCAAAGTATCCAGAGGCAAGCTGTCCGGCAGAATGAAGTAGCGGATGTTGTTCCCTCGAATACTCAGTGTCTCCAGCTGTACAGGCTCTCTGTTCTTCAGTGTCATTTTCACTGCTTTGAGATGTGTGTTCATACTGACATCCACTCCTGAAACAACACATTTCAGGGGTAAGGTCTCTTGTTGCCTGTTTTTAAGTACGCACATGAAATGAGATTTATCCTGTTCATCAACACCTGCTTCTGCCACTCATTAATTACTTCAGCCTGTCACAGAATGGAACTACATCTCTTCTCTCTTGGATTATGCCAGTTACCATGAGGGGCCTTTAGCTCCTCATGGTTAGAGATCTTTATCCAGGTCCTGGCAATTGCTCCTTTGTAAATGGTTAAAGTAACTCCTCTGAACAACAAATAAACTACTGCTTATTACAGAAGGCTAACACCAATCTTTAGTCCTTTAAAAAGACATAAAACAAACCTTGGAGGAGGAAAAATAACCTGGATTATTTCCTTTTTCTGTAAGCTTTAGGAAAATCCAACCACAAAAGCAACATTTATCTTCTGATAAAACACATTCAACACCAGAGTGAATTTTCTATGAAAGTACATAAAATACCCCACTGCAAGGAACAACTACTGTGGTTCCAAATTCTGAGAAAAGCCAGTACATAAGAATTGTATGGAATCAGTACTGTGCATACTATGCTGTGTTATGCATAATTCCAAACTGGAATAAACATCTCAGTTGGATGCACGTACTGTGTAAGAGCCATGAGAAGCAATAAAAAAAACCCAGAAGTTGTTTTGCATATCCAGAGATTTAGGTGGGGTCTGATCTCCAGCTATGAAGATCAAAATGACAGTGACTTTATTCTTCTGTCCTCTCCCCCTCCCTCTAGATTTTACACAGTTCCCCCCCCACCCAGTCCCTTGGTTGGTGTGAGGGGCATTACAAAAAACCTGCCCCTTCATCCCTGCTCCTGCCCTGGCACGGGAGGAAGAGGACATTGTGCAATGTTTTTACAGATTCTTAGCAGAAAATGAGAGAGGCTTTGCTCGACAATTAAGCCTGAGAGAGCAGCGAGGTCAGGAGCCCAGCAGTGTTTGCTTCCCATCTGGCTGGGTTCAGCAGAGTGTGCTCGGGCACCGAGGTGGCTCACTCAGCCCTAATCAAAGCTGTTGGACCTGGCTGCAAAATAATGCCAGTTTTGAACTCTGCCAAAACCCCACAAATTGCTACTGGCCAAAAAAGCACCTCAGCAATCCTCTGGAATAAAATTCAAACTTAACTAGAGTTGTATCTCTTTTTTTTCCAAGAGTGCCTGGGCAGAAGAGCTTCTGAAAGCCGCCTGGGGGTGAGTTTAGGAAGGGAGGTGCAGCAGCTTCCTCAGCTCAGCCGTGAGCGTTTGCCTCGTTAACCACAACGTGCCCCGCCTACATCGTACCTGCTGTCTCCAAGCACAGCTCACAGGAACACTCGGAACAACGGCCCTCACTGAGGTTATTAAAGCAAACAAAACAGCTTGCACATGTTATAATACGTGAGAAGCACATAATGAACCCAACAGATTTCCCTGCAACTTTCAGCTCAGTGATACAAAGAAGCACCTGGTAATGAGGAAGTCCCAGGAACCCACAGGACAGACCTCTGGCAGCAGCTGGAGACCAGAATCTCTTGGCCAGGATTCCTCTTTGCCCTGTATCCCACACCCAGCTCTGCGTTTTCAAACCCACTCTCATACAATCAAACATATGCAAACATGCATTTCCATCTAGACTTGCCTTAACAAAGAACGTGCTCAAGAGAACTAACTTTACTTTTTAGATTAGAACCGCCTACATGCAAAATTTAACCAATTTAAGACCACATCAGCTAGAAAAGCTTGCCCAGAGAAGCTGTGGATGCCCCATCCCTGGCAGTGCTCCAGGCCAGGCTGGACAGGGCTTTGAGCAACCTGGTCCAGTGGAAGGTGCTCCTGCACACGGCAGGGGGTTAGAACTGGATGATCTTCCAACCCAAACCATTTTTGGACTCTGTGACCGTGCTACCAAAATTCTAAGAGACCACCGAGCAAAGTTTGGAAGAGTTTCCTTCCTTCTCCGCGAGCCTGTCTGCAGGCAAAACCGCAGCTGGGCTCAGAGGCTCCTAGCGCTACAGCGAATTTACAGCTCTCAGCAGAACCTCTAAACAAAGAAATCTCTGACCACGGATGGACTCAGCCACTGCTACCCACCAAACACAATCCGTGACCCACTGAAATGTCATTTACTTTCGTGGTTGCCCATGGAGAGTCACAGCTCCCCACTACTCCCAGCAACTCCCGACTCCTGGATATTTCCAGACACTTTTGCAACACAAACACCTCGCGCTTGCACACAAACATAGGAATCACAAAGCCCAACTCCAGCATTTCCCTGTGCCGGTCCCCGCAAGAGGGAGCACAGGACAAAAAACTCATTCAATCCGCGGCTACCAATTGTCTGCCGAAAGGCAACGGGGAATATTTTGCTGCATCCTCCCATCCTACCGTACCTGTGATCGTTCCATGCACTTGCGTGCCATTCTTCAGCTCAATGGTCACAGTCTCATGGCTCAGCTTCATTAGAAACCTGGGAATTAAAAACGCATTTATAAAATCCCAAACCCGTTCACTTCCACATAAAGCCGTACGTGTTCCACAGGCAGCAACACGCAGTTCCGCATCACGGATTCTGCCGTGGATGTTCAGTGACACACTCCACCAGGAGCTGGGACGCTCGAGTGCTACCCTGCCGGATCCAGCATCTACTTCCAGGCGAAACGGCCATTCTCGTACAAAGAAGGAACCCTTTTAAAAATCGTTACAATCCCGGGAAGGCAACGCTACTCCGGGGGTTTCCCTCCAAAAAGGGGAGGGGGGCTTTGCCGGGCGAGCCCCGCGGGCCCCGGGGCGGGAGCGCGGCCCAGCACCGCGGCTCCCCGTCCGGCCCAGCCCATCCCAGGCCGCTCCCGCCCGCGGTGGGGGGAGAGCGCGGGACGGCCCTGAGAGCGCGGGCTCGCCCAGCGCTGCCGCCGCGACCGGGCGCGGGCAATCCGCCTCAATCCGCCCCCATCCGCGCCCCCCCGCTCACCTGACGAGCTTCATGGCGGCGGGAGGGCGGCTCCGGGCGCGGAGCGGCGGCGGGCGGGGAGCCCCGAGCGAGCGGAGCCCCGAGCACGGCGGGGCGGAGGCGCCTCTCGGTCAGGCCGCGCCGGGCCGCGCACCCCAGGGCCCCGCCGCCACAGCGCTCCCTAGCGGTCTGGAGGACCCGCCGCGAGCCCCGGGCAGCGCCTGCTCCCGCCCGTGGGGGAGAGGGCGGGGAAAAGAGGAGGGGATGGAAAAGAGGGATGGGGGAAAAAGGAAGGATGGGCATGGTGGGAAGGAGATGTGGATAGAAGCGATGGGGCTTGGTCTACGAAAGCCTGGCTTTTTGTAAGGTTTTAGAACTACCAGCTTGCCTTCCTTAATTAAAAATAAATGTTAAAGAAAAAAAAATAGACTGCTTCATTTTAAACCTGCTTTGAGCTTTACAAATAGGAAAAAATACAATGCCTAGAACCAGTAAAACACTGGTTTTACTGATTTATTGTGAAAAAAGTTACAGCTTCAGGATCCAGAACTGTAATAGCAACATTTTTCTGTGTGTGTCACTCTCTTCACCTACTGAAGGTAAAAGGGACAGGAAGAAGACACCTTGAATTTTCACCTATTGGTATGGTTGATAGGATGCCGAAGTGCCCTTGTGAGGAAAGAGGCAAAGAGCCACTGGCCCTGAGCAGAGGTGGCCCTGGGGATGCAGCACTGGAGCACTCCAGCCACAGTAGCTCCAGACAGAGATCCAGCCATGGCTGAGAGGAGGGGACATCCCACAGTGCAGACCGACATCAGGCACTGCGTGAGATCCCCACTGTGTGAGGGATGATCCCCACCTGCAGTGAGCACACACAAAACTGAAGCAGCCTTCAGGTGTGAAACAGCTCCTAAGGAACAATTTGGGAACAGTCTGCTCTAAAGCACAAAATGCACTGCAGACAGTACATCTAGAAAAGCTGAACATTTTATTGTCATTTAAGAGTAGTACATCATTTGTGATTTTAGAAATACAGACTCTTTGCAAAGCACTGAAACACAGGTGCCTTCCAACTTCTAAAACCTACATTATTCTACGTCTTGCAAACCTTTTATAGTAGCAATTCAAGTTTGGTCTTTGCTGCAACAAGCTCTTCACCAAAGATGCAACAACTTAGTTCTAGACTGCAAGACAACTGAGCCAAGTTTCAAACTCCACCTGCCAGTGAGCCACCAGAACCACTGCTTTTAAATATTGAGTCTAAGATGTTCTTGTACTTTGTGCCCACGAGGGAGTTCACCTTTGAAAATTTTATGTTAGGAGATTTTCCAGTTAGCCACCAACTGGTATTTTTCCATTACAGCATCTAGAAGCACATGGATACCTTGCAAGTACTAGTGCTCATGAACAGGTTATGTTTACACAAAACCCAGAGAGGCCTCCAGAAACATTCAAGGTTAAAATGAACAGTTGCAAAAGAAAAAAAAAAAAACAAACCAAAAAGAAGAATCTGTACATATTTTCAGTCATAACACAAAGGAACACTGAGGAACACTGGAGTATCAGTGTTTTGTGTTCTAGCTTCAACACTGACACCTGTGCTAGCCCTAGTAGTATTCTACATGTTTGTCCCTTCCCCCCATTTAAACTTTATACTCGCAATCTGAATATACAGCTGTACTTACAGGAAATATTAAACAATGCACAGCGCCTTAAGCAAGTTCCATGGCTGGTTTTGAACAAACCATATAAAATAAGTGACAAAATAGTTTAAAATTGGTCCTTATTTTTATACAGCTTGGAAGCACTAAATTTAAAGACACACAAGACACACATTAACCAGCACAAATTAGTCTGCAGCTTTTTTTTCTCCTTTTTTTTTTTTGTTTTGCTTAGAAGAGTGTGTTACAGTATCATGCATGAAAAACAAGCTGCTGCTCCCAAGCAGAAATACAGAGTTTAGATTTACTGCTTTCTCCTCAAACTGTTACTCCTTCTTTCATAAATTATTTCAACATAACCAAGGATAGAAGCAGCTGATCAGCAAAACAATATGAAGTTAATCTTTTATGTTGTGACCCATTCTTAAAGTAATGAAGTACTTTGGAACTTCAGCATAAGGAAGGTTGAATAAACACTGCAAAGGACTTTTACATTCTTTGATTTTGTTTACATCTTCAGAAAGAAAATTCTACATTTTAACTCGCTAACTACTGGATTTTCATATGGAGACTGTAGCATTGAAACAGTGCAAGACATTTGCAACTTCAGGAACATCCAATTACACTGCCCTTTCACCCAAACAATGATTAGCAGAATATTGCATCAGGTCTAGATAAACAAGACAGGACAAAAATCTCATTTTAGAATAGCCTTAGGATTCAAAAATCTTTCATATTTAGTGAAAAGAATCCACACACAAATATGCACGAAGGACTCTTTAACACAGACTATCACAACAAATGTAATCCAGCTGGAAGTCTGGACCGAGACTCTTTATTGGTATGGAGCCATATTTGTATGGAGCTCCATATTGGTATGGAGCCATATTCAGAGAACCCTACAGATGTTCCATTATTAATGCTTCAACATTTGGGTATTTTGAGACACGAACAGCATCAAAGCTCTCTCCTCTCAAGACCAAAAAACCAGCTGAAACAACCCAGGTGGAGCACAAGCTTAAGCAGTCCACTTAAGCTCCAAAACATTCCAGAAAACGCTGGAAACAAACCAAAAGGCTGGCTTTTGTCTTTGCATTAGCCCAATAAGAGTGGAGCCCTGTCCACTAATGCAATATTCCAAAGACCATTGCAACTAAGACTGTCAAGTCAGGTCTCAGTTGAAAGCTACCACCACCACAGGACACCGTTTCCTTACCCCTCACCCCCGCATTGCCAAGGAAGAATGTTCATAAGAGCATTTTTTGTGTGGAAAGCAGGTCAGTAGAGACTCCAAGTGTGGCTTGAAGAATCCTCAGTACCAAGCCGCTTTCCACACACACAAATTCAGTCCATCTTCTCCTTCTGGACCAGCTTGGGTGCATCTACAAAATCCTTGCCGTTGTAAAGGATGATAGCAAAAGTTCCAAAGCTGGCACTTCCCCAGAAAAGCACATAGGCCAGTGTCTCAGTCCATGTATCACCTGAGAAGAAGAGTCAGATAAACCTTTTAGCTCATTATCTCCAATTAGCAGACAGTTTTACTTTAGGACAAATGCAAACACTTCAAGCTCTCCCTCAGATCTGTCGTCAAATGAAATCAGAAGTCTTTCACAGATCTTTCTCTGTTTCCTTACCTTGGAAAATTTGTATTTGCCACACAGTTCTTGGAACACATTGAACAGAGATCTATGGAAGTCAGTCAAGAACTCTACTAGCAGTAATGTTAGAAAATTCAAGGCAAAAGCAGAAGGCAAAAACCTTGACCACTCCCAACACAGATTTAAAGGGAAATCCGTCAGAACCAGGCTTATGCCTCTATCTGACAGTTCTGAATTGCCATTCTGCCCAAAATTAGACAGACATGCCTCTGGGGCTTCATCCAGCCTACAATAAAGCTACAGGTCTACCAAGGTGCATCTAAATTTGGGGATAGTTAACTGTCCCTTAATTGACTTCTACATGAGTTTTAACAATGTTTTCTAAAGCATCTCAGTTTTTTCCACACTAATGGTACAGTGCTGAACCGCAATCTCCACAGCCACATTCAAGCACCCTTCAGAATGTCTGAGAAGCAATTCTACACTGAACAGCTACTGGTAGCCATTTACACAAAGTTAACAGAGAAACAAGCCAGTTCTATAAAATTAAACTCAATAGTGACTTACCAGCCATTAGCAAACAAATAATGCACATGGAGAAAGCAACCACCATAATAATAGGCAACTGAGGAAAGAGAAACAGAATAATCACGATACAGCAGTACGTACTTTCCTTCATTTCCTTTAAGATAGGTTGTATTGTAAAGCTATTTACTTGCTTTGCTTCTCAATCCACCTGCATTCAGGTACAAATAAAAGTTTGGATAGTTCCAAAATTTGGAAGCTTGTTCTGAATAATTACGTTTAGAATTGAAATACACTTCCTGTGCATTAAAAGAGAGGTTGAGGTTTAAGCTTTGCTTTAAAAAAAAAAATACACCAGTTAAACCCATTATGTTCCCAAATCCCATTTCAAAATAGAAAGGGAACAGTGAAAAAAAAAGAAAAAGCGGGGGTTTTGTGTTACAGTCTACGCTTCTGCATGAAGTGTGAGAAAAGTCCACAAGATTCTTCAGCAGAGGGAAACAGTGATTGATAGGGACTAGCAGAATTTTCTCCCTTCCACCTAGTGAAGCATATTTTAAAAAACAGCAAGCAGCAGTTTTTCCAATACCTCAAGGACACTCCACTTTCTGTCAAGGGAACAGTCTGGGTTTAATCCTATAAGCAGGTATCATAGAAACATTACCAGATTACAAGGATGCTTCATGACTAACAGCAAGTCCTACTCAGGCATAATGAAGCCAGTGACTGAATTGTTGTGTTTCTCTTATTACAAATAAAGTCTCCATACTCACAGCTAAGAACTTCCAATCTTTCTTGACATGTAAAGGACTAGCAGGTTCTACTTCATCCACTGAATAGTTTCCAAGAAAAAGATCAATCGCATCCTGGAACAGAAAGGAGGGCAAGAATTAGAATGCACAGCAATGTTTATCAAATACACTTCCCCATGGTTAAGAGCTTTACTTACTTGTCTAAATCCATCAGAAAAGTTGTTTTTGTAGTAACGTATTAATGAGTTCCAGCCATCCATTATTAAGCCCCACTGAGTTCTCTTCCCAGTTCTGCAAAAAGAAATTGTGAAAAATATTTAAGTAGGCGTATATATTCAGAACTATAATTTCAGATTTAAATTCTGTCATTATCCAGATGTGTACTACATGAAATGAACGCCTGCATAGGAATACATTTATCTAGTGCTGCCTCTGCATTATTACCACACATACTCATAACAAAACTGGAGAATAAAATGACACTTCTTTCCATCAGACAATATAAATGTGCATCTTCATGGCACACTGCCTTGGTTTTCATTTCCAGATAGCCTTTACTTTCATATAAACACAGCAAATAATCCGGAGATTTTAGTCTGACCTTTTACCAACTGAACTGTTGCAAAAAACTCATTTAAAGCCTAAGCCCCAGATTAATTAACCTTCTCAGATATGAAGACTTGAAGAAAATCCCAAACATGCTCAAAAACCCAGGAGGCCCTTACAAGAAAGGCTGACTTGCCTTGTGTAATCGGTCTTTAAGGCACCAGTTCCAGCATATTGCTTGGCACAAGCATTAGCATTATCAGCCCATGCTGTGAATAGGAAAACATTAAGAAATATTAAGTAATATACTCTCTTCAGAGAAAAAGTCATTGTTTGAACTCTACAAACAGCCTACCATTTTTGTAGATTTTCTCAAAGTCTGCCTGCTCTTCAATTCTCTGTCCCACATGCAGAACACCTAGTCTCTGGAATAAAAAGCACATTGAGGCTTGCTAGGAGTTTGATAGAAAAATTAGGATTTTCTTTCAAATAAAGCTGTATTTATCGAGCTTGAGTCTAGTCCATGCAGCTCAAGTAAGCAGTACAGTAACTCCACTATGCAAGCTCTTACTGGAGCATCCAAGTTACATTTCCATTCCAAATGGAAAGCCTCTCTCCTCTTCCAGCTTGTTAAAGAAGAGTAAAACATTTACCTGAAGCTGGGCCTGGAGAGATCTGCGTGCTAACAAGCTCTGGATCACGTTAGTCCGATCCAGGCAGTCCATGCAGTTACTGCGGAACGTTCCTTCCTGCTGAGTCACAGTTTTACCCTCCGAGTCAACTAGAAAGTAACTGACACATACAGTGCATGTATTTAGAGATAACAGTCCATATAAACCACATGTTTTCACAGTAAATATCCTAGCAAACAAAACAATTGCACTGAGCATCTGATGAGCTCCTCAGCCATGTCTTCAATCTTTGATGCCTCCCTGAATTCTTGCCATGCTGAAAACCAGCACCAACTGATGAACATTCAGCAATCTCAGGGCAGTATTCACTCTTACCATTCAGAAACTCCATCAGCAATACTGAGTTATATGCTACTGTGAAGAGCAACTTCTGGAGCAAAATTAGGGACTTGTGGGGTTTTTTCCCATTATATTAGTGTCCCAGCTCCACAGATATGAAAATCATTAGCAGAGCCTAACAGCAGAAGTAACCAGATTTGTTGATAAGTGGTCACCAGTTCAATCCAGTCACTAATGCATAAAAAGTCATCTAAGTTGTCAGGCACATTTCTTCCAGGCAAGTACTCAGATTTTTTAAGGGTGCTTGCAGAATATAGAAAAATCTGCTACTGTCATACGCCATTCTCTCCATTATGTGAACATGGGGGCGAGGGGGACGATCAGATATTCCCCCTTGCATATGCTAATTATTACCTCAATCTTTTAAAACCACTAAAGCAGGTGTTTCCAGTAGTTGATAACAAACAGCTAATTTTAAATACTGAATTGCACACATGCATCCCAATGCTGAGCTGGCAGAACAAATATTCCAACCTACCTATCAGCTGGACGTGTGAATGGGACAGAACTATGCCTGTCCTGCCACAGCATGAAACTTCCAGTTGTCTACAGGTTAACAATCTATAGACTAAGTTACTCCAATATGTAATTATGAACTAGCATATAATCCACTGTAACTGTAGAGCATTTTTATCAAGTCTAGAATGGTGCAGTACTATGATCAGGAGCCTTAGAAGCACATGAATTTATTTTGATTAATCTTGTGTTTTCTTTTTAAGAGCCATTCTCATCATTCTTGAACTAGTTTTGTTAAACCATGTTTTACATTGTTGAAGACTAAAGCAGACAATAATACCTGTGAAATCTTCCTTTTCACCCCCAAGTATAGGCTACAACTGATATTAGGATAAGATAGCTTGTTATTATCCTAATTAACTAGAAATGTCTATCCTTAATTGCTCCATCTCCTATAGCTGCTTTAAAAAATTTAAAGACTAACAAAAAACACATCCATGAACCCAGCTCCTTTTTGACAGATCTTCCACAACAGGATTTAGCCTGCAGAAAATAAGAGTTGTTTACCTCCCTAGGGGTTGAAAAACTATTTTCTATGAAGATTAGAACTCAGACCTTTCTGTTCCTATTTAAGCAATAGTTGTTACAGATGAAATAAAACAAGTTAGAGCCAGCCCAATCTTGAGAACGAGTCTTCAATTTTGTATCTTGTTTTAGAGATGGCTTTTTTTTTTCTTCTTTTCTTTTCAAGGAAATCTGGTTATTTTCTATGCCTCCAATGGCAGCTGACAGTAGACAAGTTAAGGGATTCAGTATTAATTCTAAGAACAAAGGGTCCTTGCTGTATAGGAAAAAACTACAGCCTTATTTCTCCTTATTTGAGGTGCTCAAAGTCAATTTATTCATTAGGTCTTTATAAGTTTTTAAGGCTTGTTTTTTTTGTGGTGGACAGAGAATATTAACTATAATCTGATTAATTTATATCATTCCTGTAGCCATCACTCCAGGCAAGAGACTCTATTAACAAGACTCTTGTTCTAGTCCACACCTTACCTAATTTTATTTTCTCAGGATAGACTATACAACTGCTAGTTTTGTAATGTTTTAGCTGATCTACTTTGTGCTTTAGTCACAGGAACAGGAAGGAAGCAAACAGAAAAGCAGACCAAAGTAAACTATTTCCCCAGCAATCTACAGGTCTACAAGTAGCCATGACCAAAACACACTTGTGGGACTAAAGATTTAAATTGATTTGGACATTTTGTGTATTTTTATATGACTAAACAAAATGAGAATTTGTTTCCCTGTGAGTTACTTATATTAGCAAGGGCTAACAACCAATGCCAGTGCAAGGTGTGGAGCCACAACAATGTGTGTTAGAGAAAACACTTTTACAAATGCCTGTGGAAGGAACACCAGTGTTTTACACTATGTGGCAGAACAGTCTGCCGTCAACACAACCTGGAATTACTATGGATGAAAAAAAAATAATCTAAGGACACTTTCTTTTAAATAGCTCCAATTGTATGCATGCTCATTTCTTTGTCTAGCCTTTCATCCAACCTTACAAAGGCAGCTCTTGTCACAACTCAGGGTTGCTGCAATTCTCAGACCCACTTTATTGAGAGGTAACATGGACTCTACATCTTACCCCCCACCAGGTCTCTAACCTTCACATAGTGTCAGCAAGACACCAGAGATATGGACACACTAATGCACACAAATGCATCTTCTTCACTGAAGATTACAGAAGGTCTGTATTACTGTGCCTTAATGCAAGACAATAGAAACTATGAGGAAGCGGTCTCAGTATAACAGCAGAGAGGTGCAAGAACTGCAGAGCCTTACCTGAACTCATCTTGCTGGTCTGCCAGTTGATCCATCAAAATCTGAAGCCGATCCCACCTCATCCGACTGCACTCTTTATGGAAGTCAAATGCCATGTATCTGTTCAGAGGGACAAGCATTTTTTCAGATTAGATATGTAATGCAGTGAAGGTTACAGAAAACCCTGCAGCAAAAGGCTGCTATAAAACAGGTAGTGACAGAGGATTTGTTTTTCTGTAGAGATGACTTCCACCACACCTGCAGGTTTTGTCACTGCTCTGTAATCTTCCTGATGCTGCACCCTTAGTGTGAATGGTGACACCATTAAAAATTCTTTACAAAATGTCATTAGTCTGGGGAAGCACACATTGAGTTCCAAATTCTATGTATGTTCCATTCTATGTTCTGGCTAATATTTTTCCTCCAGAAAGTACAGAAGAAATACAAATCTTATTTAATGTCTTTTTTTTTTCCCCACCAGGAGTCTTTTGTTCTCTGTTCACTTTGAATTAGACACAGGTGTTGAAATCCAACATTTTTTGCTGGCATAATTCTCTCCTTAACTCTAGAAACCTGAGACAGGTTCTGTTTAAGCAGCTAACCTAACTGTCATTAGAAAATTAAGCAGCTACTGACTTGGAACAAAATTTTAAACAGCCTATTTCTGGGAAGAAGTGCTCTAAATGAGTGGTGCTTGATTAATTAAACATTTGTATGTATATGTTTGCTGCGAATTACAGGGCATTACATTCATCCCCCCAAGCATTCATAACCCAAAAGTTATTTGACAAGATTTCAGGACTATGCATGAAGAAAGATGGTCTATACACACTGAAACAAGTAACTGAAGTCTCAAGTTTGACTCTAGCAGGTAAACACCATCAAAAACAATTAATCGTGAAAGTGGATTTTGATAGCATTTGTAAATAGGGCTGCCAAACACCACTTTTGAACATACACAACATCATCTGAACATGCAGAACATCACCAAAACGCACCTTCACATAATTTCACATCTTGGTTTCCACCAGATGACTTTACAGCAAATATGCACAGAATAAAAAAATGCAGCACAGCAATTTCAAGGATAAGGTAGATGGGCAAATATCTGTGTGAATTGGATACAAGCCCTCCCTCCAGAAATTAACAAAAGCAAGCACAGGCAGGTTGTAAGATTGTGTACTGCACTCTACATTCCCACAAAGAGATGGAATTTCTCATAATCCAAGTGCATTCTCCACTCTGGGCCCATTGTTACACTGAGCTCTCAGCAGTTAAATTACTTGTTCCCCTTACTGTTCCATCCTGTTTTGCACATGCTCAGCACTCCCTCACTAAGGCAGCAGGCCCTTTTGCCAGAAGCTAGCTCTAAAGGGCATGATCTTATTCCTCCTAAAATGCAGACCTCCATTGCGTACTATAACTCCACTACTGGAATTACCATTGCCTCTGAATTTCCTTCTTTATTCTGCCTGTGTCCTCTCTTAGCAAGTTACTTTGTAAACATAAATGCAAACAAATCACAGGGTTGGTAAAGGCCCCCAGAGAGCTGACCACTCTGTGGGTCTCAGAGGCAATGCTTAATTTGTAACACAAAATGTATCACTTCATGTCACATGTACCTGACCATTCCATTTGCCATGCTGTTCACCATTTTGGAAAAGGTTTGCTCAAGAGGCTTCTCTGAGCCTTTTTGGTTAACCTGGGAAAAGGGAAAACAGACAGAATTACTCAAAAGCCTGATTAAAAGAACAACAACTTTTTCAGAAAGAAAAAGTGAAAGCATACCAAATTGACAATCATTTGCTTTCCATAGCTAATTATTTGTGAGTCAAAATGTCTTTGGAAGCCATCCATCTAGAAGAGAAAGGAAATGTGCTGACAGATGTACACTACTATTGAGATCTGTGCTTTACAAGAAACCTCCATTATAATCTATTTGATGATTCTTAAAACTAATATTTGATGTTCTGTTTTATGCCAATACTCCTCCTCCAAGAGGAAAATTCCCACTTTCCTCCTCCCAGTCCATTCAGTTCTCCTCATTAAATGTGCTACAGATAAGGAGTATTGTAAGGAGCTACTAAAACTGGATCCAAAGAGAAAGTACCTCCCCAATGATGTCTGCATTTTTTTCAGCCTTTGAATTCATTGTAAGAACTACAAGGTTTCTTGCTATTACTTTTTACAAGTAATGTTCAATCCAGGATTGCTGATTTTTATTCTTCTGATTAAAGTTTGAAACCCTATCACACAAACACAAGCCCATTAACATGTTAAAACCCCAAGACACAAACACTCACATACATGGTTTACTGACTTGCTGATCTGTGGCTTTGGTTTATACTTGAGGTTTGGTCTTTGAGACCAGTAAAAAGGAATAGATCCACGGGTCTGCAAAAGAATGGTAATGGTAACAAAACCCACTTGACATTTAAAAATAAAGCAGACAGGTTTACTTTGTTAAACTAATTCAAACAAACTAGTCTGTTTGTTTAGATTATGCTTTTAAATATAGATTGTACATAATACATGCAAGTAAGACAGAGCTATCTGTATATCTATGTTCCTTACAGTGACTTTACCTGAACAAATGATGCTTTGCTCCCCTTGTAATGCACAATTTGCTCTGTCTCAACAAAGTTAGCAGCATGCCCTTCTGAATCAATACCTGTGTAGGAAAAAGACCATGCTAGCTGGCTCAGCCTGCCTGCAGAACAGTGACAGTACATCAACAAAAGGCTTCCTTCCTCTCCCTTTTAAATCCTCACAGGAAGCACAGAGCTGCCTGACAATGTAAAATAAAACATACCTTTGGTAAAAGTTTAAACATGATCTGCACCAAATTTAAGCAGAACTGTGCCTCTTCAAGTTATCACATTTTGATATTCCTAGCACTAGAAATTATCATTTAATAAAAAATAAAATACCAGTGCTCTGACACCAAGATGCAGGAGTGTGCCTCCTTTTGACAAGGCAACCAAATTTTCAAATACTCTTTGTCTGCTAAATAAGGCAAAGACCCCAAAAGTTTCTCTCTGAATTTGGTGCAAAGACACCTCATAGGACCTTTTTGAGTTCACCTTAAACCTGGGGCTGTCTGATTGGACAGAGGCCAAGAGGTCCCCTCCTAAGCCACTGGGTAGAAAAAGAACAGAACAAAGGAGATAATCGCTTTTGTGGCTTGTCTTAGCAGGGTAAGGACCTCTTGCACCTGGCCTGGGTTTTTCTCTGTAAAGAGCTTTGTTGTTTTGTCTTTTATTAAACCTTTTTCTGTTTCAAACACTGCCACAGAAGCCATCCTGCTACTTTTATGCTATTCGGGGTAGCTGGGTTATGTCAGGTGTAATAGGATCTCTGAGAGCTCATGAGACCTGGCTTGAGGAGAAACCTATTACCAAAATATTCACAATTCTGTACCAATGGTACTGCAGAAATAGACTAATTTCTTCAAAAGCATGTACACTGGGACTAAGAACAGAGAACATAATTTAAATTAATTTCCCTGTTTGCTTTTTAACTTGAAACAATTAGAGAACAGCACTCAGGGCTCCCCTGCCAGCACCAGTGGTGCTCTCAGCTGGATTTACTGCTAGACCAAAAGGGCTATTACACACTTGCATTTAGCACCAATGAAAACAGCCATGTGTTAAAAATCACTACAAAACTCTTGCAGTTATGTCTTAAAGACATGAAGAAGAGTCAGTTTTAATAAATATCAAAAAATGCTTCAGTTCCTAGTATTTTCTCCGGAGGAAGAACCTCAAGACAAACTAAACAATGGTTTTTTGCGAGTCATTATACAGCAATTACTCTTAAAGGTAACTCACATGTGCAGATGGGATACATATTATTTTTTAAAGAAATAATTTTTTTCTTTTACCTCTTACATAGTAGCGTACGCCAGCCCTGAAACAGCTTCTTCTGGAAATAAGCAGCCAGTCAAAACACTTGCCATTAATAGAACAAGAGTGCATAGTGATAACTGATGAACAACACTCAGGAAAAAGGTTTCATTAGGATATTTTTACACATCAACAGGTAGGAAACATCAAGGAACCAAGAGACTACATTCAAATAAATCTGTAAATGTTTGTCACCCCAACAACTGTTGAACATCAAACTTGAGAGACAGTAACAATATTAGGATCAATATGCACATTGCAAAACAACACTCTATGGTGATGTCACTGATGAACAAACATTAAAACTGCTGTAATTTTGAGAAAATGTGATTCTAAAGCTTATTCTGGGTCTTATGTCCTAATTAAAAATTAAGAATCCATCTCATCCATAATTCTGTTAGACTACCTTAACAGTTTCTTTCCCCTATTGCTTATAAAAATTAACTACTTCAGAAATACCTCTTCAAAAATTTTTCTCTGCTTTTAGAAGAGTAAATATCTGGGGTATACATTTTGCACCCATAAGTGCAACATACATCACATCTACAAATGCCAGAACTAGCAGTAAAATAGACTGTCTTTCAAATCCATGTGAAGAAAAAGAGAATGAACACACACCAAGACTCCAGTGGGAGCTTCTCACACAAGAATGGTTTCCTGTAGCCTGGGCTACATACCCAAAGGGCCAAATGCACCTGGGACAAACCAACAAACAGGGGCAATGACAACTTGTTTCAGCTTTAGTCTTGTTTTGTGCTACTTATAGTGGCACTTATTTGGACTGCAGTAAGCTATCAAGTCTAATAGAGATGAACACTCATGAAAAATCTGTCCAAGCAGATTCACCAGCTTGCATGCTTTGCCCCTAAAAACTGAAACCTATCACTTTAAAGCAAGCAAAACATCAAAATGGTCAATTTTTAAATCAGTGTACTGCAGTCTTCTCCTCTTTGAGGAATCTAGATACTTCATCCCAAATGAAATTTAGGTTCTGTATCTGTGATTCAAATGGGACATAAAGTAGCTGTGTCACACAAGAGCACCTCTGCTATGTTAAAAAACACACTGATTTAATATATGAGTCATCTTGATTTCTCTTAGTATTTATGCCAATACTGTTTGTAAACAACCCCCAGAAATATTAATACAAATTGGCCCCATCCAGAATGTTCTCACAATTCATAAATTAAAAACTGAAAAATACCCATTCCTCTGTTTTCCTGAAAAATTACTGCCAAGTCCTCCACCCTTTAATTCAACATTTGTATAGCCAACAGTATTCTGTAAGAAAGGTTACCTCTAACCTTAGCTGCTTAGCAATTGTCAGCCTATTTTCTGTTGGCAATCTGTCCTCACTTAGAATGACAACTTGCTATTAGGAACTTCCACATATACAGATAAGGACAAGACAGAATTTACTGTTCTTCAGAAGGGCTTTGGTTTGGAGCAGCAAGGGAAACACTAAACATAGTTTAGGGCCTCAGGTGATTAAAATCTCAATTATCCAAGTTCATTATTTCCCATCACTGCAAGACTAGAAGCTCTGTACATGTAGTTGAAAAAAATGTATTTGGGTTTATATGAGGGGAAAAAAAAAGGAACCTTTGATATTATTGAAATATCTACTAGTGACACTAACAATTCTGCTGAGGAGTCTTCCTAGCATTTTTACCGCTAGAAATCCCACTTCTTCAAATTCCTCAGTTCTCTAAGGTTTTGCTGTAATTCTAATTTAAACAAACATTACCTACGCTAATTATTTATACAGTGAAAAAACAGCAGGATCCAGGAAGGTGTTAATTGCAGTCTGTCGGTTGTTGATTGCAATTTATCCAGAGCTATCAGGATAAGGATTAGGGTGTTTCGATAGTTCCCTTCTGCTATCTTTCCTTTGTCTCTCTGCCTACTTCCCCAACATTTTCCTTTAAATGAAGCCACAGGAAAGGACTGGAGATCTGCCAGCTGCTGACAGTCCTATCACATCAACTGATTCCATCTGGAAGCCATTCCCTGCACACACCTGAGGGGCCTTTGCAATGGATGAACAAAGCAGAACATGGCATGAGTTGCCCTTTCCAGCCTTGCCAGTCTTTTTCATACTGTCAGTCCAGGAGCAACTACCTGGGACTTACTGTTTATCACACACTGCCTCCAGAAAGTGTTCAGCTTCCTTGCAGCATTCACCCCTTCTCAAAAATAAACTCATGACTGCCTTGCTAAAAAGGCTGTTTCCCAAAGCGTTGGTGCAGGAAAAGCAGCTGCCCAGGAAAAGCATTCCAGGAGCCTTCAGCAGAACTTATCCTTTTATTCATCAACATCCATAAGCACTCCTTCAAGTCAAATCTGCTCTCCCTTGTTTTGCACCTAAAGTAAATGCATCCTTATAGCAAGATAAAAAAGTACTAAAGCTGATGGAAGAGCATTTGCCATATTAATCTTAACCTTCCCACTGAAAGACAGTTATGCAAACCATGACTGTAAAATTAAATACATTAAGCCTTCAAAGCAGAATATCAAGGGAGTTAACACACAAGTGGACTATCAAACAATATGTAACACCCATATATGAGCAAACTAACTTATTTCTGACAATGTGCTCTGTTATAACTGCTAGTGCAGCAATAGAGCAGCCTTGCAGCAGCCATTTTGCTACTGGACCACGCATATCTAGCACCCAGTTTGACAACACAAAAGGATACATCCATGCATCACTGGTGTAGCAAACCTGTGGATCTGAAACACACAAATACATGTTAAAAATATTAAACAACAGTAGCCAAAAAAGGTGAGTTACTATGTTTTGCCTAAGGATTTTGTAGTAGATAAAACTACTACATTATACAATTTAGGGCAAAACATTCCTTTCTGAGAAAAGAAGTTCAGGGAAAACAGCAATATATGTAATCCTTATCAGCAGGAGGAAAAAAGTGAAAGTCTAATCCTAATTAAGCAGCCTGGACAAAAAGCAAGCTGCTTTGTCCTCCCTATACACAACACTTACTCTCCTACTAACATGTCAGATATAAAGCAATACTTGCTGAAAACTTTTTGACATGAAGTGTTCGCTTTACCTCCACAGCAGGACATATGCAGAGATAGTAGTTACAGAAGCCTTCAGTAAGATGTATTTTTATGTGATTAATACTCAAAATGCTTGTCCCAGGGTTTTTCCTATCCTGCCATTTCTGAATAACTTAATCTTTCAAGAAAACTTTAATGTTCAATATTAGAAGTCAGAAATTCCACACTTCATTACTTAAAACTGTTCCTACATCAAGACACCTGTAATCAATGTGATGGGAAGTGCAGCCTAAAAATATCAGTTCTCCTTTTTCAGCTTCTGTGTTTTGCCCCCTAGGTCTGTTTTCACTAGTCAGCCACACTTGGCTTTCCTTTGCTGCTCCCACCACAGCTTCTGTCTCATTTCCCAGGCTTTATTTGCATAGCACTATGCAAACTCGACACCCAGTAATACGCCCCTGGAATATGCACAACAACCCTTCTCTAATTCATATCTTCACATTCCAGAAGGACTGCACAATCCAGCCTTTTGGAACAGTGCTGTCTAATGTAACAGCACATCTCCACAGGTTACCAAGGCAGAAATAGAAGCTGTGCGTCACTTGCTTTGATAAATGCAAAGTACTGATGGAGAGAGGAGGCTGCTGTAGAGTGCAGGCAATCCAAGGAGTTTAACAGACAGAGGAGGCCTCCGCTAGGAAGGAGCCTAGACAGTCTGGCCAGTAAAGTGCTACAGCTGTGGCTCATGGTCATGCACTTTTTTTTTGCTGGACTAAGTGAATTCAAAGGTTACACTATGCTAGTCTTCATTTGAAATAAAGTGGAAGAATCTAAACTGCCAGTGTTACTCTTAATTACCAGGTTTATGATCTATCCACTAGAAAAATGGAATTTAAACTGCATTCAGAGAATGATGTGAGACACTCTTAGGAAAAAGATGATGAACTGGACCTTCGCTATACCCAAAGATAAGTAAGCAGCTAAACTTCAACATGCTTGAGAAGCATAGGCTGTGCAGTGTAACTTCCCCTTTCGTTTATATGAGCAGCTATCTTCATAGCACAGTATCTTCAAATACAGACACTTCCAAAAAATTAGCTTTCTAGAAGTACCACTGAGGACATTGATAAAGTTGGAAGTTTGAAAGTAGAAGACTCACTGTGCTAAACTAGATGATGACTAGCCACGTTATACTAGATTCTGGCTGTCTGAAAGAGACAGAATCACAAAAAGCTGTTGCATACTTATAGCAAAAGTATATTTGTTCTCTCTTAACAGAATCATTAAGTGTTTACCTCTGGTTGAGCAATAAATTCTCTCAGAAGGTGTCCATTCCATACAAACCGGGGATCTGCCTGCAGCAAGAAAAAAGCCGACATACTTTTAGAGACTGTCAGTTCTTTTAATTCAACATAAAGGCAATATCACAGTATCCACGTGTCATGTAAGTTGTACAAATGGAGATGAAGTTCCCTTCTTTCATCAGTAGCCTTCATATCCTCAACTAGAAATCTAAATAAAGATTGGAGAGCTATTCTTTTAACTACTCTTAAGGGTGCTGCCTGACACTTCTAAACAACTAACAACTGAGCTGCAGAACATAATGCATTGGTGCCCCTATCCTGGCGTTTTTTCCTACTACAAGTAATGTTAAAAAAACAACAAACAAATATTAAAAAAAACAACCCACACAGACCAGACTTCTCTTGCACAAGCAAGCTGGAGATGTTCAAAATTGCCACCATCCTTTTGATAAGCCATAATACTGCAGCCATGGGCATATGAAATTACACTGGAATAATTTTAACCATCCGAGATCTGGATTTGCTTGAAACTAATGTTTTTTACTGTACTTTGCCTTTCAAACAACCTTTTGAAGCGACAGAATTTTAAGGCAAACCAATCCTTTTGTGTCTTTGCTCTCCCTGGCAAGAGCACTGCCAGAGCAGCATTTGATGACGCAAAACAATCCCCAGCTGCAAACAGTTTTTCCAATATTAAAAAACAAAATCTAAACAAAAACCCATCAATATAGACACAAGGGAATTTCAACTGCATTTGGCTGTTGTCTTTAAGACAAAAGCAGCATATTAAATTCATGCTTCACACAAAGAATTGGAATACTTTAGACAGAATACAACATCCCAAGACTGACAGCCATAAAACCCATAGATCTATTCCAAATTATCCTTGAAAAGAATATGAACACAAGTACAATTTATTCCACTTTGGATTCCTTCCCCCCATTCCAGGTCAAAGGAATTACTGGTTTTCTCTCAATTTTTCTGCTTAGCTCAGTCTTCTTGTAATTAGAAGTGTTCAATATTAGAGGCAAAATTTAAATTATTTTGAATTCTTCAAAGTCCATTTAAAGTATACTTTAGGAAGTACTTCCAACTGTTGATCTGAAAGTCTGACATCAGATCAGAACAGATCCCTAGAATGTTGTGCTGCTCACAAGCTACGAGATTTGCGTGGACCAGCATGCTCAGACACAACCTCTAACAGTCTGGATAAAGCACTATCATAATTTAAACATCATCTACATCAAACTGACTGACAATTTTCAAGAGATAGACATGAAGCAAACTCAAATCCTTACCCTCTCTAGAAGGCTCATCTCCTGGAACTCTGGGCTTGTGTTGGCCAACCGTTGCAAGGTGTGTGTTAGGTCGTAGGTTGTTGAGAAGTAAAACCCATCCACACTCAAGACATGGTTAAGCATTGATAAAAATACTTTATTGTCCTGCAACTGTTTAGATGAGGAAAGAACAGAAGAGCTGTCATGTACTACTATCAAAATATTTTACTCTTGCAAGCTACCACTACTTTTTGAAGTGATGAGATGAATTTTGCTAGTGCTCTAGCAATACATGACATCATCCAGAGATTACCATACAAGAAGGAAAGCATGAGAGTGCAATTCTGATACCAGTTCACTGATAACTTGCAGCTAGCACACTGCAACCAAATTCTGCAACAACAGTGGAAAGCAGAGAACAGTATTCCTGTGAGGTAAATAGCTACTGATATTAAATGAATTGTAACTATTTCCAAGCAAAAGGGAAGCTGTTAATTTCCCTGAAAACCATTCAGTCAAAAAAACCCAAAATACAAGATGGCAAGAAAAAGGAATAGCTATAATCTGTGTTCTGGTTTGAGTTCTGATTAACCTAATTCCTTTTCTGAAAAAGGATCAGATTCCCTTCCAGCTCCATTGGTTAGACATCCTGACCTGCTCTTTATCAATCCACTACACATCGGTTTAAAAAACATCTTCCACCTATCACTCCCTCAAAAAAATAAAAATCAATTCTTCCCTGCTGAGTAACTATGTAATTGAACAGTTCCATGAAGAAAACAAGACAGATAAGATGACAGCAATGCAGTTTATTGTAGGGGCTGTCAGAAGAGTAAACCTGTGAGGAAGACTTAACAGAAGCACTCAGAAGGGTGTACCATCTTAATGAGAAGCAAAAATGCACATCCATAAACTGCAGACAATATTCTAAGTTGCATCACGTGAATTCATCATCTTGGACGCCACGATTTTATACACAAATATTACAGCCATTCTAGTAATGTGAACGAATCAGAGAAAAGGTATTGTTCAAAGAGCTTCTTAAAAAAAAAATCATAGCTTCATCAAATTAGGTCCTGTGGCAATGAGCATTAACATACAATAATATTCCTCCACACTCCCCTAATCAATGTACCTACCTGAATATCAGTTAAGTGCAGCATGGTCTTTTTGTAGGAGAGGATGTCAAAGTCTGTCGCTTTCCAGATTGCATGACTGAAAATCTCCCCTACTTTTTTCTTTTTTGTTATTACAATAAGATACGTGCCTGTAAATGAGAAAGAATGAGGTTTAAAAAAAAAAAAAAAGAGCTGCATGTATTAAGAAAAGCAGCCTATACCCATATCAGAAAAGTGAAACCAACCAACAGGACTTTATGTTCTTAAGTGTAGCAAAAGCACACAGGGCTGGAACAACAGCAAAATGTACTTGTAAGCTACCCACTTCTCTATGCCTAAAGATCTTGAGCTGCTCATTAAGTTTAAGGAATTTTTAAAAAGTGGACAAGATAAAGTGTCACCTACTCATACTTCTGATCAGAGACAGTTTGAAAGTTTTCAGGTTTACAAACTCAGAAAGAGGCCAATGCTCTTGAATATGGTTTGAAAAGCACAGAGCAAGTCCAAAAAACATGAAAGGAAGCATGCTTCAAAAGCCAAAAAGAGTATTCAGTTCATAGTGAAAAAATATTCCTCCTAACAGATTCAAAACAGTACAAAGAGATTTGGGGTTCTTTTAGCAATTTAAGACAGAAAGTTTGCTGTTTCCCTGGTTGCATAAGTAACAAAGGAAAAAACCCACCCCATAATCGTGGACAGGTCACTCAGAGCAATTAATTTACACTTGCTGGTGAACACAACACAACTGTATTTCTAAGCATAGTGTATTTCAGGGTCATCTTGTTTTTGAAGAAAAAGTTTACTCTTAATACTGCAATAGGCAAAGAATATTTATATTTGTTAAAGATGCTGCATTCCTAGATACAGGGCCAGTTTTACAGTTCACAGCAGTGAACTGCCTAATAACACTTAGCTAAATACTTAATTTAAGTGATAACATCTTTACTTTGACAGCTGTATGCTAACACTCAGTGCAAAGCTCTGGAGGATAGAATAAAAAAAACCCCAAGCTTTTAAGAGACTTAACATACTCTATATTTTATCTAATATTCAGGCAGATGAATAGTAGTCATTACCAAGGCTGTAAGTGGTGAAAATTCCCCTTCGGGGCAGTTCAGTTTTAAAACAGTCAGCACTCATCAAGTCCCTAAGACACATGTATCCATTACATTGCTCTTACTCTGCAAGACCCACAATTCTTTAGAATATGGGCATAGAAAGTTCAGCAGTTTTAAGATCCTGTAGAAGTCACTGCATTCAACACAATCACCCTTTGCCTCAGTTGGGAATACTGCAGTGAGTGATCTTTAATCCTTTCTACATACAGGGATTTTATTCAGTATGTATGTTGCTTATTACATAATTTTTCAGAGTATTTCAGTCTCAAACTCTACTAAATTCTACAAAACGGATTGTTGGAGCACCAATGCTTACTTTCCCAAAAGCTTACACTTTATGCATCAGGCGTATTCACAACACTGGCTACTAAGACCTGACCACTGAGACACTTAAAAAAACTGGACAACTTATTCTTACATTCTCCTAAAACTCCCTGAAGTTAGAATTGTTCCAGTCTGCCCTTTTCATATTGGATTTTCATCCTATTTGTAGAGCAGTTGCAACACAATCATTACTTGAACAGCTGCATCTGCTTGTCTATCATCCAGTCACTCTCAGCTATTTCTGTACCATGATTATTGATCAAGCTTCCCAACTCAACACTTGACTGTTGCATCAAATCCTGCAGCTCAGATTAAATTAGTTACAAAGAATAAGTAGATGAGGTTGTTTGCATTCATTTGAAATGCATCCCTTATAACTCAAACAACTGCCAGCTAACCCTAGCTTTAGAGTACCTCCTGGTTTAAGAGTTACACACACATTCATGATACAGTAGATTTGGATGCCTCCATCCTCCAGAAGCCAGAAGGAAAGCCTGTCATACTGATGAAAAGTGCAGCCTCATATACTTGCAAATACTATTTTTGCCTTAGAAGCTTCTTTAGCAATCTATTTTGTCTAAGTCTTTTTAAAGAACACAGTTCTGTTCTCCTTACCTGCCACCAATCGGATTGTTCCCAAAATACCAAATACAGGCCTTGTAACAGCTGAAGGGGGAACATCTTTTTTAACTGAAAAGCAGAAGAAAAGAACATCAGAATTTCAGACTGCTTCTTTCATAACTGTTTTAGAACACTATTAGAACTAGGTTTCTCTAGCCTTTCCGGGCAAATCAAGTTTTGCTACAGTGTTAAGTATAAGAAACAAAGCATCAGAATTTCAAAGCCTGATGGAGCTTTGGGAGGAGGATCTGGGATTCTAACCCACTTCCTAACCAATTTCTTACATTTAATCAAAGTAGACATTCAATTAAATAAATTCAAGCTTATTCTCATGATAGTAGAGCAAGGAGAATCCTCAATAATGTATTGACATGCCAGCTTCCAGAAGCTTTGTTTTGAATCCATCAAGACAAATGATAACTAAACCGTTAAGTGCTTGTGCCTCTCAGGTCTGTTTGTGTCTTCTGAGCCTTAGCCTATTTCTGTCTCAGAAGACCTAAGCTGTCTCTGCAAAACTACCAACAGCAGCATACAGGTGGCAAGAGACACAGTATTCCAAACAACATACCAAGAGATCCAGAAAGTATGCAAAGATGAATTAAAGGTCTTAGCATGTCTAAGTTTAATCTATCTACACTTCTAAAACAACAGAAGGGATTTTAGAGAACTCTAAAGAAACCCAAACCATCCCCCAGAATGAAGCACTTTCCCAGAACTCAGAAAACTGAGAAAGGTAATGCTTGCATCTTCTTTTGCTTTAAACACCTTACAAGTTCATCTGATAAACGAGCAGCAGTGAGAGAGATGTAGACTGACAAAAGACTTGGGGTAACTATCTTGACAGTTTTGAAGGAGAAACTGAAATAATATACTACAATACTGGAAGTATCAGTGGGATGGGCACACTGCTCTTACATGAAGTATACAAGAAGCCTAATAAAAGAGAATGACTGCTTTTATATTACTATTACTGTAGCATTTCTGTCTGTTTGGAGATCAGTAATACTGTGGTACCAAACTCCTGAAGTTTCAAAAGGGAAGTCTCCCAGTGCCTTCATTTTACTGTAATTTAATCAAAGTTCTTTGTTTCATATTCTTTAAAAAATCTAACTAAAATTTTCAAGACATCAACAGGCTTAAGACTATTCCCACTGACATCTGAATCTGGATTTGCAACACAAATTGAAAAGGGGTTTTTTGCTGTTGCTATTTCTGCAGGCTTTATGAAAAGTCATGTTTCATTTTTATATAAAAGACACCACTGGGACAAGTTGCAAAAGCTGCAGAACCCGTGTTCAATCCTTTCCCTGTTTGATCTTGAACTTCTAGCACCAACCCCATCTAGCTTGGATGAGTCAGCTTCCCCTGTTGTGATGGACAGTCTTACCAAAAAACAGGCAAGCACTATCACCCTGGTAACCCACAGCCAAAAGGCACTTGAAACAAAGCTCTGCAGAACAGAATACAAAGCATTGTTTTAAACTGCAACTAAAAATAAAAACTATTATGTCAGTATTATCTCACTAAAGTTCTGAAGATCTTCTTGGACTCCCAGAGCAAAACAGACAGAAAGGACAGAGAAGACTGTATTGAGAAACACTGGTGAGGAGAATCACCTGTAAGAGTGACTTCTGTGGAGACTCTGTCAATACCAAGCACATCATCTGCTCCATCATCACAGGCTTCCACATAGAACTTCTCTGGTGTTATATGCCTTTAAGGGAATAGACAAGAAAAAGGAATTAGTTTAGCAAAACTTACTTTGGGTTTGTTTATTCTCACCACCCAAAGACAGAGCAATCAATTTTATACCTTATTTCAGTTGCAAAATAACAAAACTCTCACTGGATTGCTTCCCAACAGCCACTGATGTTGGAAGTAAAAAAAAAAACCAAACAAGTCCAGCTCATCAGTCATTGCAAAATTCATGGCCTGCCTAACAATCTAATCCTTTTTTATTACCGTGAGGTAAAGACATGAAAGTGAATTTGTGTACGTAGTGGTCCACTGCAATTCCTTTAAGTTTGAATCATATCTTATAATTTAAAAGTCAATACAAAATCAGAAGTTTTTAAACCAAAAACTTCCTAACAGATCAGGCCACGTCCCTAATGCAAGTCTAATAAACAATGTAGAAATGATAAACACATCTGTTTCACATTAGCGTTGTAAGTATTGCAAGAATCCACTGGAAACAACACAGTAGAAATGGAAAAGTTCAAGTGGCACGCTAATTTATTGAAACAGGTGTCTCAACACTACCATTTCCCAGACGTGTAGCCAGGTCTACATAACACACATGGCATTAACATGTATCCCCACACCAGACAGACAAGTCACACACTGACTTCCTGTTCAGACTTCATTGCCATCTTTCCCTTCCTTCCCCTCAAAACCAGCACAAACCCCAATGCTAGCTATAAACAGTTTTTATAAGTGCTCCTTAAAAATCAACATCCATTGTGATATTTCCAAGAAGCCAGCCACGTTATACTGTGCATTGATAGGAGGGTTATGCAGAAATGACTTGCAGCCATACAGAGGAAATGCTCAGCAAACAAACAAAACACCCCAAACACTCTTAAAAACTATTGTTCTTGACTCTTACAGTGATTTTTCTTGGTTTAAGGCTTGACAAGACATGGGGTCAAAGTTTTAAAATTCTTGTTCTGGTAACAGGGTAGGTATTTTTAGGCTCCTTCTCCCTAAATAGATCTTGCATTCCTTTGCATCTTTTATTTTTTTTAATCCTTCAGAAAGCTGAATTAGAATCCTAATTTAGATCAGAGGAGTCTCATGGCCAGGTTTTGGTAGCAGGGCACAGGGGGGTTGCTACAGAACTGGCTCCTGTGAGAAGCTGCTGGAAGCTTCCTGTATCTGACAGAGCCAATGCCAGCCAGCTCCAAGAGGGACACACTGCTGGCCAACACCAACACATCAGTGATGGTGGCAGCACCTCTGGGATAACATTTTTAAGAAGGGGGAAAATGCTCAGCACAACACCAACTGCAGCAGGAGAGAGGAGTGAGAACGTGTGACAGAAACAACCCTGCAGACACCAAGGTCAGTGCAGAATGAGGGGCAGCAGGTGCTCCAGGAGCTGGAGCAGAGATTCCCCTGCAGCCCCTGGTGAAGGCCAGTGAGGCAAACATGTCCCTGAGCAGCCCATGGAGATCCCTGGCAGAGCACAGATCCACAGGGCCACAACAGAGCAGGGTGATGCTGGTTAGAACAGGGCTTAACAAACACTAATGTTGTGGGTTTGATCCTCACATGGGCCATTCACTTAACAGTTGAACTTGATGATCCTTGTGGGTCCCTTCTAACTCAGAGTATTCTGTGAGGCTGTGACCCCATGGGAAGCCTGTGCTGGAACAAGCTCCTGGAAGGACTTATGACCCTGCTGGGAAACCATGCTGGAACAGCCTGTTTCTGAAGGACTGCACACTGTGGGAGGGACCCATGCTAGAACAGCTCACAAAGCACTGCAATCTCTGGGAAGGACTCACTGTGGACAGATTTGTGGAGAATTGTCTCTGGGAGAGGGACCCCATGCTGGAGCAGGGGAAGGAGTCCTTCCAAAAGGGAAGCAGCAGAGACTGTGATGAACTGACCACAAACCCCATTCCCAGTCTCCCTGTGCTGCTGGAGGAGACAGAGGAAGTAGATAAAATTAGGAGTGGAGTTGAGCAGGGGATGAAGGCAGGGATGAGGGGAATGTGTTAAGATTTGGCTTTATTTCTCATTATCCTAGCCTGATTTGATTGCTACTAGATTAAACTAATTTCCCCAAGCTGACTTTGTTTTGCCAGTGACTGTAATTGCTGAGTGATCTCCCCCTGCCCTTATCTTGACCCAAGAGTCGTTCCTTTTATTTTCTCTCCCCTATCCAGGTGAGGAGGGGAGCGACAGAGCCACTCCAGTTTGCACAC
Organism: Dicaeum eximium; assembly: GCA_013396995.1. Taxonomy (NCBI): domain Eukaryota; kingdom Metazoa; phylum Chordata; class Aves; order Passeriformes; family Dicaeidae; genus Dicaeum; species Dicaeum eximium. The sequence goes on from VWZP01009614.1 coordinate 295,662, forward strand.
AGGATCAACTCACCAGAGTCCTTAAAAAGAGGTCTCGAAGACCCCACTTGCCACCCACTTAAAGCAGGACCAACTTCAAAGTTTATTCAACTTCTATGTTAAACCCTGTTTCTTAGGGTGTGTTTTGACTCTCCCAAAGGATGGTGATTCCACAACTTCCCTGTAAAATTAGAGGAAAGCCAGAGGAGAGCAAATACTGAACTAAAAAAATCCACCAATCATAATGCAACCAACTGTAAAGCAATTAATAGTTAAGTGTTCATTATATAATTTAACTTCATTATAGTCTATGGGTCCTAAAATGGGAAACATATCTACAGTATTTTCTTTGTAAATCAGCATCCTTAACTTTCACGTACCCATATTAAATGCTTAATCTTTGAAAATAAAACCATCAGAGTAAGAAATACAAACATGCAGTTCACTGAACACTGAAGCCTTAAAACACCTACTTTACTTCCACTGCTTCTGTTTTTGATGAAGTACACATGTGAACCCCCAGCTCTTTAGGGGAGTTTCACAGCAGTAATGGGAGCTGTTTTTATGGCAAAAAGCAAACAAGCTTACACAGATAGAACAAGACCAGCTAAAAGAATCTACAAACTCTCACTTTGTTAAAAAATCTAAAAACAAAATAGGATACACTATTTAGGATGCATTCAGAAACCTACTGCTAACTGGCAGGAGGCAACAGGACACATTTTTCACAAGAGAAAGCTGCAGCTTCTTGGTTTAGTTGAATACTCATCTTTCTCTGAGATGTCAGCTGACACACAAGATTCCAGCTAAAACAACTGGGAAGAGACTCTATGAAGTTTAATATTGGACCTGTTGTGCCATTAACACCGATGCTTATGGACTCTTACTCATCTGAGCATCTCAAGCAAAGTAAGTTGGAAAAATACATTAACTTATCAGGTCATAAAGTGTTGAGAACTATAGTTTCAGTTTTTGAATACTTTATATGAGGAGCACAACACAGATGACATCTACACTGACTGTACAGAGCACTAAAAGCATTTCCATCCATGACAGTATTTTTAAAAGCTGCTCCTTACATTATAAAGTGCAACATGGCCATGACACTATTACAGTCTCAGATCAGAGATTCACATGCATATTGTGAAGAAGAAGCTGAGAAGAAGCTTACAAATCTGAAATAATTGTCATATAAACAAATGTTTTCTTTACCACATGCAAGAGTAACAATTTCTCCCTGAAGAACAAGAAGTCTTTTATCTCAATATCCCCAAACTGAAAAGCAGAGAGAATTAGGGCTGACACTGCAAATAATGCTTGGTCTCTCAACATGTGTCACATGCCCTGCTTTGCTAGATCAGACTCCAGCATTTCTCTCTCTCAAATCATAGACCACATTATTTCCTGCTACTACCACTGCCTTTTTAACAATTTTATCATCTTTATTTCCTCTTACACAACTTTGCTTATAGTTTAAGCAAAGCTAGAAATTCATGTTTCACATTTATTCAAAGTCCTCCTTCTCATGTCCTCTCCAGGACCAAATTTGGTGACAAAAATGTCATGGAGAATGTGAGGCAAATCATCGTTGTCTTCAGCTCAATGGATCAAAAAAGCTTCAGCAGCTTGCAGCGGCCTGGAACAAATGTTGTTGACTCTTGTGTGCAAGGGGACACAGGGCCAGGAGGAAATGAAGTTACCAATCTGCAAAGTTGACAGAACTTGAAAAAATACTACACTGTTGGATCACCTTTGAAAACTGCCTTAAATAAAGCTGTGCAACACAAACTGAAAAGCCTAAGGCCCTGCAAGATATTAAATTTGTGCTTCAGAAGAAGTGGGATAATTAGTGCTCTACAAAATTTTCAACAGAAAGATTATTCACTTAGTCCTTGCTTCATTTATGCAAGAAGTTCAACATTTCCTAAAACAAATACGGTTGAGGAAGAGGCCAAGCAGTTCAGCCCAAGTGCTGATTTACAACTTTACCAATTCACAGAACTAACTAGTAGTCTCATTCACACTTAGATGAACTTTTCTGTCATAAAGTTGCTATAGTCAAGATGATTGCCTCTCACTTGTCCTTCAGAAAGGAAGCTGATGAACACTGCATGCAAGAATGGGTTCATCTTGAAACTGCACTCACCAGCAAGCCTGTATGTCTATCACAAGCTTAGACAGATAGCACACATGCTAATTTTAATCATCTGAAAGGGAGATAGTAAATGGTGAAGAAAAGATCATTGACAACTAGAAATTGCAAATTCATTCTATTCTTTTCATGAAATAATGACAGATGGAAGTCCCAGTGACAGCATTATATAAAAAATAACAGTCAGGAAAGCAGTATTTTATAGAAGCACATAGTGTCTGTAGTTATGTTTAGAACTGGTTTTCATACACCCAGCCACATTCTGTTTTTGTATAAACTTTGTATTTGACAGTGGAGCCTGCCTTCTCCTCAGCTCCACTGTCACTGCTGTATAGAACCATACAAGACATTGAGAGCTCTCACCACCTTGCTTCATCACCATCTTGCTTTCCTTACAACTTAACAGCATGTCAAATCTTCGCAAAATTGGAGTTCTTCTATTTCCTTTTTTTTTTAACTAAAGGAAAACTGACCACCATTATAATGAACTATTTCTCAGTATTGCTAAAGAAGAAAGGAAGTGATAAGCACAAATATTTTACATTTTTAATATAACTCACATTACTCAAGAGAAGGAGAAGTATTGAAGAACTGCAATCACCAAATTCCTATTTCAAGTATTACTGAAGGTGACTTGGATTTCATTTCGGTAATCTTCTGCAACTGAAATTGTGTGGATTGATGCAAAGAGATAAAGCAACTCAGTAGATTTCATTCCAACAATTCAAAGTTACAGGGAAAAAGTACTGATTCCCAACATGACGGAAACATTAAAAAAAAAAACCAACAAAAAAAAGAACAAACCACTGCTTACTTACACCAAGCATAAAGTCAGACACATTTACAGTGGTGAGATAGTAATTTTTTTGTTTGTGTATTTGTTGTGAAGTTTCACTTCCTTAGTTACATTATAAAGCAGCACTGTGTATATAGAGATGATGCACAGTTGCATCCCACATTTTAATTAGGCTGATCTTACAGATAGGAATATTCCTGTGTTCAGATACAGCATGAAAGAGGACCCAGCATACTCTAATGGCCACTAAAGATAGTACTTCACTCAATATCACTTAAGCCTTCTGGGCCTCAACAGCCAAACCCTTACTTCAGTAATTGATTATTCCACCATAAATACTTAACATTGCTCTAATGCAGGAAACTCTTTGATGTCAGCCTCTGAATACTGTCATAAAGCAAGCCAGAAGCACACCCTGTGCTGCACAGAGATGCATTTAGGATCACGAGCACAGCAAACTGCTCTGCAGTGAGGTATAAGATGTGAGTTTGTCCCAACAGTATGTTAAGTAACAGAGCTAACACACTGGTGGTTTCAGCACTCCAGAGATTCCAGATTTTCTAGGTGAGCAGGTGTGCTAATTATATGTCTCCCATAAATATTACTCCTTGAGCAGAAACAGCTCAAGGAATTGGAACATCTCCCATACAGCAGTAGTTGTTGCAGGATTCAGAAAACGAATGGAAATACCATTTAAAAACAAACCAGAAAAGGCATGTATTAAAGGCATAGCTACATAATATCTATTTCCAGGGAAGTTTCACTCTAAATGAAAATAATTTACTGCGTAAGTTAATGTCCTGCTCAACCAACATCCCTGAGCTTTACCATGACAGTCACTTAGATGGAGCAGGAAGAAGGGGATTTGTAGCTGCCTTTTCTGGAAGTGTTATTCAAAACAAAAAAAGGCCCTTTTAGACCTCCCTCCAAACACACACACGAGTGGAAGGCACTGTGCTCAAGTGCAGTAGCTACCAAAGACTGACAAGTACTTTCACAAGGCATGTGAGGCAACATAACTATGGGCAGGAGGAGTTAAATCTGAAACAGCTGCTGTCATGGACCCACAGCATACTGAGAAGGCTATCAGCAAGATAAGTCTTCATCCAAGCACAAAGGAAAGAAAAAAAAAAGTGATTTTAACTGAGCCAAAACAACAGCCAGAATTTTCTCTATTCTGCAGACACCTTTAACAAACAGTTTTTATATATTAACTGGACTGGCAACTCCACTGTCAGTTATGGATATAATACCTGCAATAGCTGTTTGAATTTTACAATTTATTCCTATGGCTACCAGAAGAAGTTAATTAAATATAGCAATGACAGAGGTGACAACTATGGATAGTAGTTTTCAGGTTCATAGTTTTCCCAAAAACTGTTGGTGTAACTCAGTAAGCTCCATAAGCAGCACAAATGCCAGATATCAGCACTTTTACTGTTACCACCTGAACCTGACTGATGACACTGGTCAAAGCACAAAGGGCATAAACCACTACTTTTAATAGGGTGGAGAATACAAGGGGTTTGTGTTGAGAGCTAGAACCCGTGGCTGGATGTAGAGAATGAGGCCCTGCAGAACATGGCAATCAAGGAAGCTCCACAGAGGGCCAGCAGACTACCCAGAAAAGGTACAGCTGCAGAATCCAACCTTATCATCCTGAGAGTGAGTAATCAGTGAAAAATCCAAACCCAAACACTGCTGCCACTAAATCCCCAAATTGAAGTCTAGCCTGGATTTTTCATCAGAACATTCTCTTTGACCTTGACAAGCTGGTAGGTTTGACTCGTCACCCAAGCTATGGCCCTATATCTTCAAATACTTGGTAGAAAGGCTTTAGCCATTATCACAACTGGGTGTAACAACAAGAAAAGATAATAAACTCATTTTTCAGGACACAAAACAATTCTGTTTTCATGTTTATGAAAAAACTCATGTTAAACTACATCTGAGACAGCCTTGTTCTAAAAAGATCAAAGCTTATTTTTAGCTAAGATTAAACTTTGAATGAGAGAATTCTTTACTAGCCTGTATCCAGAAAAGTGCTTCTACTTGAAAAAAATCTCAGTAAGAACAACTGTGCACTGCAAGTCACACAACTCCTACACAACTCACCTTTGCTCCTCCACAGCCAAAAGGACCACAAGATCAGCGTAAAGAAAGACAAATACTGCTAAGGTGACAAGAGGGAAAAAAAAAAAAGAAAAGAGCTTTATGCCAAGTAAAGTCTTTCAGCCATCACTGATGTTACTCTTCAGCAATACTCATTTATCTCCAGGGTCACTGTACTCTCACATAACTACCTAACTGAAATAAGAAGTCTGGTGACTTTGAAACACATGACAGCATTACAGCAAACTGTTTATACAAACCTCCAAAATATATGTTTGCTCTGAATCTGAAAGATGACTGTCAAATGAAATTTAACAGAGCATAAAGTACAGTTAAATCAGGCTTAAGAGTCACTTTCAGATACTGCTGCCTGAAAATGGCACCGGTAACTCAATTATGGAGTTGCCAGCTACTGTTTAGAGGCCAAAAGCCTGGGAACGCCTTTAGGACACACAAAGACACTTCACTTTTGGCTTCAGACAGTCACGAAGAGTCTCATGCTCAGAGCAACATCCTCGGGAGTTCGAACCGGTGCGAGGGTTTATAATGGAGATGCCTCTTGCAGTGTTAACTTCGCACTGCTTTCGCTTATGCAACTTCTGCTGCTGTATTAAAGGCAGCAAACAAACACGTGGCATACACGCACGTTCAAAGGGTCACAGTCTCCCCTAAAAACAAATTCGTTTTAATAATGAAATTACACTTGGTAGTTCGAAGGATTTATCTGAAAAAGTCACAGCCGGCACGGCACAGGAGAGTCCCGGAAGTTCAAAGCCCTCGAAGTTCAGTCATCGACTGGCATCGAAACCATCACAGCCCACAAAAAAAGCCCACTTGTGTCACGAGAGACCGACGGACAAACACGCCCAGGGAACCTCTGCTAGCAAGTGGCGCTGCACACACACACACACAGCCTTACACCAGCGCCCGAGCCCCTAGAGCAGGCACCCAGCAGCACGAAGGCACAATCACAGAATTGTTAGGGCTGGAAGGCACCTCCGGAGATCACCTGCTCCAGCCTCCCTGCCAAGGCAGGGGCACCCAGGGCAGGTGACACAGGAACGCGTCCGGGCGGCTTTGGAGCGGCTCCAGACAGGGAGCCTCCACAGGCTCCCGGGCAGCCCTGGCTCCTCACGGCACGGGAAGCCCCGCAGGCACCGACCTCCCTGGACACGGGGGAGGACAGCGGGACACACACGGGAGCCGCCCGCCCGCCCGCAGCGCCGCCGATGGACGGCGACACGGGACCCATCTGTGTCCGTGGCCAAAGTCCTCCCTCCTCGCCCTCCTCCCGCACGCAGCCGCCACCTCAGGCCAAGCCCTTCGCGGTCACCCGGCTGAGCGAGGGAGCCAAGATGGGCAGAGGACAGGCCGGGGGAGGGCAGGGGACGGCAAGGGACGGGTGACCGTCGCTCCACCGGCGGCTCCTCCCTTCCCTTTCCCTCCTCTTCGGCAGCTGCCGGAGCCGCGTCACCCCCGTCCCGACGGGTCACTCACAGCTTCAGACTGGCGTAGGCCGCCGCTGCCGTGGTTCCCACCGGTGCCGCCGTCGCCATCCGTCCCCTCGGGCTGTCCCCAGCCGCCGGCTCCGCTCCGACCCGGCCGCTCCCTCCCTGCCCGACTGACGCGTCCCTGGGCCGGAGCGACGGCTCCTCGCTCGGGACAAACCTCCGCGGGCGCGCTGGCGAGCCCGGGGCGGGGCGCTGCCTATGGCAGGAGGGGGCGGGGCCGGGCCCGCTCGTCGGCGCCGCCATTGGCTGAGGCAGCGCGAGGGAATTGTGGTGAAGTGTGTGAGGGCAGTACGGAGCGTTCGAGCAGGGCCAGTGGCGCAATGGATAACGCGTCTGACTACGGATCAGAAGATTCTAGGTTCGACTCCTGGCTGGCTCGGCCGCTCGTTTTTCTTCACCCCTTCTCATACTTTTTTTTTTGTCTTGTACTTCGAGCTGAGGGTGCTCCCTACAGCCCCCCCGACATTTATGTACAGATCTACCGCTGCCACCTTCTTGCTCCCAGTGTGGGAATCTCCAAACCTCTCAGAACTGGGTGGTGTTAGAGGACCTGGCCACCCTTTTGGATCCTGCAGGCCATGGGGTTCAGAAAGGAGCAAACCTGGGGCACCTCCTGGCCAGTTTCCCACCGGATCCAGCTCTCTGGGTGTCATGCCCCGGGTTTGGGCAGCTTCTTGCCCCAAGGAGGGGGAGCTATAATTAGTTATTCCTACTTATTTGCTTCATTTTAGCTGATAGCTCCAAGCTGCTGAGGTGCTGCTTGGCCAACCTTCAGTCTTTGGGTGTGAGATAATCTCGTAGTTGACAGCAGGGACATATGGGGCTGCCTGACTCTCAGAGCCATGGGAACAGTAACCAAAACCCTCAAGGAACACATCCCCACCAACGCTGCAAAGGAGACTCCCATGCTGGGGTCAGAGCCTGCTCCCACATGCAGCACATCCCTCCCCAGATCCTCAGCCTGGGACCTGGGCCTCCCCAGAAGGATGCCAGAGCAGGACAACCTCTGATGGAGTTGCAGCAAATACCAGCTGCCTGCAAAGGACTGGAAAATCCCAGTGAACCCCACAGTGGTTGTTTTCCTCAGCCACTGAGGTCAGAGGACAGGAGTAAGGAAGAGGTTGGGAAACCATCATTTCACAGCATAACTCCCCCTACTATGGACTCTGGGCAATGGCAGTCATTGTAAGTTTAGGAAAGACTTGACTCTGAGTGTTGCTTAAGATACTGTCTTTAATCACTGAAATCACAACAGGCCAGTGGCTTCGTTCTGCTACCGGTCTTCATTCTTTATAAATACTTAACAGCACAGAAGAAAAGAGGGCTGTGTTCACAGAAGGCTACGGTTAGTTACACCAGCACAAATCCTAAAATACTCTGTCCTGGAGCTGAGCTTTGAAGGAAACATAAAATAACTAGTACCATTCAGTATCGTTAGCCAGGCTCTGGATTTGCTTTCGGGATCCAGAAAGGCAAAGCCTGGGTGTGTGTGCCTGGCCCCTGCCTGGCCGTGCTCCGCAGACCTGCTGCGTGGGGAGGAGGGTTGGTGCCGGCAGGGCTGGGAACTGCAGCCCAGTCATTCCTCTGCCAGGGCCGCAGGGCTTTCCTGCCTTTACAGGACTCCTTGCCATGTATTTGCAAGTGGGGAGTTTCTTCTCATCTCCTATCGTGTCTGAGTGGGTTGCAGATGCATTGCTATACCAACTTCTGACTGCCCTGGAAGAAAACAAGGTAAGGATTTTTATTGCTCAGGAAAGCTTTGGTTCTCCTTAGGAAAAGGGTGGGTGAGCAGTTCCGAGCTCTCTCTGGGTTCGTGACAGGAAGATGTCTGCCCAGACAGCTTCAGTATGTACAGCCAGGGCCACTGCAGCCAGCGAGCAGCAGGACACAGAAATGGAAAAGAAAAATGAACACACAAATGCTGTGCGATGATGCAAGATGCAAGCCCCTTCCCAGCTTCTCCCAGTGGCACAGGCACTCACAGGATGGGGGAAAGGGATGTGTATCTGGTCATAGCCCTTCCCTGCCCGCAGGTACTGATCCCAACGGTATTTCCCAGTGATGAAGCCTGGGTCAACTTGGCGTTACATTCATACACAGAAAGTTGCTTAAAAGGCACCTACAAGCACTTGGCGTGGGCACAGAGGTGTGAAAGGCAGGTGTGTCACAGGCAGCACCTGCCACACATCCATGTGCATAGACACAACTGCACACACCACCCCAAAAGTGAACACACAGCAAGCGGTCAAGGCCCACATGGGATTTGTTTTCCAAAACAAAGATAATCCTTTCTTTGGAATGGCTAGCCAAACCCATGCCAGCTCTTGGAAGCCCAGTTTCCCCCTTTCAAGGCTGCCACATCACACCTGATTGCTGATGAAACTCAATCATTTACAGACTAAGCAGCTATTCACTTTGTAGTAAAAAGATCTATTTAAAAAAAAAAAGGCATTTAAACCTTGAAAGATTGGGAAAATGTTTTAAAAGCCCCCCAAATGAAATTCAGAAACTGAAGAGCCACAGATGTTTTCAAATGCTCCTTACCAGAGTGTTAGAAACTGCTGTTCCCTGTGTTTTAACATCAGAGCAGTTTCCCAAATTGCTTTGATCACAGGTGCTTCTTACACTTTAAATTACACAAAAATGTCTGCTGCTTCTGTAGCTGGGGCTTTCCCCCGGCTCTTATGCAAAAATCCCTATTTAAATGTGTTTCTGTATTTTAAGCAATAGAAATTTAACAGCATGATCTGAATGAAAAAAATCTTTTAAGCTCTGATTCCTGAAAGCAGGCTTCAGGGAATTCGCCTGAATAACTATTTGCATGAGAGTTGCTCATTAACAGCATAATGGGACCTCCAAGGATCCCTTACTTTACAGCCAGTTAGAAGAACTTGCTGGGGTGGGAATCAAGACTAACTTTTCATAGCACGTTTTCATAGCTTCTAAATAAATTAAAAGGCAACAAGGTTCATGTGAACAACAAAACCCAATGTGTACCAGCCAGGAGACAGGTGGAATTTAACATCTTTTTTGAAATTCTTCTGCAGAGGACACAAAGCCTCACACCTCCAGCTCCAGAGCTATTTTTCCCTCTAAGGGAGCTGCCTGAAGGCAGGCAGTGAGGGTTTGCAGCACCACAGATGCCTGGTGGAGGGTCAGGAGGAGGAGAAGCTTCCTCTGTGCAGGATGCCCCTGCCTCTCCCTGTGCCAGACCCACTGTCAGGCAGCTGCAGAGCTGGGGAGAAGCTGGGGAAAATCAACAGGGACTCAGACACTCACAGCCTGGGAGAAATAATACTGAGCTTAAACAAATTGGAACTCCCAGAGATAGAAGCAGTGCAAGTTAGCACACACAGGGGTGCAGGGCAGTGCAGTAGATGCTTTAGCTTGAAAACCACAAGCTCAACCACAGGCTCCTTTTTTAAGAGCTTCACACTGTCACTTCCAGCTCTTTGTAAATACAGGAAAGGAGAGTGTTAGCATTTAATAATTTACAGTGGACCTTAAAACTGGAAGTAGGGCAGCCTTCATTTCCCCAGCACTGAGGGATACAGGATGGCTGACAGGAGTAAGAAGACACTGTGTAGGAGCAGAGGCCAAACTCTCTGGTGATGCAAAGAAGGCTCCTGCAAGACATCTTGCCACAAAATGCTGCCCTTGAGGCTTTCCATGAAGGAAAATTGTCCTTCTTCCCATCCCCTTCTCTCCTGCTTATTTTGAGGTTTTGGGGAAGGCTGCAGGGGTTACACAGAAGTTTAAACTGAAGTTTAAAAACAAAATACCAGTCTCACTACTGTTTTCAGATCTTTACAAAACGGAGGTCAAAAAATGTGCACAAGGGCTTGATCTAAAAAAAATCAAGAGGTAGCAAAAGCATGAACTACATAGCAGCTGGTCTTTCAGAGATAGCAACAGATTACCAAGGCTGGTGTTTCCAGCTCACTTCAAGAAACCACTCTGATATCCCATTGCCTTCACTGCCAAAAGCAGCCCAGGGCCCAGAACCACCTGCCCAGGACTATTTGAATTATTTACTAGGGATTGTGAGCTGGTGTTATTTTCCACCTCAGCCCCTTCAGACAGTCCTAAGATCACAGTCACACCTTGAACACTCCCCCTCTGCTCCAGCCTAGCTGTGCTGCAGGACACAAGCTGATGGGATGCACTGGGGTGAGAGCACTACGGGATCTACCCTGGCTGTTGTTGCCCTCGATCCATCCTGCTGGGATGCAGCACTGCTTACATTTCGTGTCAGATCCCATCCCTTTCCTAACCAGCATTTGGAGGCTAAATTTAGGGTTCTAGGAGGGCTCACATATTTGGGGTCAATTTTACCTCTAAAATCACAGGTAAAACTCTCAAAAGATATATTTCACAGTGCTAAATTGCCCTCCCTTGAGCTTTCAGTCACTCACTGAAGGGATGCATGTCCCCAGGAAAAATGGTGCTGCAGAGCCAAGCTACACCAAAGCTCTGGATGGCTTCCAGGCAGGACCAGCCTCCAGCCCAGAACTGCCATCCCCATCCTGAAGAGCAGTGGAAACAGGTGGAGACACTTGCAGCTGAATGGGGCAGAGGGCTGGATGGTCAGTTGACACCATGAATCTCCATGCCAAGCCCACCAAGCTCCTGAGGCTGGGGCAGTTTCACATTTCAGCCATGGCAAGATGATTTACTAGCACAGGCAGAGACAGGCAACTTGCTGCTACCTGACACCTGTGCTACTCCAGATGGGTACATGTTACTGTCTGACTGCATCAAGTGAAGTTCAAGCTACATCCTTGCTATTGGGAAAGAGGTTGAACTGTAATGGGTTTTCAGCATGGGCACCTTTTGGGAGTCCCAGTGCCATGGCTCAGCTAATTTATTGTTGTTTCCACACTGAAAAGATCTTCAAGAATGTCATCCCATCCTTTGCCAGTCAGAACCAAATTTACATCTTCAGCATAGATACATGGGGATTTAACTAATTTTCCACACAAAGAAAGAGTAGTTAAGATCCCCAACTGCATCTGAGGCTTTAAATTAAGAACATTTTGTTAAACAAAAGTACCTGTACATGAGGGGCTGCACAGCTTTGGTAGGTACAGAACATGCACTACAGGCACACCTATCATACATGTAACACATATGAGGGGAACAGATTTCTTTGACTATAAAGCGGGGCTGGGGGGGAGTGGTCCAGAAAATACACTATTTGCCTTCTGCTTTCTCAGCAGAATGGTAAGTAAGGGTCAAACTCTCTAACCCCTTGCTCAGATAAGCTGTTATTATTCACATGAGCAAATCTGTTTATGCCAACATACTCATCTGAGTTCCGGTTGTGGAGCTGGGCTCTAAATTCCTGTGTAACAAAGCCTTCATAAAAATCCCAAGTTTGCTTCCCCAGCTCTAAATAAGCACCACTATGAAATAGCTTTGTGCTGGGTAAACACCATGAAAAGGAATAGTCAGGCTGAGGGCTGAGCTGTGAGGACAAACTGGAAAACTCAGGCAATTGTCTGTGTATGGAGAGCTTTTTTCCAAAGCGAGCTCTGCAAGCAAGAATGAGGGTGGATTTCCTCCACATCCACACTTTCAGCATCCCAACCTTTCCTTTCCAAATATGATGCACTATTCAGAATCTGACACGGCAGACTGGCTCCTGTGTGTCATGCTGTCACACAAGCCTGGGCCCCAAGTCATTGCAATAGCTTAGCCCACCTTGTTCCAGTTTTTTGTTGTTTGAAATGGGATGTTGGCCTCCAGTTGCCAGACAGCATTGCCTGTTTTGTGCTTGGAGAGTTGGTATTTCTACAGCCAGACTTGATACTGGAGTTCAGGGAATTAATTGAAAGGTCTGAGTGTGCCATTTTGCACAGACCCTTTTTTTTCTTTTCCTAAAGAATGAATAAAAAGTGTCTAAAAAGCTGATACTAATAGGTTGGTGTCCTTCAGGGAACCTGCTGAAATGTGCTTTCAGGAAACAGTAGACTGATGGGAAGTCCCTGGCAGGCAGGCAGGCAGGCCAGCCTCTGGCTTTTTAATTGTGCATGGCATGATCTGAGTTCATAGGCATGAGACAAATTGTGCTTTCACTGAAGAATCATCCAAAATGAGCCCAAAGGAATCTCCAGGCAGCAGAAAAAGGCATGTAAAAGTAAACTGATCAGTTTAGATAATATGCCACATCCTTGGTCAAGTAGACATGGTTTGATGCAGCTGAAACCCACAAGCATACAAACTTGGTGAATCCAGCAAAAATCTCTCATATCCTTTGACAGGAACATTGCTCACTGGCAAAAAACACGCACAGGAAATCAGCTGAAGGTGGGGAGAGGGAGATCATGTAACAAGTCTTCTGTCCCAGCTTTCCAACGCTGGCCACGCTCACTAGTAGTGGTGCTGGTAGGCAGCTGCTGGGGTTGTGCCATTCTCTATGTGTTTCAGGTGACAGGAGTGACAAAGCAAATGTTCATCCAGTGGGTAGCAGCGATGTCCGTCTTCGTCATTCAGTTCCATCCCACAGTCCTGCAAAAAGAGGCCATGCAAATTATTAGAGCTTGTGTTCATCTTCCAGTGTCAGCTGGGGTCTGGCTTCTAGGAAAGTGATTTTGTGATAAGGACAGATGACACCCAGCCAACAGCTCCTTCCTAATAGGTCCAGCATGTACCACAAGAACAAAAACATCTGACATAGGCATTTTGATGGGCAGCCTTGTAAAAATTTGTTTAAAGCAGTTTCATTGAATAAGTTTTATCTTGTGGTAAGGTGCAACCCTCTGTATTTTAAATACGCTTGTGTCTCCTTACACTGTCAGGTAAGATTCACCTCTTCACATTACAGTTGTACTGATGTGAAATCAGCTTGTGAAGTCAGGGCCTCTTTTCACTGCATTATAAGCACAGTGGGAGAAGACAACTATCTATTTTAATTCTCAGTGAAGAAGTATGGTGGCTTTCTGAGAAGCCCTGCACAGAGACTAAATGGTTTTTAAGACCTGGCATCTCCTGGAATTTTTTCTTGTGCAGCCATATCCTTTCTCGAGCTCCAAAGACACATTCATTTCCCATGAGAGTGAAGGTAACTTACACCCCACAGGATCAGTCACCACCTTAGCATTTTTCAACAATCTGACTTGGAAATCAGATACACTGATGTGATCTGGAGCTCAAGGCTTCTGAAAGGCAGCAATAGACCTTGCTAAGTCACCGTGCTTCCTGTATTAATGAATAAAGTTTGAAAAGCAATAATTAACTAGTTGCTCGTAACTTTATGGATAGCAAATTAAATTAGAACTGAAACACATTGCTGCAAAAACTTTTGTCTTCAATCTGGAAATTTCTCAGTCACTGACAGAAAGGGTCTGACACTGCAAGGTTTGAATTGCTCAGTTACTGCCACTGTAAGGCAGGAGATTTATTTCCATGTTAAAAATAATAGCTATGACTAATAAAAATAATAGTTATGACTATTAAGTGCCCACTTCCTGAGAAAGCTGCTGACCTACCTCGCAGTGATAACATTCCACATGGTAATCCTTGTCCATGGACACAACCCGAATGGTCTCATCAGACCCCTGTGAGCATTTGAGCAAAGCAGAAATTACAAAGGATTACAGCAGGATGAGACACATACACTCTGTAGATTGCTTCATGCAACAAAATGAACGTTGAGGAAATGCATGTGGGCAGCTGGTTGGAGACCACAAATAAATCTTGCCACTTGCAGTTATTTTTACTATAAAGCTTCAACACTGACTGACTGCAGATATCCTATAAAATGTGACACCAGAAATGTAAAAATGTTCTCTGTTAAACACTAACATCTATCAGAAATCACAAATTAATGACTTGGTAATTTCAATAGATCACATTTTTCAGCATTGTAAATTAGTTTTGCTTAAGATTCGTCTCCAAATATTAAAATGTGTTGGTCCCAGATTGGTCACACAAAGGACATTCGTGAGTACCAACCAGCATCTATTGACATAAAGGAAAATCCTCCTGAACATAAAACCAGCAGCAGCATAATCCTATAGGAGATGAAAAAAGCAGCCTGGCCAAGGAAGAATAAGCTTCATCACTGAACAAAAGAAGGTTCACATCTCAAGAACAGTGCATGAGCTTAGACCAAAGGGTTGCACTCCAGAAGGAGTAACCATATCTCCCCTTCCACAAGAACATTTGTCTTGACAGCCAGTCAAGTATGAAAGACAGCCTTGGCCTGACACTCCTCCCCAAGGGGATATGGACTAAAAGGCTCTCACCTCAGAGGGCAGAATGGGAAGTCCACACGCTGCACACTTTGGAGCTAAAACTCTGGAAGAGCAACAAGAAATTGAAGGCAAGTTATGGATCAACATAGAGAGGCCTGTATGTTCTCAGTGATACCATGAAAAGCTGCAGCTGTAACTTACCCACAGGAAAGCTTTGCATCCTGAGATCATAAATTCATTTTAGCATTTGTTTTAAGTAATGCTTGGCACGTGTTGCTCAGTCAGGCAAAAAGAAACCTTATAATTTACACTTAGTGCCAGAAAAAATGCAAAATTTCCCTACAAAATTCTTGGCTGCTACTGAGAGATTTGGAAAAGAAAATGAGGAGGAACTGAGCAGGACTGTCCCCAGAAAAATACATTAAAAGAAGTAGCAGCCTCTGGGCAGAAAACTTCTGAGAAAATACCACATGACTGCACAGCTTCTTAAGGCCTTGTAACACAATAATTAATTAAATTACATTGCATGGAAATATGAATTATTTCCAAATAACAATGGCATACAAGGGCACTAATCTTGGCAACAGGATTGTAACAACTCTAGTCTTGGCACAACACAGAAGAGTTCCAAGGGCTGCCTGAGCAACATTTAATACCCTCCCTGCTCAGCAAATGGAGCAAGGACCAAAGCAAGCCAGAAGGACACACAAAATGTGTGCAGCTCTAATACCATAACTACCAGCCAAGAGCACAGCCATTTTATTTTACTGTCTAAATAAGAGGTGATTTTTAAAGTGGATTTATCAGTTG
The DNA here is from genome assembly GCA_013396995.1 of Dicaeum eximium. Taxonomy (NCBI): domain Eukaryota; kingdom Metazoa; phylum Chordata; class Aves; order Passeriformes; family Dicaeidae; genus Dicaeum; species Dicaeum eximium. The sequence continues at coordinate 311,220 of VWZP01009614.1, forward strand.
TTTAATTTAGAACTGGGTATAAGTTTTGCTTTGCAGATTCAGTAGTGATTCTTTAAAAGTCAAATTAGTCAAATTCAGCCCTTCAACTACTCAAAAAGTAAATTACATTGATTTCCACAGGCATTCACAGGCTTACCTTAAAGTAGACTAATTTTATACATCACTGAACACTTCAGGAGCACTATTTCTCACTCTCTCTGCTTTGCAGAAGGGGCAGCTGAAGCCCAGAGGTTATTTGACTTCATCAGTTACATAGGAGTCAACAGCTGGATAAGAGGAGAGTGAAGGAACTTCTAGGGTCTAGCCCATCCTCAAAACTTCTAACTCTGTCCCTATTTTACTAATCTGCACTCCTAACTAGCTGAAAAGCTAAATCAGAGGCTTGCTGGTTGGAACATATCTGCTGTTTATTTTGCCCTTACTTGTGGTAATCTCTGACACAGTAGATTTTGTTTTCAGAGTCTACAGTGAATGGCACACCATCCAGACACTCGTTGCAGATGATGCATCGGAAGCAGCCCGGATGATATGATTTCCCTAGAGCCTGCAGGATCTGCAACAGAGGAAGAGAAAGAAAAATCCACATGAAGAGCTAATAAAGGTGAAAATAGTAAACACACAGCTTTACACCAGATAATGCTACATATTCATCAGCAGGGCTGTGTCTTTTTTTCCCCTGTCTCATCTGAAAAGTCAGTTAACAAGGATGGAAAGGGCAGCTGGAATCAATACATAGCAACTGGCTCTAGAGATACTAACTATTAGCATGGGTAAGAAAACAATTTAGAGACTCAGTCAAGGTATTTAGCATGACAAAAGCTAGAAGTGACAGAATTTAAAGGAAAGAAAATGCTTTCTGAAGTCAACAAGTAGAGAATACTTAGCAAGATTACAAGGCAAGATGTACCAGCTGAACAAAGGAAATACACTTTTATATTCCCCATGAGAAGTTGAAACTAGTTTTATTGCTAGGTTTTCATAGTTCCTTAGATATTGAAGGGCTTTGTACTCGCTCGCCTGGTTTTGTAATCAGCACAGACTATGGAAACTGTGTTGAACTCAACAGCTGCAATTCACTACCTGGAATACCATGGTCCGTCAGTAGAAGTATCAGACTTCTGAGTAGGAAACAGCTTCCAATTGTAATGCTTTCCAGTGTAAGCAGGCAAAGAAAGATAATTAATGATAAGCATTAGAAAATGTTGGGAGGCATGCTGTGAACCAGAAATTCCTAATTTCTTTGCCTCAGCTGTAGTCTTACACCACCAGCTACACCAGTCTTCCTCTGAATGTCCTATAACTGAATGCTGATCCCTTGAGTGTCCCCCCCCCACACGCACATCTGGAATGGAAGGTACCTGCTGTAGGCTAATCCTGCTTCACAGGTCTAAACTGAGGCCTGGATCACACGCTCTGGGTCAAGCCTGCTCCCCAGAGTGTCAGTACCCACAAAAGATGACAAGGAAGTGACTTAATCCAGAAGACACAGCTTGACTGCAGGAAAGAGAGGCTGAGACAGCTGCACTGATGCCTCACAGCAAGGGAGCACTGCAGAGCCACGGCACTGCTGAGCAGGAAGCATCAACAGGATTACAAATACACTGTCCAGAGAAGTCCAAAAAGGGATGAAAGACCTGGAGGCTCTGCTTTTCAACACCCACTGAGAATAGGCAGAGCAGTGTCTCTGTGCAACGTACAGTAGGGTCAGCAGGCTGCCAGATTCACTTCTTTGAAAAAATCAACAAAAGGCTCAGTGGATTTTCCTTCTGATACCAGTCTTGCACTAGGCAAACTACCAAATGATAACAGACAGCATTGGATATGAACATATTTCACTTTTGAGGCATTCTTCTAAAAAGCTGTAGGAGTTTTTTCTCCTAAGGCAATTATCACTTACCATGTCCATTATCAAATGACCACAAATGAAACACCTGTCAGCCGACTGCTGAAAACCAGAATACTGCAAGGACAAGAAAGAATTCACTTAAAATTTCACAAGGCCACTCAAGCATAAACAACAGTGTACTATGGAGTGTTATTTGCATATATGTTATTGGTCTTTTTTCTGTGCTCCTTAGGCAGAAAAACTAAACTTTCCAATGTTTTTTTCATTATGTAAAAGTGTGGATGGGTTTCCAGATGATATTCTATCTATACTTCTGACTGCCCAGTTTCAGAAAGAGTACAAGTTCCTACAACTTCCAAGTCTAAAATTTAACTTTAATTTAAAGTATAAAAATAAGTACCATAAATGCACATGCAAATAAGGCAGTTACTAATAAGACTTATTTACATGCTTATTTGACCATATGAATCTACAAGACAAGAACCCACTTGTGTTTATCACATATTTGTGTCACAGTACCTGTATATATAGGCCTGGAAAGCCAAATTTTTCTTTGGTTACATGGTTATAATCCTGTTGAAGATTCTCGGAGGTCAGTGGTATTGTTTCAGTTCCCTGCTAGGATAGCAATCAAGTCTGGTACACAGCAACTTTTTTGCTATTTTTCCTGAGATCTATTGGTAAGGAACTGTCTGTCATGTACATGACATGCACCTTAAGCACAGCACATCATCTATCTGAAGGAAGGAAATGCAAACTTGGAAAATGAAATATTTTAGGTGCATTTAATCGTTTTATTTTCATCCTATGTAGAATATACTGAGGAGAACAAAGAAGAGGACAGAAATCACTAGGATTCACCAATAAGTAAGCAAATACAACTTTTTCAAGTCTCAAGGAAGGCTTAATCTACCAGGACTCAGGGGCAGAGTGTGTAGGGATTTTTATCTGCACCAGCCAAGGAGAAGACCGTGGGGTTGCTTCATGCTTAGGTACACTCACACAAAATCCATTGAGGGCAACAGAAAGATATCCATTAAGATATCCATTAGGTGAAAAAGGAAATTCACTCATTCATTCTTCTGTAGCCATTCATCTCAGTCCTGCCTCCTCAGTATGGCCACGGAGACAATGCTTTGAAGGAGCCATCACAACAGGTTATGGCTTCAGCTAGCGCTCTGTGCCACAAAACCAGGGCCTCTCACTCAACTACCTCCAGCACCACATGTGGGCAGCCACCATGGCTGGGGCTGGCCCTGGGAAAATGTTGGAGCAGAAGGGCCAGGCAGGATGCTGAACCACAAGTGTGTGAAACACAGGCAAAGCTGAGAGGCAGAAAGGCTGTGAGTCTGCTGGTGACACTGAGATGTCTCATTACAAGAGTCAGCTGGGTGCTTACCAAGAAATCTTCTTCACAGAACACCTTTCCATTGACAAAATAAAAGGCTTTTCCTCTCAGCTTTCGACCTAAGGGAAAAAAACACAGAGATAAGAAAAGATCAGCAGAGAGCCAGGAGAAAATGTGATCAAAACCTGGCTGCTGAGAAGCAAACAACAATGAAGACATCCAAGGACAGATGTCACACAGCTGGAAAAGAGCACCTAGCCCCAGCATGGGTCTTCCCAGACTCCAGCCCGCCAAACCCTCTTCCACTGGTGGTTGCTGATGAATGCCAGTTGGTGGATCTGGACCAAAGTCCCACATTTGGGTAGGAGGTAGGAGATTTGCAAGCCTGGACCATCTCCTGGCAGATTACTATGTGTTATAACTCTGGGAAGAGTGAGGGAGGATGCACTGACTCATGCTGGAAAACATCCCAGGAAAGGAGCAAGGAGGAAAGAATAAATAAAGGGAATACAGAGACTGACCCATACTTGACTTAATTCCTCAAAATGTCACAACCTTACTGTTTTGCTATGAGCAGCAGCTGCCAGACAAGGCACTGCAATACCCAAGCACTCGCTCTGCCCCAGCAGAGTGCAACACCAGAGCACTCAACAAGCTTCTCTGCTACCTACCAGCAGAGAAGTTAGCCTACCTAAATGGCTACCTAACATTTGTTACTGCAGCTTCCAACAAAAAGCTTTGAAACTATTTTAAAAAATTTTTTTGAAATCCAAATGTTGTAATCAAGACAAGATGACAAAGTTTTTCCAAGAAAGGATTCTACATATGGAGAAGATTTGTATTTACTGCAGCTTTCATGTTTATGCCTCTCATTCACTGTCTGTTTTCAGTTCCATGTAATCATGGCAATGTTTGCTCACACTGCCACCCTCAACAAAAAGGGGATAGGTTTTGTTTGTTTATAAAAAGCTGCTCCTACCTCTTTGCACACTGGTTTCCCTATTGAGCCCAGGGTTTGAAATGTAAGCCTGGCACTGGAATGGTTCTGCACTGGAGCCCCAAGCGTGTGCCAGGAGACAGTGCCCAGGGCAGTGGGAGCAGCACTGCCTGGGCACAGGACCTGCTGCAGGCTGGTTTTGGACACCTACCAGGCACTGCTGGAAAGAAACTGGGCCTGAGACACTGGGGCCTGGAAGCCTCCTGCTTGACATACTGAATGTGGCCAGTATCACTAAAAAAGTGATTATCAGCTGCTGGGTGTATAAATGTGAACATCACACAGGACTGGACTGGGGGTCACCTTATGGTATGCATCTACCCAGCAGCCTCCAGCAAAGAACCATGCTGATTGCAAGGCTTTAGGGAAAGGAGGAAGCCACGTAAATCCACTTCAAGAAACAAGTGTTGCAGTCCTCTGCATACGCCAGAGGGCACCCTCAGGCTGGGAAACAACTGCTGCTCGTTTCTTCCTCTGCTGCTCTCAACTTCTCCCTGCTCACTTTTGGGATGGACTGCTCCCAGTGTCTCTTCGAGGTGAGCAAGCATATATTTCTCATCATATAATTGGGAAGACAAGATGCAGGAAAAGCTCACGTCCCCAGGCTGCACTGGGAACTGTCCTGGTGGAGCACCTTGCAAAATGGAGATGCTCCAGGGAAGCTGCAAAGTTTTGCCAGTGAATTGAGCCAGACCAGCATTTCATCAGGGCCCTTAGTGCCCTGTCCAGGTCTCCGGCAGCAGGGCAGGTGGAGGACAGGGCAGTGTGTTTTCTCAAGGAACAAGCCCCAGTTTGCATGTACAGGAACTTTGTGGTTAAATTGCTCAGTTCCTGGACCAGCGCAGGAACCAAAAGCACATGGCCCCATCACAGTCACTGTCCCCCATTCTCTTCTAATCCCTGCTAGAGACAACTACGTAACGTGAAGGTCAGAGATGACCCAGGGCACTAGCCCATCCTTGCACCAATGCAGACATTGGATACGACATGGAAGAAAACCTGACAATCCTGAAAGCATCCCACTTTGATTTTTCTCATCCGCCCTGATACTGCCAAGGTTGCTGAAACCAAACCAGGACCCAGAGTTTAAAATAGAAAGTATCTAATCTGGGACAGGTAACCTTTGTGGTTTATAACCCAGGGTGTGTATGTGCATGATAACTCCACCAGTGTGCCTGCCTGTCCACAGGTAAGCCTGACATGCTCACCAGCAGCTCTAGAGTCACAGTTTCTGAGGAGGGACAGGAGAGGCATGGGAATACCTGAGTGGTGAGGAAAAACATACACATGGGGCCATGCAACGAGAAACGCTTCTTTGGATGAAGGCCTGGTGCATGAGCAGCAGGCATTCCAACAGAAGGGATGACGTTTGGATCACTGCCACAATGTCATTCTTCCATGGTGACAAAAAAAGCATTTACCAGCCATTCTGCACCCAGTGTATTTTTAACGCAGTGACATTAGCAGGTTAAGATTGATGGCAACAGACCTTCGGCGAAGGTGCCACAGCCAGGATGCTATGTCTGGGCTTCTGCTGTAAGCTCATTCAGCAGAGGGATAAACCCTTTATAAAGGATTTATAATTTGGCCATTGGCATTACGTGAGTCCCTGAAGAGCTGCTGACACCAGGAGCACTTTGAGTAAGGACAGGGATGATATAATTACTTTTGTTAGGGTAGAGGTACACATTTTAACTGTTTTTAGTTCTCCATAACTCTCTTTAAGCTCCTGTCAGAAATGTAAAAGGAAATTACAAGAACCACGAGTAACCAGGTCCTCCTGCAGCCACCGTGGGAGTGGTTCATGCAGAGACACAGACCATTTCTTCCCTGCTGCTCTCAACTTCTCCCTGCACACTTCTGGGATGGACTTCTCCCAGTGTCTCTCTGAGATGAGGAAGCACTTTCTCATCAAACAATTGGGAAGGCAAGATGCAGGAAAAAGCTCACTTCCCAGGCTGTGCTGGGAACTGTCCCAGTGGAGGTGGGAAATACACATTCTTGCTGCAGCCATGCCAGTAAAAGAAACAGCAATGGGACTGCCTCACAGTGCAGAGGGTGGCAATGACTTCTGTCCCTACACTGAGCTCCCTGCCATGGGATGGTGCTTTAAACTAAACCAGTCCCACTCAAAAGTGATGCTTCTGACTGTGCCTGCAGAGGCTGGCACAGGTTTCACTTGAGCATGGAGATGCTGTTTTATTTTCACCAAAAGGAAGCATTGAAGTTAAAGGCATAGGAAGTTAAATGGCATATAAGGAATCACATATTGATAACTGCCTACTTTCCACACATATCATGATGGAATATCCTTTGACAAACCCAGGAATATTTAATGCATGGCTTGCTGCTTTCAGGATCAATTTTTCTACTATATGTTATATGTTGCTGGCTCCTGACTGTGTTTCACTTTCATTTCACCCTGAATTTAGCTAATCTCACACCTGAAAAGATTCAGACAATTAAAATTCTTTGGCATTTCAACCTTACTGTCTTCACTTGTTTTTACAAGGTATCTTGTTCATCTCTCTGACAGGAAGTTTGAACCCTGAGCTTTTATGTACTGCTCATCCCTCACGTCTGTCTATTCTGTTTAGCTGTGGGACCTTCAGGATGACCTTGAGGTCATTTCAGCACCAATTTCAAAATATTTCAAGCTTAGTCACTAGCTAAATAAACACACTTTGCTTAGCAGCTGATAATGTGCATACCATTAGGCTGCACTCCCAGGATGCCAGTACTTTTGTCCACTGTTTTCTCAAATGATGGCTCTCTCCTTTTGAAGACCACAGCAGAGAGAGTTTTTTAACCAGGGACTTGCAATGTCCCTGGCAAGGAGATGCATCATTTGCTTGCTGGGGATTTGGACTTAACTTTCTCTTTTGAAGTTGCTTTTCCATTATTTATGAAAAACAATGGGGTCACAAACCCATGTTCAAAGACAAGAGATAGCTTGTCAATGCATACAATGGAAAAGGGCCATGTCTGGATCCCAGGGCTCTATGGGGATACACAACCAGGATTGTTGCATTCCTGGAGAGGCAGTGCATGGGCTTCACTTATCACTTATCTAAGCACCGTGGAACTCCCTGTGGTACCTGCACAGCAGATGGGCAAAAATCACTGCTGACTGGCAGCTTCTCCCAGGTCCCTTCCACATTGACAGCCCTGGGCCTCTGCCATTACAAAAATCAGTGCTTTTTCAAGTACCACAGCTGTAAAATAAATTTGGATATGTGAGTCCTGATAGCATGTTAAATTCAGTCAGCACGTGTGTTTTGGGAGCCCTCCGTGGACACTCTGCTGACAGGCAGTATGGAGTCCTACCATGTGCAGCAGACAAGGTCAGGCATCAGACACCTCTGCTGAATTTCTGCCATCTGTCCCATTTCTCTTGGCCACTGTTAAAGCTGGACGCAGCACTGAGGCTGACACATAAGCATCAATATTTCCAATCTTCTCTAGAACTGAGACTGCATGAAAGGGTCACTTCAATGCCTGTACCTCCTCCAAATCAGGTAAATGGCAGATATCCCAGAACAGACCAAAGTCTTGCTGAAACCATGGGCAGGAGGATAGGATATCTCTGAGAAGAAACTGCTATGACACAGTAACTCCATTACCACGTAAGATGTTCAGTCTCTCTCAACTACACCAGCTGTATGGTAAGATTGCAAAACACACCCTCTGTGCTCTCACCACACATTTGAGGCATCAGGAAAACAAACAAACAAACCCAAGCAAAGAACCCTCAAAACTCTCAGAAAATGATCTGATGCCTGAAAGCCAAAACCATGCTCTGGGGCATGTAAGAAAGGTCAGCAAGAAAGGTCAGGTGCCTCCAATGGCAACACAACCACAGGTGAGGGCAGAAATGGATCCCCAGATAGAAACATCGCAAAACCACAGCACACCACACAACTGAGCAGCACCTCTCCTTTGCCACCAGGCAAACCACTGCAAAAAGATATTAATGAGTTCTTCATTTTAGGGAAAACCCCTAAAAGTGTCAAAATTCAGAGGTAAAATACAGTGACCCTGGGACAAAGCAGATAGTCCCTGCTCAGTAACTGGTTTTCATCCCAGTGCTCAGTCACTCTGCATCACTCTGGAGACTGCTGCCCTGTTCCCCAAAATGCACCAAAACCAGGTGGCTGTCAAGAGCTGCCCTCCCACCCTGTCACCCAGTGACTCATCGAAACACACAGAGCCTCAGAGGAGGAAGGAGGGGGAGGCAATCTCTGTGACCTCACTATGTAACTGTACCTTGAAATGGCGTGAGAGAGTAATTTTTAAATTTCTCTGGTAATGGAAAGGGCCTCAGTGCTTACTGAGACACTACTCAGAAAATTACTCACAGTATCATTAAAATATTGTAAGAAACCCACTAAAATCTTTACAGCACAAATTAATCCTATGCCTGTTGTTTACAGAAAACAGTACTTTGAAGATGACATTATAAAATGGAAGGACTAGAAGGACTGGAAATTTATTCCACTAAAGATTTCAACAATTTTTTTCTCCTCACGTTGTCCTAATGATTTCAGACTTTCAGCCAGCACTAAAACACACGCAATTGACTGAAACCACTATTACACTGATAAATCCCTGACTGCATCCATCCCCTTGTGGAGCTGAACATCTGCACCTTTCCATCAAGGATATCTACTGAGGACACCTGATCCATGCCAAAGCCCCTTCAGCTCAGGCCTCATATCACACTACTGCCCTGAAATCTGGCCAGGAGAGGAACAAGTACTGTCACCTTACTGTAAAAGCTGCCCTGGCTTTTCTCATCTATAGCAAGCACTTCTTGTGACAAACAACAGGATTTTTCACCAGTGAGCTGAGACTGAAGACAAAAAAGTCAGCAAGAACATAACAGCAATTTAGACTGAAGCAGAACAATGTACTGATGACTTGCTTGTCCCCTAAACTGTAAATCCAAGCACACCTGAATCTTTTCTGACATGATTTTTGCTAAAAAAATTATATTGTTTACTATGCAGACTCTGGCATGATAATTTTACTGAAGGATGATATTGAGGGATGGATTACTGGCAATGCTTTGTACTCTCCACTCTGAAGATTTGCACATTTCTCAAGTAAGTTGATTGCTGTGGTGGGTTTTTACCAAATTACAGGCACTAAGTTCTGCCTCCACAAGAAGAGATGGCAGTTTCTGCATCTGAAGATAACCATACACAAATGTGTGGCTGTGGAGAAATTCACTTGGCAAGGCTGGCTGTCCTGCTGTCTGGGATTAAGTCATATGGGCAGAAAAAGGTGACTTTCTGCTTGTAAAGTTATTTAATGGTCCAAATAAAAACCATGGCCTTCTTTTTCTAAGAGTTACATACCAATATAGGACATGTTTATTCAACATAATTATCCCAAAGACACCAAGAGCTGCATTGCTCTAAGTAGCCATGCTTTATAATCACTACAGCAACATTAATTAGTCCAATTAGAGGGTTAGGCTTGCAGAAAACACTGCTTTGATAGCTTAGATACCTAGTTTAATAAATGACCCTTGACGCCTCTAAACACAACCATGTTGTGATTTATTAAATATAATATAATATAATATATATATACCCAGAAGGTGGCAAGAGGCAGCCAGCTTGTGTGATTTCAAAGTCTGTCACTGGAACAGCAGCCTGTTAACCCCTACACTGACATCAACATTAATCTGAGCTTGCAAAAATAGAAAAGAAAAATAAAGTAATGCAGTGATGTTGACATGTCAAAGACTGAATTGTGTTATCTAGCAAACATGCAAGGTTTCCAGCTCTTTGCAGTAAGGAGTCAAAATCCGGTCCTCACTTTGGCTCTTGTGCTGTAGTTCAACATCAAACACTCCTTCAAATCACCTTGCCATCAGTTCTTTCTGACTTCCTTCCTCACCTACTGATTTCCTTCCCAGCCATCTCCAACATTTCCCTTGCACTTTTTTAGCTTTCAGATTTCCTCTTGAGGACTAAGTGGCTCATGTGCAAGACGCTCATACTCTAAACTGCACTGCTGGCAGAGCAAAAAGGTCTGTTTTCCAGGCAACTTGCAGCATTTGGATATAAGCCTGGCTGAATCCAAGAGAAAACACTAAAACTAACACAGAAGGTTAGAGTGATCCAGTCTAGCTGAAAGTGTATTATTTATAAGGTCTCCTTACTACCTAAATGGTAAATAGCAACATCTGAAGACACACCTATCTTTCATGTTCTGAGGAGCTATAAAGTCGTAATTTAATTTAAACGGTTAATGTGTAACAAACCATTTGATAGCTACAACTTTTTGTCCAACAAGCTGCAAAAAAAACCCCAAACCCCAAGACGGAAACAGACACCTTGAGAGTGCAGGAAATAGCTCAAGGCATTTGGAGGCCTTTTTTTTTTTTTAACCTACTTTTGTGGCCCTCCTGTAAAGCAAATATCATGTATTATTAATCCTGCCGAAAGAGCCTGAAGTTTTTTTCCTCTCCCTCTCTGCAAAAGGCTGCCTTGTTTGTGCCTCTGCCCTGTAACAAACAAGAAGATAAATGAGACATTTGTGCCAAAGTAATAATTCTAAATCTGTTGTTTTGACCTCTAAGCCAAATTTTCTGCATTACATGCCATTGGCTCAGATAAGACAGAACATATTTTTCCTGCCAACTGAACCCTGTAGTGTATGCGTAGCCCTTTTCAACAAACTGCTCTATAATTTATCTCTGAACATGTGTATTGGGAAGCAGAGGGTGAAGGAAATTTGGCACTATCACCCCCTCCCTTGCTTCTTAGACCCTCTTGATTTTCTGTGTTGGGGAAACCAATATACATTTGGACACAAATCCAGCTAGGAGCAAAATTAGAAATCCTTGCTCAAATGAAAACAGCAGGACGGTGGTTATAAATATCTGGATGACAATATGCTTTACCTTAATAGGTAATTTTGTATATTTTATTTATTGCAGTGGGGGATATTCAGTGTTCCACCAGAGAAAAAATTTTAGGATTGAAATCAGGAGCAACCTTGACTTCTCAAAGTCAAGTTTGTACTGGATGGTGTCCAAGACGAACTCCACTTGACCTTAAAAGCACTACTTACTTTTCAACTAGAAACCAGAGTTTCCACATAAGCTGTTCAAGATATGCTTTGCAGCTAACAAGACAACACCAAATAAGTATTTCTTTTTCTGGCAGACAAAAATGACCTCATCACATTTAGTGCAGTGACACAGGTGACAGAAAGCCTGCAGAGAGGCGTGTCTCTGAATGAACGACAGCGTGTGTCCTTTATCCCCACAGCAACTGATGGTCTGTGGGGCTGGGAAATGACTTTGGGCTGTGAAAGGCAGGACTCCCCTCGAGTAGGTTTCCTCCCTGAGAGCAGGGCAGGATGTCCTGTACCTCCCCAGGCAGCATCAGGCAGGCAGCTGCAGTGCAGAAGTCTGACGAAGCAGAAAGTCAGCGCAGCACAGGTCAGGCCACAAAGCCCCAGAGCAAGCGCCCGGTGCAGGAAGGCCCCACAGACTGCAGGGCTAGTGTGGGAAACCACCCCCTGCACTGAAGGGTTTCTTGCAAACCTTGCTGCTTGTAGAGGTCTGTGCACATGAGGGAAAACACCCACTACTGTGTGGGCCTCCCTCTGGCACCACTCTTTTTGGAGTGCTGGGAATCCCACGCCACCACACACCTTCCCCTCCATCCATCCATGCCATCCTGCCAGCTGCCACTGCCTCCAGTTTCCACTTTAGTATGGCCAATGCCACAATGGGAAGGACTTTATCTTTCATGACTATTTTCCTAAATATAACAAGCTGAATTAGGCTCTCACTATATATACCCATGACTTGCATTCCCCTTTTTTAGCTTGTTTTGAAATACAGTATTTTCTACTGAGGGAAATATCATTATTGCTCCCACACCCCTTTCCCTCCCTGCCATCATTTTCACTAGCCTTGTTTTTTCATTTTACTTTCAGTTTGAAACCCTTTGCCCCAGCACGTCTATTCAGCACATTTCTCAGTTACAGCCTGGGTAAGAGAGAAAATGGGCTTCACTTTGCTAAACTTGGCTTCTTTCCATCTTTCTAAGTCTCACCTGACATTCACACCTTTTCATCTTGCACTGGAAACATTGGGAAAAGGTTAACTTTTAGAATAAGCAGCAAATAGCTATTCTTTCAACCCTCACCAACCCACCTCATTAGGAATAAGATTTAGCTAATTTTTAACCAAACACAGACAAACAAACAGACGTAACCACGGATACCTCTGCAACCACAACTACTTTTCTAGCACTGGTCTCCAAATAAAGATTGTAAAATTCATTTTAAAAGGAGGATCAAAAGTGTTTCTTTCTAATGCACCAGTTGCATGGTAGTAATTTTAGAAATTTGAAACAGCTCAGACCTGCTGCTGGATTATTTTTAACAGGAGCTTGGGGTGCAAGGGCAGTTCAGAGACTGCCTGGCCCTAGAGAGTGAGAGGTAACTGAAGCAAAGCCTTGGCTGCAGCCAGGAATCCTCTCCATGGGAGAAGATTAATTAATTTCAAATTGATTTATAAAAAAGGACAGAAGAGTAAGTGGCTGACTTTTGAGCCTCTAGGAAACTGCTGCTACATGTAAAAACCACTTTCTCTTTTCAGTTTTCCTACTTTTGGTCAGATGATGGTGAGAAAAACATAGGTGAGGCAGGGCAGCTGGTGTAGGACAGCTGGGAAATGGGCATAGTTCAAGGCTCAGCTATTATTAAAAAGCATACACATCTTTCTATATTTATTCCAACTTTACAGCTCCAAATAAAACACATGCAGTCCTGATGAGTTTATAACTCTAAATACAACTCAGAAGGAAAAACCCTCAGTCTTATCTGGGAAAACCAAACTCATATATACAAAAGCAGCAGAAGATTACTATTTTTTCTGCCACCACATATACAGCTACACTTCTAAAAATATGCTACTACTGCTGGAGTTAAACACAACAAAACAGAAAAACCACTGTCTTACAAACACAGCCACAGTTTAAAATCAAGTGGCCAGTTCTTCATTCTAGCTCCTTGAAAAGCTGCTTAGGAGGATCCATACATTGCTGTATACCCCAGCAAACTTCAGATGTAGGGCTGACAAAGTGACCCACAGGGAGCTCAGCAGGGCCAGCTGAACTATTTACTCAGCTTCTTAGGTAGATTTTATAGGGCTCATCATCTCTGCTCCCAGCCTGATACCTTTGCACAGTAACCAGTTCCCTCCCTGCAAAAACCATAAACCAAGTTGGCAGAGACATGCCCCTTATCTCAGGGCATGGCTGCATTTCTCTGGAGAAAGGGTAACCAAGATGTGTAACTTGGAACATTCATGCATTTATATGCTTTAACTGGAGGTATTTCAGAGGTACAAAATTATTTTAGCAAGTAAAAAATAATGCTCACAGTGAAAACACTGTCACTGGATTTACCCTGCAGCAGCTCCATCTGAAAAGTAAAGCCTGCTGAGACAAAAAACATGCCAGCTAAGGCATATTCACTGCCACTTTGAAAAAATACTCTTGTAAGAAAATGAGGCTATAACTGAGAGGCAGAGGAATGAAAACAACCATCCCCCATACCAGAAGGCAGAAGCCTTGCAACAATCCATTCAAAAACAAACAGCGAGCACCACCACCAAGTCATACAGCTGCAGCAGACTCCAGCTGGGAGATAGTTTAATAACTGCTTTCTTTTGTTCCCCCTTTACACCAGAAAAATGTTAAGCCTGAAGAGTTTGCTGCAAGGCCTGGCACCAGCACCAGACTACTAGAAAGGGTTGGGAACTATCTGGGGTGCGACGAGAGATTTCCGGAGACAGGGAAGCTCTTTGGACACGTGGTTTATTGCTCGTGGGGACAGCCAACCTGACCAGCTCTGGCTAAAGCGTGGTCCCAAGAGGCTGAACTTCCTTCTACAATCCCATTTATTCCCTTCTATGCTGAATACTCTGGTTAGCACCAACCAACCAGTACAGGATACAAAACCTACAGAATTTACATACAGCCTATGAGAACTATTATATTACCATACTAAAAACCTGGAAAACCCACCTTTTTTCCCTATCACCTGGCAGGGCCCAACCCATTATCCCTTTGTCTGAGGAGCAGTATTGTTCAATCATCAGGGGCCTGGTCTTCAGATAACTTAATCACCGTCTTCCTGCTTCGCATTCTATAGCTCAAATCTTGCTTTTAACTCTATCTCTTCTGCAGGTTTTACATTCTTAAAATCTTTCACCAATAAACCATCTCTGCAGGGCCTTCCTGCATCATCCTCCCCAACACCAGACCAGGCCAGGGATACTCACTGCAGGCTCCACAGGTGAAGCAGCTGTCATGGTAGAGGTTGCCCATGGCCTGGCAAGCTTGGTTTGCTCCATACACGCCCTTGCTGCACTTCACGCAGGTACCTGGGAGAGAGAAGAGAGGTCACAAGACAGGGTGGCTGGGGACACTGGTTGGGGGACAACACACGCAGCTCGTCATGGTGCCTGAACAGCTTAGGACCATGTGGTTCACTGAAGCCACAAGACGTAGGTGACATCACTGTTACCTGCCCTGAGAGATGCTGTTAACAGTGGTCATGACAGTCATCAAACTTCCACAGTGAAAGACTTTTGCAAAAAAATAAACTGCACAAGAACAGTCCTGTCTAGGTACAGCGACATCTCCTTCCTGACAACCTTTATATACATCTAAACCTGCTTAAGGACCCCAACAAAAGCAGTGAGTATCATGATGTAAGTGGTGCTCAGAGCTCTTCACAGACAATAGTTTCTGGCACTTATTGTAGGAGATAAGCTTGTTGGTCACAACTGATGTGAGGAAAACACAGCTCTTCACTTAGCTCCTGTAAATAATCCATTTCAGACCCCAGTTGTACCTGCTGAAGGCCTTAATGATTCCCCAACAAAACAGAGCTAGACTACCTGACACCTACCTCTCTTAACAAGGAAATGGGACATCAAGCCAGTTTCACTTCAGGCATTACCTTTAACTTCCTCTAACTGAGAAATCTGAATCTCTGTTTAAGCAAATAAATGAGTAAGGGGCAGTGTCAAGGAAAAACAGATTATGTGTTTCTGTCTCTGGTCTGTAGTGACTCTGATGTGACTTCACGTTGCACCACTACCCAGACCTATTAATCCTGGCTCTTAAAATCCCCGGTTAAGGGACTGTGAGTCACACCTCACTCCTACTGGCCCAGGAGGAGGAACAACATCATCTTGCTGGCGATTCTTAGTTATTCTAAGGATGGTAAACAAAATTTCCCTTCTTTTGGGGCACTGTAAGCTCCAGAGTAACTGAAAAAGTCTGGAGAAAGTTAGGAAGAAGTCCACTGTGCTTACAACAGCGCTGAAAAGTAGCTCAACTCTGGCAGCACCAGGCAGCACTGCCAGGGTGAGTAACAACTTCTTCCTGCAGCCAATAGCCATGGCGGTCAGTTTTCACACTGCAGGGATAAAACCACTCAGGAATCCTTTGCAGTAGCACACACATGGCTGCTGAACAGCAGATACTTGGTTTTCCTAGGTTTTTGCAGAGCAGACATGGCTCTCTGTGCTGCAGCTGCCTGCGTGCATTCAACCAGCACGTTGAAAGCTGTCCTAGTGCTGTGCCAAGCTCCAGTGCACTCAGAATCAGAGTCCACACTGACACAAACCTGGAGAGAAGGCTGCAAAGAATAATTAGTTACTTTGTTTTGTCCAAATCCCACACGAACTGAAATGCTCACTTGGCTGTGGGCCCACCCCAGCACACAGGCTGGCACCAAGCAAGCAAAACTTTCTGCTTCTTTTTGAACTGAGCAGGTTTATCTCATTTATTGAAAGAAACATTTTAAGAAAGATAAATTGTACAGGCACTAGAAAATGGATTAAAAAAAAAAGGTCAAGGCAAAGATAAGAAAGATTGGCTTTTCAAATGGATGTGTTCTCCCAGGAATGCGCACATTCAGGGCAGCCTGAATTTCTGTGCAGTGATCTGACACAAGAGCTAACGACTCAAAATTTCCCCTTGAGTACAGCAATGCCAAGCAGAAAGTTTTGAGACCAGAAAACCTGCCAATTTTCCACGACACCCACCAGGCTTTCCACAGAGCCAACGTATTTATTGCACTACAAGTGCTGCATTTTCCCCTTCTCTGTGCCAATGAGTGGCTGCTCCAGAAAATCTCACCAGCATGCTCCGATTTCCTCCTTTCCACAAAGCAGCCGGGTGACACTCACTGTGGATGAGCAGCAAGAAGAAGCAGGAGGCAGAAGGCACAGCAGCTGAGTGCAGGCACAGAGCCCAGTGAAGATGCTGGCAGGCATAAGCCACTATTAAGTAAGCTAAGGCAAACCCCATGGAGGGCAGGAATTGCCTCTGCCATCTCCTGTCTATTCCATTACGCTTCAGAGCACAGGCATTGCCCCTCTGGCTTCCCAACAGGACAGATCCTGCAGATGTCAAGGCTCTCACATCTGTACCAAAACCTTCCTCCACCTCCCAACCCTCAGCCTTCCCAACTACCCTTCCACTTTCCTTTCAGTCCATGCTCCATTCAACTGCCTGATTAACCCATTCACCCACTTTTTTCAATATTTAGACCTTAAAACATGGAAAATAAAGTCACAGAATGAAAGGGCTTTTAAAATAAATTGACATTGTTTTCTGTAAAAACTGTAATGTGCTAAATTACTCAACTATGTAATAACCAGACATGCTCTAAATATTCATACATATCCTGTGCCAAGGCTGACAATTGAAAAATGGCATTATGGCACATATGAATCTAGTTTATGTTCTTACACGTATCTGCTAAATCTTACTTGAAAGCCTATTAAATCTCAGTAGCAAGTGAAATTACTCTCTAAATAAGTCTTTGCTCTTTCCAGATATAACATTCTGAAGTATTTTAACCAACATACTTGAGCCATCATCTCTAACATTCAGCACACCTGGCCCGAAAGAGGGGGGGAAAAAGGTGATTTTTATTGATTTTTCCTTTCCACTTTTTTTTCCATTCACTCCCTGCTGTCACAATGATCCTGATCTTTTGGCTTAGGCTAAGCAAGGAAAAAGCAAGGAAAAACCTGCTGCTGATGGCAGCCAGTCGCTGAGCTCAGCAGCACATGTGCAAAGCCAGCTGATGGAAGCCAGCGTCACCAGGGCCACCTCCAACCCCATCCCTCTGCAAAATGGGCTCTGTGCCCTGCTCCACGCCAGCTCCGACAGCTATTTCCCGAAACAGCGCTGACCATGCTTTCTGCTGATGTTAAAATGCCAGCAGCATCACTCCGGCCCCACATGCCACTGACACTAGTCAGCAATTCTGAGTAATTTTCTTGGCATGGAGTGGCTTTTAGCAAAAAATTCTGTCCTCGGCGTGAAGCAGAGGGATCCTGAGTAGCCACAGTTCAGCAAGATCTCAGATTCCTGCACTTGGTAACTTTGCAGCTTGTGAGAAGTGTTTATGCAAGCACCAATCCCAGCAGACAGCCCCTCTGAAATTACAATTTTTAACCTTTTAGACAATGTTATTAAGAAGAAATGACAGATTTCTCTTTTACTACCAGGATGACAAACCCAAACCACCACACACACACAGCACCACTAAATTCATGCCTGAGCGCACGGGCAGAACGGTAGCCAGATTTGGGAAGGGAAAGGGATGGAAATTGCTGATTTCGGTTCAATTTCTGCCGGCAGGGCAGCCATCCCTGGACAACAAAGAAATCTCTGTTCCCTTTCGCATCATGCAGCAAGCAACCACCCGCACGGCAGCTGAGAGTCTGAACAAAGGGACCTTTGGAACAGAGCTGGGACCAAAAACATGCCCTGTAAGCCACTTCCCAGCACTTGCCACACTCCATCTCAGCACTGCAGACCAGCAGGGCTGTCACCAGGAACAGCCTCAGCTCATGTGATCCAACAGCTTGGAAGCAGACTTCAAGGGCTGTGAGAAATGAAAGCAAACCTGGTGCTCAGTCTGAAATGTCAGTCCCACCCTCAAAATTCAACAAGTGCATTTCCATTTACCACCAGACTCAAAGCCCCTGGAGACATTTTCTTCCTCCAAGTGTTGCAACTTCACACTCACCAGAAGGAGTTTAATTACTTACTGTATCCCACTCACTAAAAATTCAACAAAGCCATGCTGAACAGCAGCATTTTCTGGGACTACGACTTATTTCCACATTTCAGACAACATCAATCTACAGACCAAGACCACAGTTCTTCCAACAGCATTTCTCTTCTTTTCAGCAGCACCTCCCTTCCTAGCAAAACACAGCACAGCCAAGCTTTCCTACATGTGCTCCTGGTTGGGTTTACTAATATTGTCACTTCATTTTGAATGGCCAAATGTGACAGTGTTTCAGTGGTGAGATTTCTTTGCCATGCCAATTTGGTCCCAGGTAAGAGGAATGCAGGGGCAGGATGATTCCAGTGGTGTGGGTCTGCTTATCTGGCTAATCCAGAAACAGCAAGTCTGTCCTACTCCTTCCACATACTCTGTGCAAGCCACATTTCCACAATTAGATTGACTCTTCTCCATCATCCAAACCAACTGGGTTTTGCCCCCTCCTTACAGGAGGACAGATTGATGCTGAAGAACCCCCAGCTGAACTTAGAAGGACCAACCCCCACCCAGAGTCTTTGCACCTCTGGTGTCATCATTCCCATCTGTCCACACATGCACACAGTAGATCCTGATGCCTCTTGGCAGAAGTTGTACCTTCATGAGGGTCTTCCCCATCAGAATTCTGCTTGACACTCACTCTGACAGGGAGGACCCTGTGCAGACACAGCTGTTGTGTCTCCAACCCACCTATTTATCCCAGGAGAACCAAACCCTCCACTTGCACACAAATATTTCAAAGACTGTCTGCTGAGAAAAGCCTTCACTCTGTCATACATAGCATGCTGATGCTCAGCTCTCCAGTTCTCCTCTCTTAGTTCTGTTCATCACAGAGTGACTGGGCCATCTGTACAAAGATGGACAGGTACTCCCTGCCCAGAGAACCACAGAGTTGGTAAACACAAGTTTTCTTTTTCATGCCATGTTCTTGACCCTTGACCTTGCTGCAGACCTTCATGTACACACTGCCAATGAAGGACAAAAATGCCATCAAACTCACGTCAGTGACATTTTAAGTACCTTACAGTGACGTCAGAGATTATGGTAACTCCGGTGCCACATGAATGAGGCTCCTTATTTCTTTCAGTCCCACTCCTACTGCATCCTGGCTGAAAGACTGATTGCTGCTCTGCCTCAACTCCTTGCTTTTTCTTTCCTTTTGGTAGATTTTTCCTTAGCTTGCAAACCCAGCTGAGCTCCCAGGAGGAAGGGAGGAGAAGCACATACTGCTGTAATCTTCAAGAGCCATATTCCAGGCCAATACTTATTTGCTTGGTTTCTTGCAGTGAGATAAGCTTTGCAATCTGTACACACCCACTACTCCAAGTGCCGTGATCCTTCTAGCTTTCCTTGCTTCACCAGGACCTGTCTCTCCCTGCCTCACCCTTCTCTCTGCTGCAGGCAGGTGTCTCCTTTCAGCTTTGGTACTCTCCCAGGAGAAGCTAGTAAAGGATGCCTCTGCTCCTTCCCAGTGGGAACAGCATTGTCATCATTACCCAAAGACAAAACAGACTCAGAGGAACTTTCATTTTAATCTGAAATTCTCCACTTGTCAGCCCTGAGATTGCCTTTGCTGCACACGAAGTGTCCTGGTGTCCCACCATCAGCAGGGGTTCAGTAAAGTCCCTGGGTGTGTACAGCCCCAAAGTTAAACGAATTGTGGTTTCAGCAGTGGTGAAACACTAACTTCACCGTGCACTACACTTCCAAAGAGCACTGCTGGCCTTTGAGCTGCTCCCACCCATTCAAAGGTGCTGGGCTTCCAGGTCTCCACAGGGTTCAACGGTTCAGCTACTGCTCTGCTTCTGCTATGGGGGAAAAAAACCAAACCTGCAGACTTTGCTATGAGGTATTCTCTGCCTGACTGCTGGGAAGCATCCCAGCTTTTCACTGCAAAACAAGATGCCCAGGGTCCTCCTAAATCACCCACAGCTTATCAGCTCTGCTGTAAATAACAAGGAAGCCAGAATACAACAGCTAACAAATATTTATAACATGAAAACCATTCATAAAAATGGTTTTGTAAAAAGTTCTTGGTAAGGGTGTAGATAATCCTCATCAGGTGGAGATTTCCATCTAGCTGTATGAAAAAAGCACTGGTAAAAACGTGATGCTACCTGTTACACCTCTAAAAGCACCCATCTGTGCCTGCAGACCAAGGCACTGCATGCTAAAACAAGTAGTCAAACCTCCCTGCAGACCCCAGGACACTTCAGCCAGGCCCCTCCTCTACCGAGTCACTCCCAGGCAGTGCAGGCAGATGCTCGGTTTGGTTGTGCATCAGTCTCACCTGAAAACTCATCAAGCACCTTAGTCCTTGGGATGGTGGAGCTTCACCTAACTCTAAACAATTGGGTGGTGTTACCAAAGGATTTGCAACTCCCCCAATCACTCCTATTTAATCTTCTGTCACCAAGGAGATGAAGGCTGATGCACCCAAAGGAGTGCCATGGGAAATCAGTGGGACTTGGGAACCGCACTCCTGAATGTTCTCTGGAAATAATACACCAAAACCTAAATACATGCTAAGCTGGCTTCCAGTGATACCTCCCAGGGACACGGGGGCCTTTCTCTGCTGCATGGGAACCAGCCTCTCTAAGGAGCAACTTCAGCTTTTCCTTCCCCAAGCAAAAGACCTGGGTGATACCTGAGACTCCCTATGTCCTCCTTGACAGCCCACATAAATCAAATCAGCACTTAAAACCCTCTTGGAGAACTGAAATTCCTCCAGAGACATGTGCAGCCCATGCAGCTCACACATAGGTCACTACTTACACAAAAAAAACCAAAAGGAAAAAAGCCCAGAGAGAATTCTTGGCTTTGTATATTTATTTCCTTTAACTTACTATACCTACTCTGAGCAGACCAAAGCATTTTGCACAGCAAGCTGGTGCTGACAGATAACCAGACTGATGCTCCTCAGCACAGCATCCTACCTGATTTTGCCTAGTCCCTGGCTTATCCTTTCCTAGGCTTTCACTTACAAGCACACATTTTCACATAGGGAAGGAGAAAGCAGCTCCTGTACTGTGATCAGTATTAATTGTTCTTTATAAACATCTGGTCCTGACTGAGACAGACTGAAGAACAGTATGTTAACCTGACAGACAGACCCATCTTCAAAAACATCCCCTTGTTACAAAAGCAGCACACAAAATCAGGAGAACTGAAAATATTTTTTATAAAATACTTTGGTCATTTGTACTTTAGTCCTGGTTTCATTTCCTGGCTCTGATGAACTTCAAAACTTCTGCAACAGACTTCCCTTCACTGGGAAAAAAGTCTGCAATAAAACAAACTATCCTTTTTATCACTATTGCATAAAAGTGTTTATTTTACATCCTAAAGTTTGGTAGCTTGAAAGTAGGGCATAGCAAAAAATAATTGAGAAGGCCAGCTTTGCCCTTTGTTCCTTCAAAGGAAGTAAGGTAACTGCAAAAAATGAAAATAAAAGTGAGAAAGAGATGGGGAGGAGGAGGCCCAGAATTAAAATACCTCGATATTTGCTGCTTCCTGTTCCTTGGTCCTCAGCAAGGCAGATCTGCTGAACCTTTGCTGAGCTGAGGCTCCACAAAACTTTACTTTTTACTCTGCCAAGACCGCATAATTTCTTTTTTTTCCTCTCACTCTCCTCCTTCCCAAATTTCTCAGCTATCACATCCTGGTGCAAAATCTCCTGGCAGGAGGATGTCAAAATATCTCACGGGGGATCAGGCAGCCTCCATGTCTCCTCCCTGCCTGGGGCTCACTCAGCCACCTGACCAGCCGGGCTCTCCATGCTGCCAAAAATACTCCTGCTTCACTATAAATCTCCCACAGGACAAAAGCCGTCTCCTGCCTCACATTCTTATTTTGTGACAAAAATGTAAAAGTAATCTAACCATCAGCTGGGCTCCTCTTCCCCCTGACACATTTTGGATGAGGTATGATCCAGCCACTTTACACGCACTACGAGAAGCGGGGTCTGTTGGAGAGACCCCTGACATCTCTCCAGTGGAGCTGAATGTCACCTGCAGAAAAACATTCCCATTTTCAAGCACCACCTGCCACGAGCTTGCTGTCCAAACCCCATCTCTGTTACCAGCTCCTTGTCACGGCGTTCAGCCCCACTCAACGAGGCTCCTTGCGCTCATTCAAACCGCGCGCTTCCTGCCCCGGATGGAAAGCACCAAAACTTGTTTCCAGGCCAAAACACTGTGAGTAGAGCAGCCCAACACATCACTTTTCTGCGACAGGATAAAAAATGCCCCTGCCCTGCTACAGGGCTTAATCCAGTCTCAGATAGCAAGATAAACAACCCCGGCACAGCTCGCTGCGGGCAAGTCCCCCTGCCTGCTGCCAAGAAACACATTTTGTTATGCAATCTGCAGCTAAGCGCTGCGTGGTCCCTCCAGCTACATCCCCAAAGCTCGGTGTGAAGCTCTTGTGTGGCTCAGACACCACTGAGCCACCCATTGACCCCACCAGACAGGACGCTGTGCAAGAGCACCTGTGCAGGCTGAGATGCAAACTCTTCCTCGGCACCAGGCTGAAGAGTTTAATCTGTCCCTGTTCTACTTCTGTGACTGTGGGTCTAAAATCATGAGGAAAATCCATACACCTGGCCTGCTCCTGTCGTTTAAGTTAACCGTGGAGTTTCCAGCCTTCCCAGCAACTCTGGGTTTCCCTCTCCCAAAAGCTGAGCTATCTTATCTGCTGTTAAATTATGAAGTGGCACAGCAGGGAAAGGAAACACGCAATTTGCCCCTGACCTCCCGCCATCCTGGGGTGGCAAATCAATTTAATCCACAAGGACATTCAATATTCTCATCAGGAGATCCTAGCATGTAAGTGGTTCCTTTTCACTGCCAAGTGCCAATGATAACCCCTGGTGGTGGTCTGGACTCGTCACAGACCCAAGATTTAGGGAAGAACGTGCCTACTGCCTGTTCCTCTGCTATCTTCAGGATGCACCAATCCTTCCACTGGTGATGGGAAGCAGCACCTGGGGACAGAAGGAAATCCTGGCAACTTTGGGAAATTACCACCCTCCCCATCTCCAAGCTACTTCTCTCTTCCCTGAACTCCGTGCCCTTCTCCATGATGGCAGCCTGTGCAGGCACGACTCCTCCACAGGCTGGCTGGCTGCCTTTCCACCCACACGTGGTCGGGGTGCATCCTTGTAAGACACAGAGAAGCAGGAGCATTGTCAAGAAAAGGAGCTCCTCCCTGCTGGCAATGAAGGGCACTTCAAATTACGCGGTTCCAGCTTCTTCCCAGCACTGCCCCCCCACCCAAAGCTGCTAAACTACCTTTGCTTTAAAATTAGAGAGGTAGGTTTAAAGAAAAAAGGTGTTGCAGGAGGAAGAGCTTCTAATCCCTGTGATAAATGAAAGTTAAATTAAAAAACCATGCTCTGGGCAACTGAAAGAGCACAACCAAGCAGGTGTACAGGCAAATGCAATCCTGCAGCTCTGTCTGAACCCTGCCGTGACACTTTGCAATGAGCCCTCCTCGTGCACGTGGGTGGACTGCCTCCTTACCAAAGTAATCAGCCTTTGGCCGAGCATCCATCTCCTGCTCCAGGCGCTGGGTCAGTGCCTCCAGCTTCAGCTCGGCTGCCGATGGCCCTTGCTCTGGCTGCGGATGGAGGGTCTGGCAGGGCAGCTTCACCTTTGCCGTGCTGGAGCCATCCAGGTGCCCAGAGTCTGACCGCGGCCCACTCACGCCCTCCGGGAAGAGCATCTGTGGCGCACCGGGAGCCACCATCCCTCGCGAGGTCAGGCGCGAGGAGCCTGGCTCAGGGTTCCCGCTGCTGCCGGCGGGCCTGTGGTTCTGACCGTGGGCCACGAAGTGACCTGGGCTGGGATAGGCAGCGCCGTGCTGGTATTCCGCGCTGGGAGCAGCAGGTGCGGAGCCTGGCGGGAAGGACAGCGAGACGCCCTGGTACCACGGCTGGCTGCCATCTCCTCCGGCTTTGGGACCGCAGGGCTCAGCGGAGCCTGGAAACCCTCGGCTGGGCTGCGCTGAGGGTGCTGAGAAGGACGAGGACCTCTGCTGTGGCGAGGGCTCCTCTGGCCCCACCGAGGGTGCCAGGGAGATCCCGGCGTTTGAGAAGGAGGAGGCCCTCTGTCCGGCTGGCACCGGGTCACGGCCCCCGACGCCTCGCCTGCCCTCGCCGCCGTTCTCCTGCCCGCCGGGGCTGCCAGCCTGCTGCTCCCCACGCCCCGCACCGGGCTGTGAGCCCCCCGCTCGGGGGATCCTGTCGGGCTCCGCTTCCCAGCCCCGGCGCCCGGCCTGGCCTCCTGGGGCCTCGGCACGTGCGCCGCTCTCTCCGAAGCCCCGCTCTCCTCCCTCGCCGGGCCTCGCTCGCGGCCCCTCGGCGGCGGGAGGCGGCTTCGAACCCCGCGCCACCGGAGGGCTGGGGCGGGGGGGGTGGAAGGCGGCAGCCCCTCCGTTCATCGCGGCCATCAGCATCTCCTCCTGCTGCTGCTGCTGCTGCTGGAGGTGGATCTTGGCCATCTTGGTGGCGAACACCCGCCTGGTCTCCTCGAACTCGGGGTTGTTGCCGGCAGCTTTGTCCACCCGAAAGAGACCGTCCTTGGAGGCCTCGTACATGTTGAGGTCCTCGATGAACTTGCTGGCTTCCAGACCCAGATCGTCGTACTTGTCCATCCTGCCCGGCTTAGCGGGAAGGCCGCCGCCTTCTTCTTCTTCTTCTTCTTCCTCCTCCTTCTCCTCTCCGCCTTCCCGCCGGGATCAGGGAACGCCGGCAGCGGCAGCCGCTCCCGCCCGCCGCGCCCCCCCCCCCC
>VWZP01009614.1:336392-467096 GCA_013396995.1 Dicaeum eximium
GGGGCGTGGCCGCACAGACCGCGCCCCGATCCTCCCCATTGACCGCGCCCCAAGCCACGCCCACCCGGCCGGCGCGCGCTGCCCGTCCCCGCTCCGTGGTCTGTCCGAAAGCGTCGCGTGCGCTCCGAAGGCGTCCCGAGGTGTCCGGTCAGGCTCGGAAGGGTTCGGGTCAGGCAGCAGGGCTGGGAACAGCGTGCGCACGGTGCCTAAAGTCCCCCGGGTGATGCAAGGAACGTGTTCTTGCCTCGTCTCCCCGCTGGGTAATACTCCTCCTTTTCACCCTGCAGCCCGGAAACCTTCCTGAAGAATGCTTGTGAAAAATCACAGACGCCCGTCGGGGAAAAAAACAACAGCCCTACTCCCCCATGAAAAACTACGAGAAAAGTCTCGTTCCGTAACTGTTGGAGCAATTAGTCTGTATAGTAGGAAATTGTATGAATTTTCTTGGTGTAGATAGGCATTCTATGCTGGATAGTCACGCTTAAGTAAGCGTGACTAAAGGACCCTGGATCATTGCAGGAAGACAGCCCCCAGCCTGAAGAATAAAGGATACCTCTGGATGCCGAAGATAACATCAGCATCCCAGCCTTCCCGACACCTTCGGGACCCCCCACCCCATTATCCAGCATCATACACGTAACTGCAGCAAGACCAGCTCCAGAGACATTTATATCAGGAAATAAGCAGATGGATCATGACATCATAAAATTATTGTTGCTTTGGAATTCGGTGGCATATGTGTGATACATAGGGCGAATCATGCTGTTCCCAAATGGTTAAAAGGTATAGGAGCTGTGTGTAAAACTGCATCCGGGGAGCCCCAGTGCGGTGGGGACACTCCATGCCCACAATTAAAGACTTCTCCATGTGACTCTACACTTTATATCCCTGCCCCCCTCCTCTGTCAGCCTGGGCCACTTACAAAATGTTCATGGTAAAACACAGCCTGGGGGTGCCCAGAGGCTGGGGGCTGCAGTGGGAACTCTGCTGGGCTCGTGTGAGAAGCTGGTTGGCAGGGAGCTGTGGTACCTCTAAGTAAACTTACTGGTGCAGTTGATCCTACTGCACATAGGCAGGCCCAGGCACGTGTCTGGCATTCCCATAACTTGTTATTGTAATTCTCCCCCAGGCTCCAGGAGGGAGGGCCAAATATTATGGAATGTGGACATTCTCTGCCTTTAATAATGGTAAATTGGGCTGTGACCAAAACATATCAGAAATTAAAAAAAAAAAATCCCCTCCCCTCTTTGACCCAATCCCTAACAAAAACACTCCTGAGCAACTGAGGCCAGACCTAAAATATCCTGCCTCGTCCTGTGAGATTGGGCCCAATGTGCTTAAAAATGATGGCACTGCAAGGCCCTGGAAAAGCTGCCTTGTCTTCTTTCAAGGCAACATTGGAACTGCTGTGGTGTCTCCAAAGAGGCTCCGAGCAGGACTGAGAGGCTGGAGGCTCATCCCTGCAGCAACAGCCTTGGGCTGGACCTTGAGCTGATAAACTGATGAACTTCAGACTCACTAAAGTTAGCACAGCCATAGCACAGCTTTAGATAAGGGGGTTTATGGTTTCTAGGGAAGACAGGTGGATGGGAATCCCAGCACAGGGTGAAGCACAGCAGTGGAGCTCCCCCAGTCCTCAGGATCTGGAGAAGGGGGACCCCAGCACATATTGCTGCTAACCATGGCCTGCCAATTTAAAAGGGATTGATAATGCTGAAGCTTTTCACAATATCAGGGAAACATCCCAACTATCAAGCAATCCCATGTATCAAACCTTTCCAAGCCCTCCTCTGCTGTGGGAATGAGGGAAGGAGGGGTATCACAGCTCCCTCAGGCTGATCCCCACAAGCCCTGTTTCACTCTGGGAGAAGCTGGGTCCCTGGGGACTAAACCCCGCTTTGCACAAGCCCCGCGAGTTCAGGAGGAGGGTTTAGCCTCCATCTGGATGTCCATCATGCAAAGACAACAAATCCCTGCCTGTGCCAGGGCTCTTTTGGATGGAGTGGAAGGAGTTTGCCTCCCATTTTTGTGGCTGGGGGAGGCCACGATGGCCCCCATCAGCTGCCTCATGCCAGGCAGGTGTAGGCTCAGGGCACCAGTTACCAAGAGCAAGAGTGACTACCTCTTTTGTGGTCTCAAACTGTCAAGTTTGAGGTAAAGCTCAGCTGAGGCAATGAAAGCAAAAACAGTTTCAGTGTCTAAAGAGCATCCACAGAAAGGGCTCCTAGAAGTTTGGTTTTGGCAGCATCCTAGGCTGACAAGGAGAATCACAGCAAGTGACTGAGGCAGGGGGTGCCTCCTCCTCATTGCTGGCTTCAGCATGCTTTTGGAGATGGGCTTAGCTGAGGTGCTTGGCTTTCAGTATGACCACCTTTATCTAAAATGGGCAGGCTTCAATGTCAAAACAATAAGTAACAAAGTTGGTACTGAACCACATATTGAGTTCATATTTGGATGGAGAATGACAGAAAGGAAGCAGAGCATCAGGTAGATAAAGATGGGAGCGTGAGGCCCAGCAGTGCTTTATTCACTGGAGGAATATGCAATGTGGACAAAGAGCAGCTGGAAAGGAGATTACACATCGTGCACCTTCTTGCCTCCTTCTCCCCAAAGGATGTAAAGTTAATCAGGGGAGGCCATGCTCCTATCCAGCACATCAGAGACTCAGACTTGTGTCTATTGGAGTTTTTTTTTCCTTCCAACACACTGAGATGAGGCTCTTCCATCCCTCCAAAAAAACCCCAAACCATTTGGTGGAGCAGAAGGATTTGGGAATAGATGTCTCTATTTTCAGCTTTCAACACACAAACCAAGGAAGAATCTAACTTCCATCAGATCATGTGGTTTTGTTTTAATTTCTATTTTAGGGTCATGCATACATTTTTTGCTGTTGCTTTTTATCTACCATCTGTAAGTTCTTTTACAGTCTGACCTGCAGGAGCTCACCACTTTGTGGAGGGAAGGAGAGGGGGGAAGCAGTCTTCTTGCCAAATGGCTGCTCTGGATGCTGCTGACCTTCACCAGCTATGTAAAGTACATTTCCTTCCTATGCCAAAGGATCAAATCAGCTGTCTGCAGAACAATGCTTTCGTGAACGATGTGGAAAAGGCTGCTGAAGCCCTTTGGATAGGGAACCCCTCACACTGGGCTTGGCCTCCTTCCAGGCTCCGCATGCATGAACAGACACTTTAATGGCAAGCGCCTTCGAGGGGGGATCACAGCCAAGCGATTCAAAGGCATTTTGGAGTTGAATTTGCAACGCTTTCAGTGAACATTAGGCAGCAAAATACCTTTGAAGTTTCGTGCTTGGATTTATTCTTTCTGTGAGATTTGGGCTAGGGGTATTCCTAAGTGAGCAGATGATTAACTTAAACTTTCTACTAGACTGGACATGTAATACTACACTGACTTACAGACCCTTCTGCTGTGATTAGATATGGTCCCACATGTTTCTAGTTCCTGTGACTTTTACAGCCCATGCCTATTAAGAAATTAAGGGGTTCATGACTGCTGTTGTAGCACAGGACCAAAATCCATGTGCCAATTTGAATTAACTTATTCTAAGCTCTACCCCCACTAAGAGAAAAAAAATAAAACATTGCTCATTTAATCTGTTTTTGTTCCTGTGGGCATGGCTTACACACTGCATTTATTCATGCAAAATAATGCTGACAGCTTGTAACTCAGCCCCGCTCCACGTGGCAATCTCAGCTGCCTGTGGGGTGGAGAAAGGCAGTGAGCTGGGGAGAAGCAGCCCCGAATGGTGTTCCCAGCTTTTGGCTCCACCTCAGTGGGGATGCTGGGCACATCACTGCAACCTTGTGCTGGGGCAGCACGGCCCTCCAGGGCTGGCAGGCTGGGGCACAGCTCTGCCTGCCTGGGTAAACAGGGAAGTCTCGAATGAGAGCAGGAAGGAGATCATCTGTCTTTATTTCTTGCTGCCATGTTGGTGTCTGGGCTCACATTGCAGAGAGATGGAGAAAATGTGAAGAAATTCTCCACCACAAGTTCACAAGTTTCTCTCCCCTACTCTCCCCCCACCCGATTTTTTTTTCTATCTGGGAGAAAACGCCCTCATATTTTAAAGCATGACAACAGCCTGCGGCTGTACAGTTTATGGAAAAACATGATTAGGAGGAATCTGGGTGCCAATTTATAGCCAGATGTCTCTCCAAAAGCAACTATTGCATACTCACACTGCCTATTTGCAACCAAATGCGTGTGAGGAACCCACAGCTGGCAGCACACCAGGTTGTCTGTGGACATGTCCAGGGCTGGTCCTAAGTACCTGTGTCTCTCCTGGGCCGTAGCTGTCCCAGGCAGGTCATTTCCCACAGGACTATGCACACCACTCTGCAGGGCATGAGATACGTGCTCTGGTGTGTTTTAGCAAGAAAGTAATAAAGGCTTCAGTGCTAGAGTATAAACAAAGTGAGCAATTTATAAGGCAGAAGTATTTCCAGGATAGAGCCTGGCTTGGTTCTTGCAGGAGCAAATATGTTTCTCAGCTTCTTGCAAGGCAGTGCCACAGCATGTCTGAACTCTTGACTGAATAGCAGGGGGAAATGATGGACTTTCCTTCCAGCTTTCTAATACAGGTTTTCATTAAATGTGCCATTTATCTGTACCTGCCAGATGCTTTATACTAGGAAGATGATGCACAGCACTGTAGGGTAAATAAGAGGGTGGAGGAGGAGGAGGGAGGGATGAAGCAAGGTGACTGCAGAGGTGAGCCCGGGGGCTGCTGTGGGTGGGAAGGCTGGGCTCAAGCAGGGGGCCAGACTGCTGGATGGGACGCTGCAGAGGTGGGGAGGCCAAAGCTCAGCCTCTGCCTTCCCGAAGGTTTTCAGGAAGGCGCAGGGCAGGGCAGGGACACGTTGTTCCTCCTCGCGGCTACCCCAGGGGCCCCTGCATTCCTCCAGGAGGCCTGCCCCGCCTGCAGCCAGCTCTGCCAGCCCTGCCTGCAGCCTGCCTCGCCTGCTGCCTGCACACTGAACCCCCAAACTGCAGGGGCAGCCTGGGGACTGGGGGCAGCCAGGTGCTCACCATGCAGCCTGGACTGGTGCACCCCATGCCCTTGGGATTAGGGAACAAATGGATCCAGACATGGAAGTTTTGCTCCTGCTGTGCTACAAGTGTCTACCACAGGGCATTATTTCTGCAGGGAATTATGCTAGGAGTATTAATTAACACTAATTGAATTAAAATGAATGAAAGAGAAAGGCCAGGGCAGTACAGGAACACCTTTCCACACTGCCTTTCAGGAGACGTACAGATGCTTCACAGAAGGGGATTCAGGATCACGTTCCTTCTTAAATAGCTGCACCTGCAGCATCAGTTCAGTGGGGACACTGTGGGCCCTACCTACAGGTAGGTAAACTGAGGTAGGGAGGGTTACCTGGCAGGCCACACCTTGGGAAGGTTAGAGCCATGGGGAATCACTGAGATCCAAACAGGAATCCTGGGAAGCAACAGAGAGAGAAGGATCTCACTTGGGGAGAGATCCCAAGCTGTGAGGAAGGCCAGAGGTGGGTACCAGGCACTCGGGTTCTGCTCCAGGGCAGACAAGAACCTTTACCTTCCTCTCCTCAGTTTCTCCAGGTGCCACCAGTGGTGTTGGAGTCACTGGTCTCCCTTTGCTGTCACTCCATGGGCCAGGATGCTTTCTTTCAGTGGCTGTGGGTTTGCACCAAGTGATGCAGACAGCTCTGCTGGTTTTCCTACCCCTGCTCAAAAGAATGTGGAATAGTTTGTTTTCTCCATTTTCTACTGAAAAGAGCATTTTATCAGAACAAGAGCTTGCCTGGAGAATTTTCCAGCTCTGTTTCCCTGCCTCTTTATCAGTGCATTAACACAAACAGCACGGTGACCTTTTTAACCAACATACGTGGCCTCCAGTAATGCTGGGCTGGAAGCACTCCACAGGTCAGACGACATCCTGCCATCAGTCATCAGCCTCACGTGGTTTGGTGGACTTCGAGTGGAGTTGCCAGATGCAGTCAGTGCATCCACTCTTTCTTCCGTGCATGTCCTAGGAGAAGCTCTCTGACTAACAGATGTTTTTAAATGCTCTTTCACATGGGAAAATTGGGAATTATATGTTTTTGTTGCACCCTTGCTATTTCATCCAGCCACGTGGCTCTCCAGGGATGGAGACGTACTTAAGAAAAATATTCACTTCTAAAAGCCTCTACAGATCTTTTTCACAATACTTCCTTGGCTTAACCAGCCCAGCAACGCACACTTGTGTTTCTGTTTTGTGGCAATTAGTAAGATTTGCTAATTACACTGCTGTGTGCTTAAAGACAATTGATTTCCCTTTGTAGCAGAAAACAATTTCCTGTTATGCTGATTCTCTTAATCTTCATCAGAAACAAACCCAGGCTGCCATTGCCAGTAATGTGTCACGTTCCTTTATTAAATCATTCTCTTTTTTGCCCCAGTTTAAACACAGTCCTGTGTTTATTATTCCTGATCAGTGGATTGGATCACCTACAGCTGTTATGACTTGTATGTATTTTGCTTCATGTATTGTTGGCACCAAGCAGAGTTATTGAAAAGCAAGTCCCTTTGCCCAACAGCTTATGTGTCTCCTTTGGCAGTGGGACATGGGTAGTAGGGACAACCCTGGACCTTTTACGCTTGGTTTTGGCATGTGTAAAGAACTACTGGCACATAAGGAAGTTCAGAGCCTTATATGTGAGTGTGGGCAACCCCCCTGCAGCCAGCCCAGAGAGCAAGCACAAAGCACACATTTCTGCTTATGTAAATGCATAGGTTCTGTTTAGAGTTATATTGAAGATCAGGCTCTTCAAACAAAAGAATTTCTTATGCCCAGGCTGAGCACCACTAGTGCAAGCAGAGTGTGAATATTCAAGTCTTTGCACTTAAGCCTGTCCCATTCACACATTCCTTTGCTTAGTGAAACTCAGCAGCTCAGAAGAGAGAGCAAATTGGTGTGGTCCAGGCAGATAAGCATGCAAGGAAATCTCCTGGATAACTTTGTATGGAAGATGGTGCTGGATGACAAACCTGGCTTCAAACCAGACCTGAAGTTGTCCAACCCAAGGCTTTACCTGAGTGAGTGAAGTGCCACAAGTCACAAAGGCTGTGTGTGACTCGGGGCCTCCTGGGACAGACAGGGTTAGTGCACTGAAGACTGCTTTGTGATACCGGAAAGTCACATTATTCAGGAAAGGGAAAAAAATTCCCACCTTTCCTCCACATGTCAGGCAAGATCTCTTTTATCATCTGGGCTGCAGATGAGAGCTCTGATCCTCTCCCCCCCTGCACGGAGATAATGCTTCAGTTCAGTTTTCCTCCTGCTAGCGCTGGGAGATACTTAAAGTTCCTCTGATCTACTGTGATCAGGTTCATCCTTCTTCTTTGAGACATAAACCCAATTTCCATGAAAAAAAACCCCAAAACTAACCACAGTATAGTTCCAGCAATATTTTTTAAGGTCAAAAGCGGACTGATAGTATGAATATTCACCACTCAGGGTCTGTGGTGATAGACCTGGTTTAACATGGAACACTTGTTCAGCTCAGTCCTTTGATACAAAATCAGATCAGATCATTGAAGGAGAGGACTGATGAAACATGGAAGCAGAAAAAGCATCAAGCAAAGTTAGCAGATGTACTCTTCCAAGTGGGTAAATATACATTAATAAAACCAATCCCATCTCTCTAAACTGTAGTAAGTATTGCCAAAAAACCCACCAACCAACCAACCAGCCCAAATCACTTCTTCATTTACAGCAAACTTTTAGAAAAATCTCCCATACTGCAAACGTCCCTAGGAAGGAACCAGCAATGCACTAGTTAACATTCTTTCTAGTGCATGTTGATTGTGAAAGGTTTAGAGAATAGGAATAGCTTTCTTCGAGGCTTTACAGAGAAGAAGAAGAGACAAAGAGGAGAGACTGTATGACCTGCCTTATAGGTGGAAATTCTTCCTCCAAAAGAAACAAGCAGGCTTTACAAAGTCAGATCAGAAAATGCCATTACCAACCCGATGTCAGTTCTGGGGCATTACTTTAGTCTGGTAAGAGAGCACACAGATTTTATTTTGCACCAAATCTCCATGCTTGGGTTCTGATAAAGGTCATGGTAATATACATACTTGTCCAGCAATGCCCCTGTACAGGGTTTTTTCAAAGCACAGGTGGAACAAGCTGGATAGAGATCCTTTCTCATTAAATCAATGGTATTGGAGAAGTACTTGGTGACCTTTCAGGACTTTGCCAGTTTTTATTTTCCTGGAATCAATGTTTGAGGGCTGGAGTTTTTTGAAGTTTAGTCACATGCACAATTTTGGGGTAGAAAGTGTGGCAGTAATTATTTAAATCTGACATTACTTAAAATAGAAATTCAATATAGATTGGATCAGTGCAACAACAAATCCTCTATCCCTTAGGTGGACAGGATGCTGAAAATGCCCCTTCTGTGTCATGGATCCTCTTCTCGGAGCAGCTTGTCCTGGGTCTATCCCACTGGGTTTAGCAAACCTCCCACACCATCTTTGGATTGTCACTTCGTGGAATAAGGACAGTGGCACCACATCCTTTTAAACAGGTGTGAATGCAATGCAATTTGACCGATCACCTGCCAGCACCCTTCCTTCTCACTTCTCAAGTGTCCCCCATCCAGATTTAAACCTCCAGCACTATTTACCCACTAAGCCCTCCAAGGGGACACAATCTATATATACAACCTTGAGCATAAAGATGCCTCTCTCCTGTGACACAAATAACAACTGCCAAATAAATAAGACTTCTGTGATGAGTTCTTTTACAAAGGCTTAGTAACAGGCTGCAGCCTGTATATCATCATCAGTCCCACCGAAGCTGTGAGTCAGAATTACTGTAAGACAAACGGTAATTGTGCTTCAAAGCAGGTCACCCTTGTAAGAAATGTCAGCAGCTGCCAGCACAACAGCAAGGCTCCACAGCTGGCACCTCTACCATCCTTCAAACATACACTTAGCAGGGGATTAGGCTCTGTCACACTGTCTGCATCATCTCTCTCTCTCACTCTTTCACCACCTTTTTTCTATCCTCTAGACCACACTGAATTACAACTTACTGTAAACACACTGATGGGACTTCTGGCCTTACTCTCTCTGTGAGTCTGCTGTTCACTACCTTTCCTTTTTTAGCCTGTAGAAGTCCATTCCCTATTTTGATTTTTGCATGAATCACCAAGTGACATCTACCATTCACTTCCTCAGGCAAGAGCAAATACCCTGAAGTGCTAACAGCAATAAACACTGTGGGCTGCTGCTCGGCCCTGCAGTCACTGCAGCTTTCGTTTAAAGGCACCACAGGGTTGCTGGGCTTACAACATCTTTCTTCATCCTTGTAAATGTAAAAAGTTTTTATTTACATCAAACATGTCACCTTTTCCCCAAAGAAAAACTCTGTTAAAATGGTTCCACAGGGTGTGTTAAACCTTTTACATTTAAAAAAAAAAAAGGCAGCAAGACTGGGCTGTGCCACAGATTTTACTTTAAAGGATCTCTTTCACAGTCCTTTTAGGGGCTTCTAAACAGGAGTTTTATGAATTTATAACAACATATATGTCAGGCAGACACTGGAATTCAAATTATTTTAACTCCAACTTAAGGCCTGTGTCTGAATGTCTGAATGCATTCCTTTGTGGCTCACATTTCTGGAGTCTTAAAACTGCGAAGACCGTATCTTCATTATAAATATTCAATTTCTTAGTCATTCTGGTGTCAAAGGACTGCTGGAGAGAAAATCTGCACAAGTGTGGTCCAGGAGGAAGCAGGAATCAGAAGAGTTTTGTTGCAGAGGTAGGGATGTGTAGAGCCAAACATGCTTGCTAAGCCTGGCATCTCTGTTATGCATCTGGATATTGGGTACTAAAAAGGCATAAACCCCAAATGAATATTGGCATTGCTTAGCTAGTGCCCACATGGCAATGTGATCTGTCTTGGGCCTAGTTGCTGAGGATTTATGGGACTTATTTACTGTTAGTGGGATATTTTTCTTGGTTTCCTTTCAATGCAGCACAAAGTCTGGATGCCTGCTGGGCTGGAAGGTTACTGCAGACCTCTGTATTTGCCTCGCTGGTTGTTACTGCTGATTTCTTAACTGTCAAATGGCTCACAAATGGCTGGCTTATTGGACTAGTTAGCTGAATGACTGTTAAAGAAAAAAAACTTTCCTTCACAATAAACCCTGCAATTGTTTCCTTGGAAACTCTTTTCCAAGCATTTGCTGAACACAATAAATATTTCCATGTGGATATATCAGCTATGCAGTGTACAAATAACCTGGTTGGAATCAGGCATGAGAATGGCTTTATGTTTTATGAATGTCTGATTTTTAGAAACATGATGGCTATTGTCACTTAATGAACCCTTCAGGAAAAAAGAAGAAAAAGAAAGAATTTCAATTCAAGTTCTACAGTTATGCACTACCAGATCCAATAGAGCCAAAAAACACCCTGTCTGCCTTCCCCACTGCTACATTTCTAGCAACTGACTGACCCCTCTCGAGTGCCCTGAAAGTCTCTGAGATGGTTCATGCCTAGGAAGTAACTTCCATCCTGTTCCACGCAGAAACAACCATCAATACTTTCCTGAAGTTGCACCTCTCATGCATGTGCCAACACAAATACATCAGCTAGGAAGGAGAACCCTGGCTAAGGCAGGGCTTGGCTAAATAATCTGACCTTTTTCTTGGCTTGACTCTGAAATTTATGTGAAATGCATCAAACCACCCCGTGTTCTGGCTACCTGCTGTGCCCAAGGCCATTGGTCGGCACAAAGAAATTATTTTTTAAATTAACAGTCTGTAGTGTTTTGTAGTGTTTCCTTAAAACTTTAAATGCTAATTAATGACAGGGTACCCAAACATGAGATACAGGGATCAAAGCACACCTAACATTTGGGGTAGCACATACTCAGGACAGTTGTTTAGTCCTGGAATCACATTTATGCATCTGCAATTAGCCAGGCCAACTTTCCAACAGGATATATTCCTGAGACTGACACTAAGCCCCACGCGCTTTCTTCAGTTACATTCTGTTACAATTGTTTAGTTCTTCTGTGCTTCCTTCTCACTCTCCCAAAGAATATGGACAAGCAGCACCTTACCATGACTCAATAAGAAACTTTAATTCTGCACACTTCTCCACATTGAAAGGAAGATTTAGCAGCAATCTGATTTTAATAAGATTTCTTTCCCACCTTTACATGAAGTGAAATAACCGTAACTGCTGGTTTTGCATTGGTTTCCACCTCAAAATATTCCAGTTCCCTATTACAGGCCAGCAGAGCCTTTACTATTCTTGCACTAAGAAGTTGATAAGAGCAGTTCTGGGAGACAGAAAGGCCTTTTTAATGGCTCGTCCCTGGAGATGCTTGACTCCAAGTTCACTTTGAAGAACGAGCTCATGGACTTCTTCAAAATTGCGGGCTGCTTGCTGAGGCACAAACACTTTGCCACAAGCTTTGTTATTGATCTGAAAAGAGACATGAAAACAAGAAAAAACAGAAGTTTACTCTAGGCTGTTTCCTACAATTTCATTTCCTGTATCCAGTGCATCTTTTTACAAAAGGAAAGGCGGAAAGTGGAATAAACTCTCTTTTCTCCAAACCCACACTTTCTAAGCAGAGGATAAAATTCTTCCTATCTCCTGTCTACCATAAGATAAAACTCTGAATCATAAGACTCAAAAAAAAATTGGAGAAGTGGCCACAGGAAGTCTCAGTTTTGAAGACAGCAAGCAACACGTGCCTGTGCAATGCAGTGATCTTTTAATTTTAAAAACGTGACAGTCACATAAGCTGCATAAAATGTCTGGTGGGAGTCTGGGTTTGTACATACCTCTGGGCAGCAATTTGGACTCTTTACAGCTAAGCAATGTCTTGCAGAGATTCAAATGGAAGATTTATTATTTTTAGAAAAATGGGCTTTAACTTCGTGTATGTTGCACTTATTGTTATACGTTGCACTCAACTGATGGCTCATTAATCCAACACTGACCACAAAGACGTCAGCTACTCACTAAGTAACATTTTCCTGAGCGTGGCTGGGTTTCAGAGCAGCTTCCATGCTGGCTTGGCTTCAGTGGGGCAGAATCATGTAAGTAAAACTGAGTAAATCCTTTGGTGGGAATCACCTTAATTTACAAAATGGTTTTGTAAGTCCTTTCTGTCATCCAATAAGAGAAGATAATGGAGACAGATACAAGGCCTGACTGAGTACCTTTCTGGAGCTGGCATAAAATTAATTATTACAAAGGCTTTCAGATTTATATGGACTATTTTCAGTGGCTTAATGAGAAGAATGTCAATGACCCATTTTAGAAAATGAAATAATTTGAATTTTTTAATGCAGTTAATCACATTACTTGTATAATAATCGGTGTAGGTACTGCAGATTTCTGACCCCTAAGCATAATTTCAAGGAGATTCAATCTTCTAAAAGAAACACATATCGCTTTATGCAGTTTGGACATAAAAATGTTCACAACTTGGTTTTTACCTGGATTTTACCCAGGATATCTGTATGTAACATACAACAAATGAGAAAAACCTAGTTCACTTACCTAGTTTGTGTTTTGTTTGCATTTTATTTTATCGAAAATAAAATAATTTGTGCAATTCTCTGAGAGAGGAAGTTGGGACAGATTTTTAAGGAACAAGATGAGGTCTCATATACAGCAAGGATGAGCCACTTCTGTTTTTTGACTAGTCTTGACAATAATTTGCAGTGATGTCAGTAGGCTTTTAACTACTCCTACATGCATCCATAATGTGGCATAATAAAAAGCTGGCTGTGTTAAACTTCACCTTTAGCACCTGGTGTAAAGTAAAAATCCTTGAAAAACACATATGAGTTAATTTTTAAAGCTTTTGTGAAAAATAAATACAAACAGTTCTTTTTGACAGGACACTTCAGAGAAGAAATGCATTCCACAGGAAAAAGAAAACAGTAAAATCCAAACAGATACAGTTTTAGTGGGAATATAAAGCAAACTTCTCAGCTTGCTGCTAGGACACGCAGCCTGCAGTTCAAAGCTATGCCTGCCTAGTTAAAATGTCATTCACTATCCTCCATCATGTAAATTAATATGTCCCAGTGGATGGATGTTGGCAGGGGGAAATTTTCCACAACTAGCCTATTTGGTTCTGTTCTCAACAGAAAAGCCAAGCAGTCTAAATCAACTTGGTAAATAAATGAGTGCTAGTGGTTGTGTTTTCCTAGAAAGGTCGAGAAGCCTGGGCGACCTGGCACTGTGTACCTTCCCACAGCACATCTCCACCTTCCCACAGCATGTCTCCTGATCTTCCCACACTATGCTCTGAGCTGGCACCAAAACTTGTATCAAACAGTGGATTGGTTATGGTTTCACCACGTGTTTGAGCATGGTTTTCATTATATCATAGGTATCATGAAGCATTTTAACACTATTCTTAAAACAGGCAGCTGCAGATTTCATCACATGCTGTGTGTAACAAGCATCCTATTCACATACCCTTTTAGTCCAGGGCTTAAATTCTCAGCAGGAGAAATGCCTTCTGCTATTCCTCCACCTTTCTCTCTCTGTATCTCACTAGACCAGCGTAACCCTTGGCATTTCCAGGTAAAAGTGCCAGCACAAGAAAATTCGGTGCTGGCAGCCTTGTTTCTCTGAAAAACCATGGCAAACTGCAAGAGCAGAAATACACGAGTCTTCAGTCCTTTCTTCCCTCAAGGAAGGAAGCTGTTGCTTTTTTCCTCTCTTCTTTGCCCTCATTTATTTTTATTTCTTCTTTTTAACATTTGACATTCTACACTACATCTACATCTACAAGGAGCTAGTGGTAACTACAGAAGTTATAAAAGCTGAAATGAAATCACGAAAGACTTTTCTAAAAAATAAGCACCTTGAGGCTGCAGAGAGGAATTTTTAATTCAACTCAAATATTTTTTTACCATTGATGCATAATCCTTCTGAGAAGTTAGAAAGAAAATAAATACTTGTGCACTGTTAGGCCTCTCTCATATGCCAAAGCAAGGAAAATGACACCAATTTTTTTTTATTTATAAAAACATCAGTTATAAGACCACATCTGCTAACAGTTCTGCACCACCTAGAAAATGTGAGGAATGCTAGTCAGAAATGTATTTATAGGATGAAATGCACACTACATTCAGGTCAGATTTTTCAGAGCATTAACTGAATATACGGTATTAGTAAAAATATACGGTATTATATGGTATTAGTAAAAATACTCAACTTTGCAATAGTATTTAGAGTAACAGATACTGTGCATACCCAGTGAATTTAAATGTCTTTCTTGTAGGCAATTTATATTGTTTCAGCCAAGGATACCGTAATCTGGTTGCTTTTGTTCCTTTGGGTTAAATATGGAAAGACATAACTCCAGCACAGACAGGAAATAATGAAGTATTTTGTGTGAAGAGAAATAAGCCCAGAATGTCTCAGCAGACAAATCCCTGGCAGCCTGAGGCAGTTTGATGGCTTGAGAAGAATAGGGTTGTGGCCCAAAGACTTGGTTTGACTGTACAGCCTTGTGAAGAGACACTGACTCTTTGCAAAACCAATTCCTCTGTATGGCGAGTGTTTCTTGGTTTAATGAGGGCAATTTATTTTTGCAGCCATACAAAAACCTTCAGTGTCCACAAGACTTCCCACATTCTGTGCAGATTCACATTCCCTCCTCCCGATATTTCCCTTTTTCTTACTCTTACAGTAGAAAGGCAGGCACGCTCTGTAGGCACTATTGCTAAGAATTATTCCCAGTTCAAAAAAGCAACTTGCCTCTCTGGTCCTCCAATCACTTGATTTCTCAGAAGGAAGGTGTTTACATACATCATATAATTCCATGAATATATGACTGAGAACCCAGGGGCTGTTTTTTCTCTTATTACAAAAAGACTTGCACAAGGTTATGGCTTTGACAAAGTCAACCAGGAAAAGAAACAAAAATAATTTTCATAATGGCTATAGAAAGCAAAATCTTTTTTTTCTTGTTCTTTTTTATGAGATGGAAATTTTCATATCAGCAGAAAAGTGAAATGTTTAGGCATTTTCATGTTTGGTTGTGTAGTCTTAAAAACATTGCGTCCAGAGTTTTCCCTGTGTTGCTGAAGTTGTTATTTCAAAGATATATTTAATAACATGTTTGCTTTAACCACAACTGCAAAGACGTTTCTATAATTACACAATTTCTCATTCATGACTTCCTTATAAACTGAACACTGGAATTCAAGATGTTTGCTAGCTGTGCTTGGACATGAAGGCTTATTTGGAGCTTGAGAGGAATGATCATACCTTAGTGAAGATTTTTACTGTTAGAACTAAATGCTTATCACTTAAAGAAAGAAAGAGGGCAAGAAAGAGGAAAAAATCAATTCACCCACAGTGACTATTAGGCTAAGTCTTCTATTAACCCCAGCTGACAATTGAGTCCTTCTTGATTTGGAAAGATGACAGTTGGAAATTTCCTTCAAAAAGACATGCACCTTGGTCTTTGTTAAGTGTGTATGTTTAATGTTTGAAAAACTAGTGCTTTAACAGTATTTCTCATTCTGTTCAAATAAACTGACTGAGAGATTGGGCAAGATATGAAATTATTTGCAAAGATACTTTGATGAAGGAAATCTACAGCAACATGGCTTCCCCTAAATTCAACCAATCTCTTCCCTCCTTAAATAACTCAGTTCAACAAAAACAACTCAACTGCTTTGCTCCCTCCCCCAAAGGGGCAAACAGAAAAAAATACAACTAAAATGCATTGCTTCTGTTTCTTTTACACGCACAGAACATACAGTTTTATATGACCAAATGACATTTCTTCTATAGGCTCCATTTCATTCAATGCCCAGAAACACAGAAAGTGTTTACGTTGAAGTGTTTAATTTAATTTAGGACATTAAAATTTATAATGTTTGCATTAAAGATTATCCTTTGGGAATAGTGAAAAAAGGAGTGAAGACAGGAGCTCTCAGATCCAGAAGTATGCAACTATGCTCATTACCAACTATCACAATGCCTGAGCACGAGGAACTTGAAGGCAGGTGGAGCAGGAGTCAGTCAGTGAAAAGCTGAGACACTACTCAGGGATCCCATGCCTATGGCTCCAGGCATTCATTCCCTATGTGCCCAGTCTAATGACCAAGCTTTATGATGCCTGGGAGCATCCTGAACACATGCTAGTTAACTAGAGCCATAGGAAAGAAGACAGTAAACTACACCGTGCACATGTTGGAAAACTGGGGGTTAGCTAAAGGTAGTTACACGTGCACTTTTCCACTGAACAGCCAGCTCTTTCCCTGGGCCACAAAGGGATTAGAACTCCAAGAGAAATTGGAAGTTATAACAGTTCCAAAGACGGTTGATTTTCTGAACCCCATTCCTGCAAATGGACTCTCCTGACATGTGCCAGAAATTCAACCCAAGGCAGACGGGAAACATCATTTGGCAAAAACTACAACTTAACTGAGCTTATGATTGGTTCTATTAG
The DNA here is from genome assembly GCA_013396995.1 of Dicaeum eximium. NCBI lineage: Eukaryota > Metazoa > Chordata > Aves > Passeriformes > Dicaeidae > Dicaeum > Dicaeum eximium. Next base: position 352,899 of record VWZP01009614.1, read on the forward strand.
GGAGTCATAGCAGTACTGGTACCACAAGAAATAGCACCTAATTACACAGTTTTGTACAGGGCTAAGTAAATAAATGCACTGTCTGGCAAAAAATCTGGGCCTGTGTTGTGATCCTAGTTTTGACTATCATCCTTGCCCATGGCTGTTGACTGGTCAAATCTCCACAGGTACTAATATGCAATCACTCTGAAAGGTTTATATTTAGGGCATCTCTCTTCCACACTCGCTATATCTTTTTGTTTAGCAAACCATTTTAATTACCCAGCACAACCATAATAGCAGCTTCTATTCTGAACTTTCACTGGGCCATCTACTATGGGAACCAACGTCCACAAGAGAAGAAATTCCATCATCCTCTGGGCTCATAACACATTACTTGGCTGCTACTGAAAATAAATAAAAATGATCTTACCAGTACAGACATCTCCACAACATCTGACGGCTGAAGGTAATCTGGGTCTACTTTGGGCCAGGACTGATGCAGAACATCAACATCCCAGTGATGATGAGTACAAAGTTTATTCTGCATATGTGCCAAACCTGGAAAATGAAAATAGTAAAACATTCATCTGTATGGTAACCAGAACATTTGGTCTCTGGAATTTGTTTGACAAATTAGATCAGGATAAAGTTGACTTTAAAAGCAATTGCCATAGGAGGAAATAACATTGTTTAGATTAGCATACAACACATTATAAACAGAAAGATATACATCTTTGAAGCATTTGTTTTATACCATGAGTAAGGATATTAACAATGTGGGCACACTTTAGATTTAAATTAACATTCTATAACTTTGCCAAGAGCACAGAAGACCACTGCTTATTATTTTAAATTGTAATACTGCAACACAAGCTGACCTCTGCTTCTAAAAGTCAACCATACTACTATATTTATTTTCAGTAATGCCACTAGTTTGATTAGAATTTTACTAACAACTGAGAATGATAAACGATTATGGCTTTTTTTACCACCTGTAATATGCTGGGTAGTTTCTAAATGTGCAAGTCAAGCTACTTGCAAGATTTTATCTATTTTTTGAAGTATATTTTCTCACAAATTAAAGGTGATACAAAGGAATGCCTTGCACAGCTTGCTCTCCTTCTTATGATTTTTACATTCTGAAACATTTTATCCTTTGAGTTTATTTTTTAAAATTTCTAAAACTATAAGCTATAAGCGATCTCCTTTTATTAAACTGGCTATGGTCTTCCCAAGATAATTAATTCCTGTTTTGTTTAAGTAATAGGAGAATAGGATGCAAGTCATTCTGAAGCTGCTTTCTGTAACAGAATAGAAGCTCCTGAGTGGGATTTAGGTTGCAGTTTACTGCAGCTGTATGACAAAATACAAAGATTTCATTTAACAAGATGCTGTCAAATATAATCAATATTGATGATGATTGCTCTTGCGATTCTCACAGAGCCAGGGGATTTTTTAAATTAAAAGCATCCTCTGCATATAAATAAGATCATAGACTAAAACTTTTTATAAGCACATGCTTCATTCAGGACTGCAAAATGTATGTGAAATCTCATCTGGTTTAGGGAAACTCCAGCAAAAGCATGAAGAAAACCCATCAACACAAGGCTCACTGGTGAGGCTGAGGCACTGAAGCTGTTCAAAACAGCACGACAGCAGCCACAGGCACTCACCCAACTCATGCACAGGGCATACAGCAATTCAGCTTGCTGGATTGTTTAGACTGATACAGTGAGTAACAGCAAACAGGGACATAAAGACTGTTTTATGTAACTTCCTCCAGAAAAATCCACCACATTTTTGTCAGTGCTTTTTCAAAGTTGCTTTGGTAAAATGACACACAGCTGTGCTATTTGCTGAATGACTCAGAGAGAGACAGTGGGGAGGACTGATGGGAGCTATTTCTAATGGCAAGCAAGAACATGCACATTTCCTAAGGACAACAACCATTTGTTAGGTAAATAATTTATTAAAACAGTTCAGTGGCTCTGATTTTGTTTATTTTTTTTTCTTTTGCAGCAGTAGCTCAGAAACTGAGAGAGCAAAAGATAGGAACTCAAGCAGAAAAAAGTCTTCATATTGATGATTCATTATCACATTAACTGTAAAGAAAACAGCTGTGAGATCCTTTCCTTTTTGGCTTTTGAACAGCCAGATGACCTCATTTCTTTCCAACTGATCACATATCTTGTGGCAGAATCATGCACGCTGGCCACTTCTTATTTACTGTTGAAGAGAATTCTTCAAACTATTTAAAACTCACTTTCTGATATATGAGTTTCTATGTAGAAAAGCAAAACCAGGGTCCCTTTTAATTCCTGTGGAGGCTGTCAGTCCTAATAAACCGACCAATAAAAAATAATTAAAATGTATTCTGAAGTAAAGTGTGAGTAAGCCCAGTGTCAATATTTTGGTTTATTTTCTTGCTACAAAATGAGCTATAAGCTCATCCACAGAAAAAGAAAGTACAAAAGTCAACAGAACTAGTTTGAGAAAACAGTTTGACAGGAAACCAAAATGAAGGTTTTAGTTATGTTGCCTGTTTGTCTTCCTGCTTTAATTCACATTTTGTAAGCTGTAGAACACAGAAAGCATAATGATTTGGTTTGTATTTTCAAAATTCAACACACTAAACCTTCATCACCCTGATCATCATTTCAGAAACTTCATAACCCTGATACAGAATGGTGATTGACACATTAAAAATGGACCATTTCTGAAATTTTGATTGTTAAAACATGAAAAACCTCTTTTATTGTCTTACCATACTGGAAAGCACTTAGTGAAGTGCATTTTATGAAGTGGTGTGTGTTTTGCATCATATGTTTTGATGTATTTTGCTTTTATGGCTATAGATTCTCTTGCAGATGCAGGACAGAAAGCTAACTGAGAATATTTTTACTTACTGTAAGCTTTTTACTTATATGTGTCCATCTGCACAGGACAGATCAAAGACAATACTTGTGCTCAGTCTGAAGCCCCGATCTTGCTATTGGATCTGCTTCAATGGACTTTTATTGACTAGCAAGCAAATGTTAGAGAAAGGTTTCCCTAACCAGTAACTCACAGCATTGGAAACCATTTTAAAACACCAAGTTAAATGAGTTCTATAGTACTGTAAATTAGGGAGTTGAAAGAGGGGACAGGACCAGTCTAACAACTTTTCAGCTCAGGGCAATGTTTTACTAGCATTACAGGAGTATTTCATAAGCATAATACTTCCCCTAAGGTGCTGCTTGACAGAGGGCAGAGCAGATTCTCATTTTAAAGAGATTTAAGAAGGAAGACGTGGGAGCAATTGTGTATCAGCAAGGTGTTAGGACAGAAAGGTAACTCTAGTCTTACAGAAAAAAAGCACTGGAAAAAAATTATCTGCAAAATGTCAGTAATTGTGCAGCTACTTAGACACAAAATTATGTAGGCCAGAGGAATAGTTGTGATTATGAAGTAAATTGAGAAAGAGCTGGCTTGTGACAAGCCCTGGAACAGAGAGGTTAAAGCAGAGAAGGAAATGAAGATGGAAGTCTTAATGGGGGATAAAAGAAAGCTAATGAAAAAGTCTGAAACAATGGCAGTATCAGAGTTTAGGACTAGAGATTTTCGAACAGAAAATGTAAGAAGATCAGAGGGGGAAATATAAGATGACTGTGAGGGTGAATATCCAAATACTGCTAATTTTTGGATTTAGTGAAATTGAAACACTAGAAATGCGTGTTAAGTAAAATCCACCACACCAGCAGACAAAGCAGGAAGACTTTTTAAAAAGCTCAGATCAGGAGTGTGTAAGGGCAAGTGGAGAGACATTTTGGGTGAGTATCTACTAGCCCCAGCAGCCTCTTTCTGGCATTGTTACCATGTTACTTTGTTCTTGATATACTTTTTACTATTCAGTGGATCTCCCTATTTGACAGATTTTGGCAAGTTACGTATCCGAAATACCTTTCTGCAGCTCAGGAAAAATATGCCTGTCAGTCATACGTGAAACAATCTGCAATCTCAAAGAAATAGTAACAGCTGTTTCTAGACAGCTCTGAGGAAAGCTGTAGTGTACCACTGGTATAGTAGTACAGAACTAAGATGTGAAAAGCCTGGGTTACTGTAAGCTAACTCTAGGATGTGCTTGCAAGCCAGCAAACTCCACACAAATCCCTTTTACTTTCTTCAAACAATCTGTCTTCCTTCATTTGAAAGACTTGCTCTCCCTTCCTTTTATGTTATTACTCTTGGAGAAAAAAAAAAAATTAAACTCCAAATCATGTTTCTTACTGGATTCGTGAATGGGTATTTCTACATTCAGATTTTCAATTAAATCCTGTAACATCAATTAGCTTTTACTCAACTCCATTCTTTACAGAAGCCTTCTTGAGCAAGGACTGAATTCAGACAAATTCTTGCAACAGAGCTATTGTAATGACAGTTAAAATATTGCTAAGATAATGATACCGTTAAAAATTCAAAAAATTATGTTTAATTTCAGTATTTCCTAAGATGTGTTTATCAAAAGTGTACATATCTTTCATGTCCCATCTCTAATAAAAATTTAGCAACTCACAATAAGCAGTTTCATATCCTTTTCTGAACAGCAAAACACTACACTACCACAAACAAATTTTTAAAAAAGTCTCAAATGGTGTCTGTATATTCCTTAGATACAAGGTTTCAGGAAGGAAACTGATTTCCTCATCCTGTTAGTGTTCATAAACGGCCAAGATATCAGCCGGATGAGCTCTTCCCACACTGAGGGGCTACGGCTGCGTTTTATGTTATTGAGCGATAAACCAGTGCAATCACAATTAACACCGTCAGACTGACACACCAAAACACCAAAAATTGTTCGTCCTCTAAGGCGGGAGGAGAACTTCTTCACACACAAAGTATCATGGGTTGCTATTGTTCAGCTGCTGAGCATTCAAGCAGCTTCCATCAAAGAGTGGGGTCCACTGCTGTAGATGCAATTTATAGAACTAACAGTATACAAACTCCTTTTCCTGACCGATTTACGAAAGAGGAAGCAGAATTATCCTGACATTTAGATGCAAAGCCAAGGTACAAAAGGAGAGACTTATTCTCTCTGAGTATGGAGAACTAAAGCACAGAAAAAACTAAACAGAGTATTTAGAAACCTTAATTTTCACATTGGAATAATTTAAAATAGTAAAGCATCATCACTTATACACAACAAAATTTGAGAAATTGGTTACATCAGAAGAGTAACAGGACTTGGTGAAACCAGAGTGCAATTCAAAACTTGGGGAATCTTTAATATGAAATCTCAATCCCAGGACAGAACTGATAGATGTTGGCTATTTCAAAATAATACAGTATACTTACTACAATGCAGCAGTTATATGTACACATATTCTCCTGATAAAATTGTTTAATAACTTCAGTATAATGCAATGATTACCATACTAAAAGATACTGTCATTTTCAAATTTAGTAAGAAAATTCTTCAGTCAATAATCAACACAATGGTTTTTTATGATTGCTGCACTGAATTACAGTGCACGTCTTTGGACCATACAAGTAAAATTTTATCTTTAAATGCAGACAGAGGCCAAAGACAATACACTTCCAATTTTTATATGCTTCCTTTTCATTCCTACATGAGGGAGATCCAGAAAATATTTATCATTTTCATTCTCCAGTGATTTTAGTAGCAAGAAAAGACTTCCTTATCTAACATTCAAAATGCTACAGGATTTAGCTTCATGTTTGACAAGTTCTTAATTAAGATACCCTAGTGCTCTTTGTCATTTTATCAACCATAGCTGATAATTCTGTATTTCCTAACATGTATTAGAATTCCAAGTTCTCCAAGAAGGCACTGTATGTATAAGTAATTATTCTGGATCTCTTCTGCCTCCATCTCAATCAATGTGGAAAGCAGTCATGCTAATTACTTTTATTTAACAGTATTTTAGATAGATGGCATGTCATAGTATAAGACCAGATGGATCATGTCTGATGCCACTCTTTATTCTAGACAGTTAAACTTCTATTAAGACATTTTAAAATCACTGGAAATGAAAAACACATGCAAAAAACCCAACCCACTCTCCCTACCATGTCTTCTTGTTTCCATAGGCTCTGCTTCTTTATTACTGCTTTAAACAAGAGCAGTCTTTCCCTGGCATTTAACACTACAGGGCCATGCACAACACTGAAATATCATCAGTTTAGTAGCACTGCTCTGCAAACACTTGAATGCACAATGCTTTTTGGGATGAGCATTTGAAATAAAAGGATTAAAACAGAATTCAAAAGCTAACATTAGGTCCAAAACCACACAGCAGTTTGTGGCCAGCCACAATGCAGAATATATTCCTACCTTCCCACATGTATCTTGGGACTTTTCCCAATAAACCTTACAATCAGTTGCTAAACTTTGGCATGCACATCCCTTATTTCACAGGCTTTAACTCTATCAGCACCATGCAACTTAGCCCATTTGGTATTCAGACCTGTACAACTGTGACAGGTCTTAAAAAAGATACCCTGTCTACCAATCCCACTCTCCATGGCAGGTTAATTTACAGCATAGCATCCCTCAGTCTCTGGAGCATCCTAAAAGAGTAGGATTTTTATTGAACATTTCTTTAGTCTTTTTAGTATCCAGCCCTCTGATATGGTTCGCTTTGCCTGAATTCCTGAATTAAAATATTTGTAGTCCAAAGGCTCTGACACAGTTATTTAAAAAAGGGCTGTTTCTGTCCTGGTGCTCAGCTCATAATGATGCCATCCATATTCAGGAGCAGTTAGCAGCTGACATGAATTCCTCATGCAAGTCCTGTCTTGAATTTTTCTTCTACCTCCCCTTCTCTGCCTAGTTTCAAGAAATCCACCTCTGTATGCAAGAAAAAAGAAACCAAAGGCAGAAAAGAGAGATGTGGGAATGACACAAGGTTCAAGTTTGTTTAACAGTTATGACAGAAGGTGACAAGCTAGATAAAGAATTCAGAGGTAAGTAACACATGTACTGAGTTACAGATATTTTTGCAATTTTCTTGTCCTTTTTCCTAGAACACCTATATGAAGTTTATAAATACCTTTCCACATCTCTGATGCAATGTGGGGAGCCATAGGTGCAACCATAATGCAGAGTGAAGCCAAAGCATCTTCAAATTCTGTGCTGTGGAGAACAAGAGGCCGAGGAGCTTGCTGAGCAAAAAAGCAGGGAAAAAGAAACAAACTATTAACATTCTCAGGTGAGGAGGAAAGTAGTTTAATTAAGAAGAAAATGCAGTAATAAAACCTAAAATCAATGTCTATGCTAAGGAGAGTGTAATTTCACAATAAATTGGAAACTTAAGAAAATGGAGAATTAAAATCACAACTCTTGGTCATACAGTGCTCTCTAACACTTAGAAGCTAATCCTAAAGCGGCTGATAAAGACCCTTGGGGATCTGCTCTAGCATAGAACTCTGAACATTCACTCCTGGACAAAGAGTGGCTCACAAAATAATTTTGAATGCTGCCTTTTCTAGAAGTGCAACCTTAAGTAAAACCAGAGCTATCTGAGAAGAGGCGAAGCACTTGTATATGACAGTCAAACTGTGCTGAATGCAACATAGTTTTTGTTGGGACCAGATTCAATTCTGGAGGGTCATAGAGTGGCTTCAGTAAAGCTGAATTTAGTGACAAAGTGAGGTTTTAGAGCTGAAGGAAGCTTTGGGAATGAAAAGCACAATGAAGTCTTTTACAGTTTTATGTTCTCATTATTTTAGTAAAATGTCTGGCTTCTTTAGTATAGAAAATGTTCAATTTCTGGCAAAAAGTAACTTGACTGACAAAATCTGAACTTCATTTCCCCATTTGACTTAACTTGTAGGAAACTTAAGAGAAAAGATACAGCACTAAAAGTAATCAGATGAACCTTTTCTTTCTTTGCCTGTCTACGAGATTACACCCCATGGCAAATTCAGCTGCTGCATTTATTTTGTAATCTATCTCTCTAATGAAACAGCACCAAAAAATATCAATACATGTCAGCTTATGAGAATTATCTGATGTGATGAAAACCCATTCTCAACAACTAGAAAACTGTCCAACACCAGTGATTTGCTTGACCGCAAATGTTGTCAGAGGGCATCTTATCACTTATAGTGCAAACTGTATTTGAATAAGTTTTAGTAACTACTACCCACTTTCCATCTTTAATCCTTGCTCACCTCTTCACTTCCTCCTTTTAACTGGGAGCAAAAGAGAAAAGTCTCAGCATGCTGTGAGGAAACTTACTCTTCAAAGATACTGCACTGTCTTCTTTGCTCAAGAAATACACCAGTGTTCAAGTATCTGGCTGTCTGTAGGACACTGAATTTTATTTTTTTTTAACATTCATTCCACCATCCACTAGCCCCAAATGCCTATGAGTCATTGAGTTGGAGATAAAGAACTGTGTGTTACCTTCCTAACACCATACAGGATGCCAGAATTAAGTTGTCTCAGCACAGCACCTATGCACAACCTACTTAACTTTTTGTTAAGTTCCTTGATTTTGCCAATAAGCACCTTGGAATCGATAAGTTATAAAATGGTATTTAAAAGAATAAGCCAAAAATTTCAAAATTATATTTAATTTCTGGTCTATATCAGGTTACCATTATACACCTGAAGGATTGCTCAACCAGATCTAAGAGTAGTAACAAAAATGATAATAGTTTATTATATTTCATCTATCACCACTGGCTGATAAACAACACAATCTAAATTAAAAACCTTAAAACTTAAGTTCAGCAGTGTAAGCTGTCTTTGAAGACTATCTGTGATTTTCCTTGCAAAGAACGACGCTTTTAAATCAGAATGTTTGGTAATTCTATAATGTACTACTATACCTAACTATCTATGCAACTTGGCTAAAATCAAGAGAACAAAGAACAGAACTAAACAAAATGTATCCTCTTCAAATTACAGAATGCAGACATAAACATCAGAATCTGGTGGATCTAATACCATCAAGCTCCTCCTGCAAAACTGTTTATATTTCAGGGTTACAGTGATACTAAAACATGCTGCTTTTGAACTGAGTAACTCAACAAGGCTCTTGACTTAGTAATACTGTTTATGAAGTTAATGACTTACAGAAAGCTGGACCTATAGCTCAGGTAGCTTCTGCTTTGTAGAAAGACTGACAGGAGCAGTGTCTAAGAGAAAAATACCTTCATTAATATCACATACTTACATGCAGTACATTTGTGAGACTCATCAGTCGAGAAATAGCTGCGTTGAACAAATGATCCTTTGTGAAGTACTCTGTTACCTTGTATTAGAAGAAAAAGTCTGTCATTAATTACTTACAATTCTCAAACTTGGAATAGTGGGTTTTTAAATGAAAAACAATCACTGGTAATCAATTTTAATTTGTGAAATATGTGCATCTCACCTCTTATATGAAAATCACTTTGGTATGCAAACACATCATATGTGCAATCACATGTGTGAGGTGGAAAATAACAATCATATAAAAATTCAACTGATTAGCTTCCCTTCTGTTTCAGGATTTAAAAAGCTTCAGTCAATGCTATGAAAAATGTGCATTAGTCACCTTTGATTTCCTTTAATAAAATATCTTCCCTTTGCCCATACAAGAGGCCTTCTCTCTTGTAAATCCATTTATACTGGTGAAAACTTGTTCATAGATTACAAGATTAGAATTATAAAGATTGTTAAATGACCTGGAATATCCCTCACAGCAGGGTTTAAACTGGCGAAAGTTTTTATCCACAGAAAATTACCTGAAGTTAATTTTGCAGGTATTTATGTTTCCTTCTGAGTCTTGGATAACTGAATTGATACTAATCACAGCAGGAGACAACACATAACAAGAGGTGAACAACCACTTCAGTATTTTTTTTCAAGGCTATGTTAATATATTATCACCAGTGACTTTTTTCATTCTGTATGGAACAGCAGGCATGATAATGAGGTATGAAGCAAACAGACCAAATCTTTTGTTAGGGTAACCTACAGAACTCACCTACGGTTTTGTTACTTGAAATGGAGTTACTCAAATCCCAGATTGATAAAACTTTATTGTTATAACATTTCATTCCTTAGATGAGGCATACATCCATTTAAATAAATTCTATCCCACAAAATTTGTAGGTAGATAAAATTATTTACATTGAGAATAATTCACTTAAAAAATTAGCTACTCATCTGGGGAAAAAGCTTTTGGCTCTGTAAATCAAACAACTTATTAGTAATTTAGAAACTATATAAGTGTTTCTTTTAACCTCAGAAATCACCAGATTCTTCTGCTCCCAGATCTTTCTGGCTTCAGCCTTCTCTTTCTTATTCAGAAGCTCAGGATTGGGCATGGTTCCTGAAGTTCTTGCTTCAATAAGTTTGGTTACAAGTGCCCAGAGGCGCATTTGCCATCTCTGAACGCCGGGCATGGCATCCGCTGAGATTAATGAAAGATTTCAGAAACAAATGTCAGTTACAAGTAAAGAATTCAAAACTTTAAAGAAAAGTGGGAACAGAACACTGGAGTTAAACACTTCTTTAAAAAACTCTCTATTTTAAACGAAAGACATCAATGCAATTTAAAATGTCTTTACAAGTAATGCTGAGTTGCTTTAATGGAAAAAATCAGTAAGATAAAAGTATTTTTCTGCAATGTCTTTAAAACATATAGCAAGAATACAGCATAGAATATTTACTAAAATCTGTAAAATAACCCAATATTATGTCAATGCAAGAATGCTCATCCTGTGTTTTAATGACTCCACAAAGGAGTTGTACACGCTCTCATTTTTTGAACTCATGGCAGAATACAAACATATACAAGTATGCATACACATATTTTTTCAAATTAAGAAGTTTCTTTTCAAATTTGACTTTAGCAAGTATGTATACTTTTGTTGCTAGAGATGTTATAGTGCTAATGAGTGAAGGCTCTGACCCTTGGTACCCTCTTTTGACACAGTTTAGTTTGGGATGGGGAGACTATGAAGCTGTTGACCTTGACCCTGAAGCATCAGTCCTACCCCATGGCTGCTCACACCACAGGAGAGAATGATGTGAGCCCTGCCTTGATGTCCACCACTGAAAGGACAAGTAATCTAGGCTGAAGGGCAATCATCCAAAGGCTAAGTGGAGAGAAGGATCATGACAACTAAGAACCGCTATTTAACATTCTCTGAATGAAAAAATTTCCTGTAATGGCTTTGCATGGCCAAGTTTTGGTAGGGAGAGGCTACAAGGATGGCTTCTCTGGGAAGCTTCTAGGAGCTTGCCCCCATGTCTGACAGAGCCAGTTGAGCCCAGGAAAAAGGGAGGGATGAAGGGAAGGTGTAAATTTAGTTTTACTTCTCATTACTCTAATTTTAATTGGTAATACATTAAATTAATTTCTCAGTTGAGTCTGCTTTGTCCATGCTAGCATTATAACTGCATGTGCTTGGCTTTCTTACAAAATGTTTAGTCACCAAGCTCTTGTATACTTTGCAACTAAGAATTGCTACACACTATCCTCACAGTAATTTAATTATTCCATTTTCAAGATCAGAAAATACAGCAAAAAGACTGTGCATCACCAAATCAGCTGCCTCAGAGGGAATTGTGTACCTGTGTAGTGTTTGGGATGCGGCTGTTAAGGCTTGATTCTAAGTGATTAATTTTTTTAAGAGACCTTTTCAAATGCCTAGCTCTCTACTGTTGTGATTAGGTGGTGACAGAAAGCCAGCTGAGAACTCATAAAGCCCACTCCTCCAGTACATACAATAGTGCAATAATATATAAAGGAACACAAATTAATATAAAGCGTGACAGACACAACTGAAATAAAGTTTAGTGCAGGCTGAACTAAGTAGCAAGAACTTAACACGTGAAAGAATGAACTACACTTTTTGAAACCAGGAATGGAGTGTTTTATTAAAGCCTTATGCAACAGGAAGGTGAAATATAAATGAATATGTAAGACTACATTAAAATGTATGAACCACAGTAGATAAAAGAAATTAAGACCTGTCAGTATGAGGAATTGCATGATAGGAGTAAATAAGTGCACAGGAGGGTAATTCTTAACTTATTAAAGAAGTAAGCTTATAAAAATGTCATATCTATAAATATTAATTACTAGGAACTCTGATTATCTTCTAATGAGATTCTTCTGAGAACTATTTCATAGTCCAGCTTACAAAAGTCATTGCCTGTGTGTTAATAAATGGAAGTAACAAAATGTTGTAAAGTTGTATCTCTGATCTGATATGATTAGAAAAAAATAGATTATAAAGAAAATAATTTTCAGTTAAACCAATTATTACTAATTAAAAAGAAGATAATAAGGTCCAAATTTTCAGAAGAAAATACAACTTAAGAAGCAGTTTCCCTATGTGCTTCTAGCTTGTAAGAGGTAAGCTGCTTACAATAATCTTGTAAATTTGCCTCTTAGTGACAGCATGGTGACCCTCTCTCCTTTAAAAGAAACAAACAATAAAACCTGTTTAGATACTTTTTTGATTCATTTTTTCCAAAACTTGGGCATCAAGAACCGTATTAATTCTGTGTTTAAAATACACTACTTGAGAAAAAAGAAACAAACCCACAACAAAACAAAGGACAGAAACCATCTGACTTACTTTTAGCATCCCACAAAATGTCTTGCTCTGGAGGAGCAGCAAACAGAATGTAAAGACGCAGGGTGTCAATGCCATACTCTTTCACTATTTCCTCAGGGTCTATTCCATTGTACTTAGATTTGCTCATTTTTTCCCAAGCAACTTGGAGCTTCTCACCAGTTTTTAGGTGAACCGGTTCACTTCCTAAATATTAAGACATACAAAAACTACTGAAACAAATCTTCCTCACTTGTAACAGCAATTGATTTTGTTCCCTAAGCATGAGAAGAATCAGCTATTGCTAGCATTTTGGGGTTTTTTTCCCAAAATAGCTATATAATAAAGCTATATATATCCAATATAAATAGCTATATAAAAAAGCTATATATATCCAATAAAGACGAATACCACTCATTCAAAATACTCTTCCCTCCCAAAATTCTCCTGTGTTAATATTTTTAACACCAGTAATATCCTAAAGCTTCCATCACATCATGACAAAAAGTCTCCTACCATTTGGAAGCTGTATCTGGTATGCATCCGAAGTGCTGTCTTGACAACTCCTGATATTTAAATTTTTTTATAACCATGACATTTAAAACTTCCTAGATAGGTGTACTGATTTGATGCAATTCCAACCTGTACTTAGCTTTTGCAAATACCAGAATTATAGGTTACAATTGCAGTAAGTTAGCCTGAAAAGAGTGTTTTCTCTTGCATGAATTTAGAGACAGAGTGGGGCATTTACACTGAAAAAGGTGTGGCTCAGTTAAACTCTCGGCAAAAAAAACCCCAATCTTTTCTAGAAGAAAATAAGATAGCAGAGAGTGGCAAAATTTAAGACGGTGGATTGGTTGGTTGATTTTTAACTGTCTTACAGGGTTTGTATCCAGTGAAAACAAGGATGTATGAGAGGAATGCTTAAGAAAGGCAAATATGACCAAACCATTTTTGTTGCTACAGGTGCCATAGCAATGATTGGTCCAGCTTATGAAGTGAAGGCTCTGCAAAGAACTTGAGAATGAGCACTGTTTCCTAGAAGTTTTACATTCCTAATATCTACTGAATACTCCTGCACCTGTGTTAGTTCTGCTGTAATGTTTTTGCAGGGTCTCTGTTTCCTGGGACTAACTGGCTCCATTCAGCAGGCTGCTGAGTACTGTCTTAACAAAATGGACTTTTGATCTTTTGGACTACACTGGAGCCAAAATAATAGCACAGCACTGTTTCTGTGTTCGGATGCAATTAAAAGTTGCTGTATTAGTAGGATCTCTGTGTACCCAGCAATATGTGTGAATCTAAAACTCACAGAAGTTGCCCTCCAGTTTAAATATTATAAAGATTCATTTTCTCTTCCAAATTTTCCCAGCACTGAAGCAGTCCCTGGCTTTAGGGACATACCTATACTGATTTTCCCATGCAGTTTCTCTTACCAGTGAGATCAACCTCCTCTCTCTTCAAACACTGGCCTGTTGTTGTTAGTCTGAATGTCTGATTCTTGATAAGACCTTGAACCAAGAGCTTATGGAAAGGCTCCCTAAGGATGGAAGGAAAAAGAAACTTCTCTGTTGAAAAGAGCTGTCAAAAGCACACTTTATGATCAGCCTCAGGTGTTGAGCCAATCAGGCACAATTTTTTAATGAAACAAGAACTTAAAGTTGACTATACACAAATAGTTGTCACCTTAGAAAGAGTACTTTGTGCATTGATTCATGGTCATTGGCTGGCAAGTCTAAGTATTTATTTGCATTCTGCTCACATTCTTGTACCCTAATTTAGTACTAAGTTATTCTAACATCACTTTTCAAATTAGCATATGGATAACACACAGAAGTTTCTTGGCCAACAGTACAATTTCCTTAACTCCAAGCTAAATCTCTTGTGTGAAAGCATTCAAGTACCTGGCCTCATTGTCTTACAAATATTTAGTTCTAGCTTCTCTCTGAGGAACACAGGATTTTGAACAAATCAAAATGCTGTTGAACATTTCTTTCTATAAACAGATAAGACAGTTTCTCTTAACATAAGCACCCATATGCCTTGTCCCTTTGCAGAACTAGCCAGGAAGGCCTAGCTTTATGAAAAATACACTAGAAAAAGGGCAATGCTGAAAAGTTCCTATCTCAACGCATCAATTTTTTAGCACCTTATTTTCTAGGAAAATTTACATCAGAGAGAGTAAACTCCCATGAAATGAGTACATGAAAGGGCTAAAAAGAGCCTTGAAAGGCAGTAGTGCACTCAGCAAGAAATAAACTCTAAGTAAACACTGCTCTGGTTGACATGCTATTGTGGCCGCCTCCTTTAAGGATCTTGCATTTCTAATACATTAATTCACACATCTGTCACTGTTTTCACTGAAAAAAAAGGCAACAAAATTAATCTCTAAAGCTTTTGGTTCCCACTCAGTAGAACAGGAAAGTAAGGCAGTTCTAACACAGCTTTAAGAACAGTAGGGGCCAGGGAAGGAGGTCTGGAGCCAGTCTCAGAGAGCATATACAGTCTGGAAGCCTTCTCACGGGACCCTCCAACACAGGGACATCAGTGACCATCCTTTTGGAGGACATGATCATCAGCACTGGTTAATACTGACTTGCACTTCCTAATGCTGACATGTGTGCACAACATTAAACAATCTGAATTTTCTACCCTTTTAACCTACTGAAATCTCAAATATGTACAAAACAACTTATGTGAAAAGGTTGCATTATTTCTATTAACTTTTTTTTTAAAGCCAGAGTATACCCATCTAAAAAAGAAGTAGTAAAACCAGACTTCCACATTTTATTTCATGTGTACAAAAAAGTCATAATCCAAAACATGATTTAGTGTTAAGGAGTTAATAGAGTATTTTAAATTATTAAGAAATATAAATGACATGACAATTTATCTCACGATTTAAAACAAAGTCATTTAATAAAACAATTAAAGTATTATTAAATTACATACAATTAGGCGTATTTCTATCATATTAAAGCAGGTATATTCCAAGTACTAGTCCTAAAACACTTTAGATGACTCTGAAGTAAGAAGATATTTGAAAACAAAACTATAAACTGGCAGAGAAAGTGACAGGCTTCATATTTTATCTTCAACATGTTCAAGTTAGAACATGAGCTTCCTTCCTTGAATATTTTGTATACTTATAAATACTGTGCAAGTACTGGCACATATTGATGTATCACCCAGTCACAAAGAAGTATGAGCACCTGCCACACCACCTGGTTTTATCAACAATGTTAAGTAAGAGCAGCAACTCAAGCATCTCTAGAAATATTTTGTAGACAGTACTTCAGAGGTTGACTAAAAAGTCTTGTTTAGAAGTAAAGGAACTCAATGGAATGACAACTGAAGTCTAATTTAGACAGTAAAACTATTTTAAAAACAGGATGAAAAAGGAACCTAAAATACCAAAAAAATATTATAAATTATTCAAGTAAATTAGAGAATTAGAGGGTAAAAATTGGGAACAAAAACTTTGTAACCCTATCAACAACAATGGTGGGAAAATGCTTCAGGATAAAACAGTTTACAATACATTTCTTCTGTCTCTACAAACTAGAGACATTACACCACAGAAAAAAAATATCCCTCCCTATCATTCAGTACTTCAGTCTGTTTAATATCTCAAATAGTTATTAAAACAGCTACACTTCCTGCTATCTAAAGTAAAGCTAATGAGGTAGCCAGGTCATGCAAATCAGATAGGGCTCTCCACTGGAAGTGATTTTTCAAGGAACGCTTATTTTTAATGACAAAGTGTTAGTTCAGATCATACACCAAGTTACTAAAAACTGAATGCAGGAACAAGCATTTCTTATTTTTGTTTATGCTGACAGAGGCTACAAAAATGCAACACAAAATACATTACCAAGTATGGGGAAAAAAACCCCAACCATGTGTTCCTAGTGGGAGACTGCAGGAGTATGGAGACATGCCCAAAATGAGAAAGCCAGAGCCCATCTGGTAAACACAGAGCTCTAAACCAAACTGAGCCCTGCACTGAATGCACAGTGATTTTGGCAGCGTTGTGGTGGCTCCATCTCATGTTCACATGCAGAGTTACACTTGAATTCATAATACTAAAACTGCACACCTCCAACGTTCCCTTACAAAGGCTGGGATGCACTTCTTGGCTGTGTAAGGGAACTGCCAAGGGGCTGCAGCACAGCAGGGATGATGCAATTCTGACCTCAATACTGCAGCACCTGGTCACGGCATCATAAACACCTCCTGATCCAAAACACCAAGAATAATGAAATTAAGCAGTTTTCACAAACACTGATATTTCTGGCATAGAAGAGGTGTCTGGAGTTCCTCTGAATGCTTGGTCATATTTCAGATTGTAGGTGTAATGGAATGGGATAGGCCTTCATCTGCCTGTGAGGTTTGTTTGTGCTTATGCTGGAATATCTGCAGTGAGACCTTGCCCATATTACACCTTTTGATCATGTTGTACATCCCACCTGCAAAGTGTGCCTGACACCTCTGAGAAGGATCAGCTGTACTAGCCATGAAGTCTGTAATCCATCTTTTCCTTTCTCTAGTGTTCATATACAGGTTCATCTCTATGAGAGACCAGTCTCTCTATATAGGACCATGCAATGGATGGTAGGGCAAGCATGACAGATCAGGAATTCCTGCTCAGTGCCATGTTCTCATGCTCCTTGCTTTGCTCTGTGCAGGGTGAGCAGCAGGATTTTCAATCCTAGTACAAATGACCTGGCTGGAAGAACTCTGTGGAGCCTGTCACAGTGATAAAATAATGAATTCAGAAGAAGGGATAGCCCTAGCAAAGGAGCTCACTGCATGTATTTGCACCCTGCACCTTCAGAAAGGCTGGGAGAGCCCGAGTGCTGTGCCCTGGAGTGAAGACAAGAATAGGTCAGTCACTATTGGCTGGGTCCAGGGGGCTGTGAAACCTGCTGTTAGATACAGCTATGCAACCTTGTGGAGGTGACTGAAGGATGTGGAAGCTGATAATTTTAGGCAAAAAAAAGGACAAAACAATATTGAATGTTCAAGATTCCACACAGTTAACAACTGAGTGCTTTTGCTTAAAATCAGCACTTGTGATAAAGTCTTAAATGAATGCAGAGAAGCTGTAGCATCATTCCTTCAGAATAAGCTGTTTCTGTCATAAACACATCTTCTATTCTGTAACTCAGCTATGTGAAAAATAGTGCCTTCTTACTCAGCAGATTTGCCCTGTGTCAGAGTCAAATCTGCTGACTTAACGGCAACAATAAAATTTTTTATTGCTTTATAATCCTTCAGGGAGAATGTGCTATATTCTATTTCCAATTATTCATCAGACAGAACTGATTACTGAAGTCCAGGGTAGAACCAAATTCTGTGTAACTTGTACTTGCACAGCTGAGCAGGTGTAATGAAGAGTGTCAGCACACGCTTGCCACAGTGGATGAAGCTGGAACAGAGGAGGAGTTTTCTGGCCCCAGCTGCCTACCTGGCCCCTCTCCCAGCACTGGTCACAGCTGGGAGGGCTTGCTGCCTTCTGAATTATTTATAGAACCAATGCATTTTACAGACCACACTGCTAGAACAAATTGACATCAATTTGGGCTTAATCTGATATCACATGTATGAATACCCAGAGGGTACCACTTACTCTGCCCTGTCATTACTGAGAAATTGAGCAGCATTTCTTTCCCACCGTCTCCAGTCCAATGCATTAAAAAAAAAGACCGTGCCTCATCTTTAGGGGATATTTAAGCTATATTGACACCTTTACAATTCTAAATGTCTACAAACACTGCATTTTAAATGAGGGTATTTGTATCAGTAAATGCCTATTTCATACATGCTGCCTGTAACATTTCTGTAATAATCATTACATCATATTTGGAAAGATTGCTTTGAAAATCCAAACTACAGGAATTTTAATTTCTGTTTTCAACCACATTACTATATTAATAGCCACTAAAGACTACCCATAATTAAAGACTACCCAGAAGTATTTCAATGGATTTGAACGTCACAGGATAGGAGCTAAACAATGAAAATTTCCATAAATATATTAAAATGAAAAACTACTACAGATAAGTAGAGGAATCAAACATTTTTAAGGATGCTAGACTACACTTTAAACGGTGGCAGCTCCCATTAACGGAGATATCACAATTTTATTTATTTAATCAGTGAAAAAGACCTAAGCTACTAGAGAGAGATTGAAAATGCACAAGAGGGCAGTGTTTTTTAACATTTTAGTGTCTTCCCTCAGAGCTGTGGGTTTTGACATCATGACTTCGAGCTTCCTAACAATAAGCCTGTTGTTTCTGATTACACTTTTCAGATCTTTCAGACCAGTCCTTGAGTAGTTCAAACAGAAGACTGAGCAAAAGTGGCTTCTAAAACATTAAAAATACATGATAATATTTAAAAATGAGTTTTGATTTCTATATTAAACCAAAATCCTAGTTTGACTTTATGGCTTTAAAGCACCTAATGCTTTACCTTGCACAGAGCTAAAGCAAGTGGACAATTTTGCATGTGATGATGAATTTGTTCCAGTCATCTTGCAGTCTGAGCACACGTCTAAGGGCTGTGCTGCAACAGATCTTCACATGTGCAACAGTTCCTGAGATTGTATACGGTGACAAAGGTATCCTCCACAGTCTAGCAAACTGCTTCTACAGAATGCAACTTTGATTTTCTTCTGCCATTGTCACTAGATGTAGTCAGTGCTTCTTATGGATTTTTCTTCATTGAAGGTAGAGTTTTCTTCTGCAATTTACCACATTTAGACCACACTACATTACATAGCTTTTGTGCTACTGCTCTGTCACACCAGAATGTGAACAAATCACATTCCAAAGTAATGCAGCTACAGAATCACAGAGTCCTTAGAATAACGCAGGTTGGAAGGGACCTTCGGAAGTCATTTGGTGCAACTCTTTTCTCATATCAGAACTCACTTCAGGTTGTTCAGGGCCCCGTCCAGCTGCGTTTTGAAAATATGCGATGACGGAGATGCCACAATGTCTCAAGTCAAATGGTTCCAGTCTCATTGCCTTCCCTGCCAAAACTGTACTCCTGCCCAGCTGAACCTTGCTGCAATCTGTGACTGTTACTCCTTTCTTTTCTCCGTACATCTCTGAGAAGAGTCTGGTTCTATCTTCTCTAAAAACCTCCTTTAGGTAGCAGTAGATAGCAATTACATTCCCTCCTTAGCCTTCTCTTCTCCAATGGGAACACACTCAACTCCCTTAGCCCCTTGTATGTCAAATGCTCCAACCCCTGACTATCGTAGTGCTCCTTCTCTAGACCCTCTTCAGTTCAACAGCGTATTTCACATTGGGATGAGGGCCTCAAAACTAGACACAGTATTCCAGTTGTTCCTGAATGATGAGCAGAGATAACCAAAGCTGGGCATGGTTTTACTAGTGGAGTATACTGTCATGCCAGCTGCTGACCCACCTCTAACTTGGTGTTCATCAGGACCCCTAAGTCCTTCTCTGCTGTAATCCTCCCCACGCAGATGGCACAGTCCCACATGTTCTGTTGAAGTCATGGTAAAAGATATGCAGATATCTCTCCTCATCCACAGATGAAATCACCTCACCACAGAATGAAAGCAGATGAAGTTGGGCATAATTTATTGGTAAATCCACAGTGGCTGCTCCAGTCACCTTGTCTTTCATGCCTGGAACTCTACAACTCCCTGAAAGGTGGCTGTAGTCAGGTGGGGTTTGGGCTCTTTCTCCAGGCAGCACTGACAGAACCAGAGGACACAGTCTCAAGCTGTGTCAAGGGAAACACAGGTTGGACGTTAGGAAGAAGTTTTTCACTGAAAGTGATTAAGTTCTGGAATAGTCTGCCTGGGGAGGTGGTGGAGTCACCATCCCTGGATGTGTTTAAAAAAGGATTGGATGTGGCACTCAGTGCCATGATCGACTTGAGGTGTTGGGGCAGGGGTTGGACTCCATCTTGAAGGTCTCTTCCAACCTAGACATTCTGTGATTTTCTATGTGTCTGGATTTCTTAAGTGAACCCTAACTCAATCCTACTCTACAATGGGCAGTATCTCTTGCCTTCAAACTTTCCTACTAAGCACAGACCTTGACAGCAAAGACCAATGAAAAGACTTCCCTTTCTACCTAGCCTCTTTGTTGGATTTTGCATCAGGCCAATGTCCAATGTCCCTTGCTGTTCTTTTCAGTGTATGTCCAGAAGCTCTCCTTACTACTTTCACATTCTTCACCAGTTTCAATATCTGATGAGCTATGACCTTTCCATAATCCACATTACCTATCCAGTAAAGGCTTCTACATTCTTCCAGGGGTAGTCCATCCTTACTTCCACTTTGATTGCACTTATTTAGGTCTTCTTAAAGCCAGCTGGCCTCTTTCCATGCCTTTTTTTCTTGCACATGAAAGCAAACCACTTACTTTGCACAAAAATCTCCCTGCCCTGTGATCTCACTTTATATTGACAATACTTCAGCCACTAATGTGGTTAATGTCATTTTGGAAGGTTAAGGACTTTGACTAGCAAAATAACATTTTGCTTCTGTGTGTTACAGCTCCACTAGATGGCTGATGGATTAGGATTGTAAAATCTTTTGTGGAATTAATAAGCCTAAAATTGCTTGCAAGGGAAAGATTTAAAATTCTCTGCTTTAAGGCATAGCACCTCTGACAGGAGGGGTCTGCTTTGAAAGGCCCACTCTGAGAGAGAAGAAGCAATCTTCCTGCTGCAGCTACACAAGCTGCAGACAACAGAGTGAAACACAGGTACACAAATCATCTACATCCAATATTTCACACACAGCTTTCACTATTGCACAGCCAAGAATGAATTATGAAAACACATTGCCTATTTTCATCAAAATTAGGAAATATCCTGGGGAAACGTTCTGCTAGCTGCAGTAACTTGTCAATCTTTTTCTGGCTCACAACTACTTAAATTCTAGTTTTGTAGCAAAACTACAGCATTCCAGTGAGTTCAGTGACATACATTTAGGCTCCTCTTTTATGTCAAGTTTTTGGAGGGAATATTTGTAAAGAATGAATTTATATGAAATGTGGCTGAGAAATTACTGAGCAGTTCTTCTCATGGAGCCACTCACTTGACTCAATCTATTCAGTCATCTCTGCTGATGGGAGGACAGGACAGAGCACAGGCCAGAGTTTAATTGTTCTGCCACTAGTACTCTCTAAACTGAGGATGGCATTTTAGGGTACAAAAGAGCTGAATTTCAATGGAAATAGGGATGTCAAGCTCAGAACCTAAGAGGACAAAAACCAGAACAACAGATGACTCACTTTCTTCCATCAAACTTTATCTCTAACCAAAACAGAGAACAGTGAATTAGGCTGTAGCAGCAGCATCAACAAGAGTAATTAAAAGTAATTATATAAAATTCATTAAATAAAAAATAAATTGACATGAGATAAATACATTGCTTTTGCCTATTGAGAAGTGTTTTGCACTGCTCAGCTCCAAAAATACAGTGATTTATAAGAGTGCTTTGTTTTTTACATATGCATAGTTCCACTGAAATTAATGTTATTACTGGCAGGAAGTTACCTAATTTGAAATAATAGCACTACACAGAATGCCTGAAGGTACTAGTTTGTGCATGCTTTTACAGGCTGGAAATCTACAGGGGCACTTTATCACTTGCTCTAAGCCAGTTAATACTCATGGAATAAAAATGTTTGTATGTCAGACACAAATGAACACATACAGGAAGTGCAACTCACTGTGAGAAACCAAGTACTGACAAAGCAGGAAAATTCAGGCTTATTCAATATAATGTTCCACCATCACAACAATGTCCAGTAATACTCTTGCAAGTCAAATGAAATATGAAAGATTTTAATAGAAATATATAAGGCTTACTTGTGTTTTGTCATCTTTAGGTCATGGCAAAAATGGTTGAAGAACCTTGCATAGAATAAGTGCATAACTGCATGCTCCTTTCCACCGATGTACAAATCCACAGGCATCCAATAGTCTGCTAAGTCACTATTAAAGGGCCTGAAAAAACACAATTATAGGAAAAAAATCCAGTGTTGAAAAGAAAGACCAGTGCTACTAAAGTAGCTCATCATCCTTAACTGGACAACACTGTTTACTGAGAGCAATACATGAGTAATAAAACTTTCATTTTGCTATCAGATCTTTTTACTTTTTTTAAGAAGTGGAATGCTTATTATAGACAAAAATTTAATTTCCACTGAGATGCAGATCCACAAAAAAATTACTTTCCTATATTTCAGGCAAGCAATTACCTGAGAAAGCAATGAAAACGCTTGAAATGATTTTTTTTTTTGTAAATACCCTGTGGCTGGCTCTAAAATTTTTAGTTATTTATCACGCTATATATACAAATATATTAGAATGAAAGACAAAAGACGTGACCACTTAGAACCATTTGATTTTTTAGATTAACGGTTTGCATTGTTGCCATTAGGGGGCAGTGATGCATTTTAAGGCTGCAGAACCCTCTGTAGAGTGAGGTGGGTCACAGCTCTCCAGCTGAAGAATGCTCGATGAAATGACAGTAAATTTGTCATTTACAGCATATTTACTCTGTCGCTGGAGGTCACCTGAATGGTTTCCCAGCACTGCTTACTGCTTCATTACATATTTCCATGTCTCATGTAGTGGGCCCGCAAAATACCATTTGTATTGAAGTTCTTCTCTAATGTAGGTTTCAAGCCCCCACTCTAACAAATTTACTTGTTTTGTCAGTCTGTCTGATTATTCCATCTGTAATTTTTGTTACAGCAACACTTTCTTCCTTACAGATGACCCCAGAAGCAAATCATGGATCTGGGATTCATGTCCTTGGTGGAACAAATCAACCTAACTTGTTCAAGGGTTCCAGAATCAACAGAGTAATTTTCCTGAACTGTAAATCAGTGAAATATGGTTTATGGAAATAAAGTGCTTACATATGCGTGGCTTAGTTAAAAGAACTAAATAAACCAAATGCAGGCAGCAATTTATTGCAGAAGTCCATATAAATGATCTAATTTTAGTGTGAAACAGATTAGACTATACTAAGCTGTTACTTTGACAGTTGGATGTTACACCTGACTATCTCTTCTTCAACTTCTGGAAAAGTCCCTCTTGCCCACACACAAAAAATACTTCAAATTGTAATGGAGAGGAAGCAATCTGCCTAACTCACTAATAATATATTCATGCTATCATTAGAAAACAATTAAAATTGGCATGAAATAAAAGTGTTCACAGAAGGTTTTTCTCTAGTTTAACCAAACTAGTGCTGCCAATACAAAAAAGATAATTGGCCCAGCAATATTAAGTCACTGAGTATATGTAGTATGTTCCCAGACACTGCTCTGCACAATAAATAAACAAATACATTCCTAAACAGCCCATCATGTGGTATCAATGTTTTAAAATGCAATTATTCCTGTCGTCCTCACACTACATAGTAGGGATGTTACTTTAATTCCTCTTTGGAAAAAAAATAAAAGTGCTATCAAGCAGCACTACTACTGGCACTCTATGAAGCAGAAAAACAGCTAAATAACTACATCTGTCTTCCCACACTCTCCATGCTGCAGACACTAGTCCATAGCACATGAAAAATCTCTTTTCATTAACTGTGCATGTAGTGGAAGTGCTGACACAACAGGAGATTGCTGTGATGCCTCTTCACTTGAGGTCTGCGCACAAGGAAATGGCAAGAGTCACCAGAATTCAAAAGGAAAGAAGTGAAGGTGCCAGGCCTGGCAGCTGGATGTTACATTAGACTATTCCTCTTCTTACCAGTGGAACAGCACTGCCTGTCCACACACTGAACTACTCAGGGCATTGCCAGGGAGGGTACACTCCATGCAATTTACAGTCTCAGAGTCATGGCAGGCTGTCATTCCTGATGGCACCCCCCACTAAGGACTTCAGCTCCTCAGCTGAACATTTTCTCTGTGCCCTGCCCCATAATTCCCATTCATGCAAATTTCTTCTCCTTGCCCTGTAGCTCCTGTGCTTACACAGTTGTGTTTACACATCCTGCTCTTCTAGATCTCCTGACATAGGAGCAATCAAATACCACATTTTTAGACCAGCTCCATATAGTGTCCTGGTTTTGGCTGCGATAGAGTTCTTTTTCTTCTGAATAACTGGCACAGTGCTGTGCTTTGAATTCAGTATGAGAATAATGTTGATAACACACAGATGTTCTGGTTGTTGCTGAGCACTGTGTACCATAAACCAAAGACTTCTTGGTCTCTCATGATCTGCCAGACAGCATGTGCACAAAGAAGCTGGGAGGAAGCACAGCCAGGAAGGCTGACCTAGACTGGCCAAAGGGCTATTCCATACCATAGACTGTTGTGCCCAGTATATAAACTGGGGGAGTTGGCTGGGAGATGCCAATCCCTGCTAAGGGACGGGCCAGGCAGCAGTCAGCAGATGGTGAGCAATTATATAGTGCATCACTTATTATTCCTGGGTCTCTTTCTCCCTCTCCTTTTTATTATAACTATTATTATACTTTGTTTCAGTTATTAAACTCTCCTTATCCAAGCTATGATTTTTACTTTTTTTTTTCCTCCTCCTGATTGTCCTCCCCAGCCCACAGGGTGTGTGGGGAGTGAGCAAGCAGCTGTGTGGTACTTAAATACCAGCTGGGGTTAAGCCACCCACCCTGTGCTCTGCTCAGGCCCAAAGGGCAGGCACATAAGGAGGGCAGCGCAGGGATTTACACTGCCAGCAAACTGCAGCTAGAAGCTGGAAGCACCTGAGTGTGTGGTCTCTTTGTGCCCTTCTGTTCTGTGCAGCAGACTTGCCCCCAGTGGCCCTGTGCCTGCAGCCCTCACCTGTCTGTGTTGTGAGGGTCAGTGTACCTCAGGTAGTACCAAGCGGAATCAACAAATGTATCCATGGTATCGACTTCTCGCCGTGCTGCTGCCTTGCACCTGAGCAATAGAAGGAGAAAAGCTTTTCTTAGATAAGTGACAAGCTTGGGAAAAAACCCCAAACAAACATGGACAGAGTGGCCACAAAGACATTTAGATTGAAAACTGAGCAGTCTGAAGAGTGACATGTTCAGAAAAAGTCCAACAACAGTAATGGGACTGACTTTTTCCCTCTCCTTCCCAAAACATAGCAAAAGCAAGCCAAAAAGAAGCCTGAGCAGCCATCACATCCAGCAACAGCAGAAGATGGCACCGCACTGGACAGCCCTCTCAATCTTGGAATTTTTTGGAATTGCCATTTTAAAAGATACAAAGCACAGACAGGCACACTTGGCCATAAAGTTAATGAGTACTGAATATAGATCACACTCATTAGGTACCAGCAGATTTAGCAGAAAGGTCAGGTGGTTGCCTCTCACTGATTATCTGTACAAAATGGTCTTTGCAGATTCCATTTATTATCTCTAGAAAAAATTAACTTATTTTAATTTCAGCTTTCACTGAGATCAAATCTCTTCTAGACCTTGTAGCACAATTTTAATTTGTGATTACAGCAAATTGATTTTTGCTTGTAATTATATTGGCAGCCCTAAGGAACAGTTTCAAAATAGATTTTAGAAGCTCAGGTTACTTTCTGTTAATTTCTCCTTGAATATTCGTTGTTTGTAGGAGCCAATAATCACATTTAATAAACTTCAATTTGTTGTAAAGGATCCCTCTCAAAATTCTTTCTAATAAAACAATGGGATTATTCTAATGTCAATGAAACTCTGTAATCTGTGACACTCTTGTACATAAATGCCACTGATTATATGTAAGAAATGTATACAGTTAATAATTGTATGTGAGTTTAAATGTATGTATATGTGTAGTAAGTATACATAATAAATGGGGACTGGCTATTTAATATTTTCTGACTGCATATTTAGTCTCTGATGAGTCTTGATGAGTGAGCTGCAACATGTATCTCTGCTTGTCTGCGTGATACTTCAGCTTGGCTTGGCAAAGCAAGTTCTCACAACATCACTACTTAACATTTTCCTTCATTCTGTCTCTGTACCTGGTCCTCCTCTACATGCAAGTTTTTGTTCCAGTGAGAATAATGTAATAACGGAGTTTTACTTCTAACTGCTTTTTAGTGTAGAATAATAATTTTATTAAATTGTACACATAGGCAAAGACTTCGCCAATGTAAAAGAATGGCTTTTCTGTCAAAAGTAAGAATACTTTACAGTCATTGAACCATAATTACATTTGCTTCATGCCTCTGTGCTCTAAATGGACATGGCTCACTAACACAGAGACAGCAGGGGCATCTTTCAAAGTTTATACAACTTATATCAATATTGTGATTCCACAATACTGTAACCTCATTAGACAATCTTCAGACGACTAACACAATTACTGGGACTTGTATAACAAAGAATAACTTGGGCATCTCCTCTCATTTATGATTGTTAACATTATTGTCACTCAAATACTCAGACTTTTGTATCTTTCCATCTGGCTTTCCTTATTAATTCTAGATATTAAATGAAACTAATAANTTCTTTTTCTTCTGAATAACTGGCACAGTGCTGTGCTTTGAATTCAGTATGAGAATAATGTTGATAACACACAGATGTTCTGGTTGTTGCTGAGCACTGTGTACCATAAACCAAAGACTTCTTGGTCTCTCATGATCTGCCAGACAGCATGTGCACAAAGAAGCTGGGAGGAAGCACAGCCAGGAAGGCTGACCTAGACTGGCCAAAGGGCTATTCCATACCATAGACTGTTGTGCCCAGTATATAAACTGGGGGAGTTGGCTGGGAGATGCCAATCCCTGCTAAGGGACGGGCCAGGCAGCAGTCAGCAGATGGTGAGCAATTATATAGTGCATCACTTATTATTCCTGGGTCTCTTTCTCCCTCTCCTTTTTATTATAACTATTATTATACTTTGTTTCAGTTATTAAACTCTCCTTATCCAAGCTATGATTTTTACTTTTTTTTTTCTCCTCCTGATTGTCCTCCCCAGCCCACAGGGTGTGTGGGGAGTGAGCAAGCAGCTGTGTGGTACTTAAATACCAGCTGGGGTTAAGCCACCCACCCTGTGCTCTGCTCAGGCCCAAAGGGCAGGCACATAAGGAGGGCAGCGCAGGGATTTACACTGCCAGCAAACTGCAGCTAGAAGCTGGAAGCACCTGAGTGTGTGGTCTCTTTGTTCCCTTCTGTTCTGTGCAGCAGACTTGCCCCCAGTGGCCCTGTGCCTGCAGCCCTCACCTGTCTGTGTTGTGAGGGTCAGTGTACCTCAGGTAGTACCAAGCGGAATCAACAAATGTATCCATGGTATCGACTTCTCGCCGTGCTGCTGCCTTGCACCTGAGCAATAGAAGGAGAAAAGCTTTTCTTAGATAAGTGACAAGCTTGGGAAAAAACCCCAAACAAACATGGACAGAGTGGCCACAAAGACATTTAGATTGAAAACTGAGCAGTCTGAAGAGTGACATGTTCAGAAAAAGTCCAACAACAGTAATGGGACTGACTTTTTCCCTCTCCTTCCCAAAACATAGCAAAAGCAAGCCAAAAAGAAGCCTGAGCAGCCATCACATCCAGCAACAGCAGAAGATGGCACCGCACTGGACAGCCCTCTCAATCTTGGAATTTTTTGGAATTGCCATTTTAAAAGATACAAAGCACAGACAGGCACACTTGGCCATAAAGTTAATGAGTACTGAATATAGATCACATTCATTAAGTACCAGCAGATTTAGCAGAAAGGTCAGGTGGTTGCCTCTCACTGATTATCTGTACAAAATGGTCTTTGCAGATTCCATTTATTATCTCTAGAAAAAATTAACTTATTTTAATTTCAGCTTTCACTGAGATCAAATCTCTTCTAGACCTTGTAGCACAATTTTAATTTGTGATTACAGCAAATTGATTTTTGCTTGTAATTATATTGGCAGCCCTAAGGAACAGTTTCAAAATAGATTTTAGAAGCTCAGGTTACTTTCTGTTAATTTCTCCTTGAATATTCGTTGTTTGTAGGAGCCAATAATCACATTTAATAAACTTCAATTTGTTGTAAAGGATCCCTCTCAAAATTCTTTCTAATAAAACAATGGGATTATTCTAATGTCAATGAAACTCTGTAATCTGTGACACTCTTGTACATAAATGCCACTGATTATATGTAAGAAATGTATACAGTTAATAATTGTATGTGAGTTTAAATGTATGTATATGTGTAGTAAGTATACATAATAAATGGGGACTGGCTATTTAATATTTTCTGACTGCATATTTAGTCTCTGATGAGTCTTGATGAGTGAGCTGCAACATGTATCTCTGCTTGTCTGTGTGATACTTCAGCTTGGCTTGCCAAAGCAAGTTCTCACAACATCACCACTTAACATTTTCCTTCATTCTGTCTCTGTACCTGGTCCTCCTCTACATGCAAGTTTTTGTTCCAGTGAGAATAATGTAATAACGGAGTTTTACTTCTAACTGCTTTTTAGTGTAGAATAATAATTTTATTAAATTGTACACATAGGCAAAGACTTCGCCAATGTAAAAGAATGGCTTTTCTGTCAAAAGTAAGAATACTTTACAGTCATTGAACCATAATTACATTTGCTTCATGCCTCTGTGCTCTAAATGGACATGGCTCACTAACACAGAGACAGCAGGGGCATCTTTCAAAGTTTATACAACTTATATCAATATTGTGATTCCACAATACTGTAACCTCATTAGACAATCTTCAGACGACTAACACAATTACTGGGACTTGTATAACAAAGAATAACTTGGGCATCTCCTCTCATTTATGATTGTTAACATTATTGTCACTCAAATACTCAGACTTTTGTATCTTTCCATCTGGCTTTCCTTATTAATTCTAGATATTAAATGAAACTAATAAAAAACTCTATCGCTGGAGACAAGAACTAAAGGAAGGGATAATGTAACTTCTTGGAGCAAGGAAAAGCAAGGATGACTGCACACAAAATTAACAGCTCAAATGATTTGAAACCGTAGCAGACACGGATGAGCAATACTGATGTTAGCTGTCAAAAAGGTGAAAATTAGGAAGACAAATAAAGATGAGAATTTAAAAAGTTAACTTCAGCAAGCTACCACATTTTAGGCTGAGAAACTAATCCTGCGTGACTTTATTTCTGACTAAACAAATGCCTTTGATTAACTTCTATACAAAGCAGCCACAATAACTACCCAGAAACCATAAGGATTTGCTACAAATCAAAAGCATGTTATTGCCTGGCAAACAACAAAATAATTTTTAACTAAGGTTGTGGGGGAAGCCAAGAGCGCACAGTGTCTTTCAGTCACAACAGAAAAATTTTCCAATTGAAATTAGGAATTGTAGACCAATGCATTTTGGGGGGTTTTACTAAACCTGTGGATCTTATTCTGTAAGGCTTCAGTGCAAAGGTCACACTTTAAAATACACTGCTATGTGCAATTTCAATAGGCACATCTGAGAAAAAATTTTCTATGCAGAAACATGGGAATAAAGGTCTGTTTTACAAAAAATTACATGTTATCAACAAAGTTCAAAAATACATGTTTCCAGAGAACCATGGAACTGCTAATATTAATACAAATTTAGATCTTATGAATCTGCTGAATTACCAGTGAGAGCTCTATTGCCATTTATATATCTGATTTCCCTGCCTGGCAGCCTGACAACATCCTTCCCAATTGGTCAGTCTGCCGGGAGCAGCAATGCATTGCACTGCTGATGAAAAATTTCCCTGGATACCTCATGTTCTACCAGCTCCTCCCACGGAACCTATAGGCAAACTTCAGTATACAGAGTATCTAAGCAGTCTTCAAGATTACACAACTGATTTTTACAACACATCTCTCACTACATCATTTAGATGTTTTATTTCTTGAACAGATGGACTACAAACAACAAGGATTACAGCGCTGACAAGATGCATTTACTTTCAAATCTCAATTACATGCTATCTGTAAGGTACAGCTTCATGATAAAGATTTATATAGCTGAGGGAACACTTTATTGTTGACTATTGCAAGAAAATAGAAATGTTAGTTTCCTTAACAAAAGGACTAATTCAGTAATCATTATAAGCTTTATATGAACACTGATGAAAGATAATTAAGGTATCTGTAGTAAATGAACTGATAAATATTGTTAAGAAATGGAAAATTGAGAAAATTATTCTGTTTTTCCCTTTTTTTCTTTCTTCTAACTTAAAACCAGTGAGTTTTGTTTCAGCTTGTTTATGAAAAAATAGCAGTGGACATTGAGTGCCAAAAAAAAAAGAGTGTACAGAGTGTACAGAGTGTGTAAGAGTGTATAAGAAAAAAATCCCTGTGCTGGGTCAAACCAAACATAATTTTGGAGTAGCATCCTGTCTCAGAGTAGTCACTTGCCAACACTTTGGGACAGCGCACAAGAAACAGGCAAGTGCAAAATGATCTCTGCAGCAAACACAGCACTGACTTACCTCGGACAGGAACAGTTCACCCATTCTGGGGCGCTTTCCAAAGGTGAGGCTCCCTTTCCTGTGAATGTGGTCACGTTGGGCAGCACCACAGGTAAATCCTCAAAAGGCACGGGAACGGTGCCGCATGCCTGGCAGTGAATGATTGGAATGGGCGTTCCCCAGTACCGCTGCCGAGATATTAACCAGTCTCTCAATTTGTCACTCGTTAGGTCTCCACCGATTCTTTTATTTTTGGCCTGCTGAGTAATAGCTTTTAAAGCCTCCTGCCGAGTCATGCCAGTGATCTGATTGAGAAAAAAAAACAAAATAAAACAAAACAAAAAAACCCACAAAACCATGGAAAAAGGAAGAAAAATTTACAGTTGCTGTCAATGAAAATGCAAAAACAAACAAAACCAGTCCGTTTTCTGAGAGTCAAATAAAATAGTACTTTCCCTCTTACCACTGGTTAACATCCTGCTATACAAGAGACTATTCACATACCAGCTGCTCATTTGAACCTTGTTAAAGGTTTATGTTTTTGATGGTCTGAATAGAAGAAGGCTGAGAAAGAGTCTCGTAGACCCCTTCAGCCATTATTGGCAGATATTTGCATTTACTGCTGATATCTTTATCAGTTGCTATACGCCAAAACTTTCAGAATTGTATCACAAACATAGGGTAGAGACTGAGGAAATGCAAATGTTAAAACTGCTTTCCTTCTCCTGTGCTCATTTCAGGTTTTTCTATTCTTGCTTTCATATACATTTTAACCACTTAGACCCTACCTGGGATGTAATGTGTCTGCTATTAAAACACATATTTTCAAGAGCTGTATCTAAAGATAAGATTCCTGTATCTCTTGAGGCATCCATGATACCACAAAGGATGAAGCCACATTTCAATGAATTTGTGGAAGAAGGCTTACAAAGTACGAAGGTAGGAAGTACGTTCATGTTTAGGTTAAAAATCCATTAAGGTTGTGAAACTTTTAACATAGGTTAAATTATTCAGTTTCCATTACAGAACTGAAACCAATACAGAGGAAAGTTCAACCTTCCTCTCATGTACAAATGGGAAAAACTTATTTTATTGCTACAGCAGGGCCAACATATTTCATCATTAAAATATCCCCAGAAATTTGGTAGCATAATCTTGGCTTGATTAAAAAAAATCCCTTAAATTTTTCAAAGTATTTGGCACTCTCAAGAAAACAGATTTATTTAATTTGCATTGCTACTGTAAGCTGGAAAGAAATCCATACTTGTATACTCACCTCTGCAGAATTAATGACCTTCTCCAAACCATTTGGCAATGTCTCAATGACTTCGGTGAAAGAAATGCCTAGATTCTTAGCTACTGCAGCATCTTCTGCACTAGTACTAGGAATTCCTAGAAGGGATGAAAAACAATTTAATTTCTATGGCACTCTCTTTATAATGACTTACATTTTCCAAAGGAGTTTAAAAAAACATTTTAAGAACAGTAAAAATGTTTTTGTATCCTTTAAGCCATGAAATTCAAGCAGCAATTATTACAAATATGTTTCTCCGTTCCTCTGTAATTCAAACGTTCATCAATGTCTTGTCCTTCTTCCAGGAAAGTTTGAAAATTTGGTGGTTCTGAAAAAACTACAAATAAAGCTATAAAATTTGGAAGGAATTATAGAATTTTCAATATAGCCATATTATCTAAATATAATATATTTAAACAATACAAATTTTAATTCTATTTGTTAATATGATAATAAAAGACAACACAGAGCAGAGTCTTCCTGTTTCAGTATTAATTTATCTCTTTCTAATTTGATAGAATTATGAAATAATAGAATATTATTAGAATTAGAATTCATCTAATTTCACCATTACACAACAGTGCCAAACATCACTATCCCTTTAACTCACTATGAAAGACATGATTTGTTTATAAACTCAGGGAAACTATTAAAATAACATCAGTTTGCTATTCAGACTATAACTAGTGAGAACACTTCCTACAGCTATTCAGATGAGTTACACAAGTCACACTATTTAAGGCTCCCAGTGCTCTTTTTCCCTCTGTGTTTTATTATTTGGGACAGTCATGCATTTTAATTCTGCTCTAGAGGGTTACCTTTTACAGTGAGTTAAGAAATTTCTTAGCTTGCTTAATTATCACATGTATTCTGAAATAATATTAAGACACTAACAGATTTATTATTTACACGGAGATACATCTTTCTACATATTTTTCCCCTTCAATGATAATTTAATTAATAATTTCAACCATCTTGCACAATTACTGTCATATTTAAAAGGCAAAGAAACTTATTCCAACAAGACAATGCCAGCATTAAATTGGTGAAAACTATACACAAAAGTTCTCAAAATATTTGCTGACCACACTGGAATTATTAACTAAACCAGCTTAACAATCGTCTTAGTTCAGGCAGTGAAATGCCTGCTATACTTTGACTCTGCCAATATGTGGAAGTTTGGAAGGAGATGACTAAAGAAAACCCTGTGACAAGTACCTCCTTAACTAGAAAAACACAAAATTGCTATTTTATCTTTCCAGCAGATGTACACTCTTTCCATTTCAAGAACAATGTTTGTATCTTAATTTGTCAGAGACCCCTGCAACAGGTGACTTCACAATATGCTCTACAAATGGAAAAAAGCAGGTCCCACTTTTTGATCTGCTTCCTTTTGAAAAGGTGATGCTATTAACGTACACTAGCAAAGCTCAACAGCTGGCACCCACAGCTTCCCATGAAGAGCTGGGCTGTTTCCAA
This sequence comes from Dicaeum eximium, assembly GCA_013396995.1. Taxonomy (NCBI): domain Eukaryota; kingdom Metazoa; phylum Chordata; class Aves; order Passeriformes; family Dicaeidae; genus Dicaeum; species Dicaeum eximium. The sequence goes on from VWZP01009614.1 coordinate 386,599, forward strand.
CAGACATAAGGCCAAGGTACAGGCCTTCCAGCAAGCTGAGAGATTTTAAGGGAAAATAAGATTAGGTATCTCAATTATTTAGCTTCTCCTATATGAGGAAAACCTTTGTTTCTCAAAAACAGATTCAAATCTAAAGCATAAGATACAGGCATGTTATAAGCAAGGTATACAGCCCAAATGGATAATTTCCATCAGTCCTGTGAGGGTTATCCAAGACATTTTTGCACAGTCAGCTGGTTTAATTCAGTCCAGTTGTGCAAAAATAGCCAATATTGGCAGCAGTGAAAGCAGCAGCCCCAGGACAGGAAAGAAGTATCAGCAACAGGGAGGCAACAACAGGAGTTAAGGGATAAGGAATGAAGTGGAGAAAGGGAAGAACACATAACTATTTCCCATTAGGACTGGCAAAGAACACTGGCTTCTCAATGCAGCTGAGACCATGGCAAAGCAAGAGTAAACAAAGATCTTGGTGGGTGCAGATTAAAATGGATATGGTTTTTAAAACTTACTAAATTTCTACTTTGACTTATTAGGACAATCATATCATCTAAGAGTATGTACTTAGCTGCCCAGTTTGGGGGACCAGGCTCCATATCCAGGAAAAGAGTAAGACAGGCAGCTTCATAGGACAGCTTTGGGAACAGAAGGTCACTGCAGGCAATTCAGCATCCCCTAGCAACATCCTCTCCCCTCCACTTATTGATCCTCAACTCTAAATGAGGTGCTTTAAATTATGGGAATGCTACCTTGAGAGATAAAGGATCTAAGATAACTGTCCTGGACTACCTGAAAACAATTATTACCTATCCTGAACTATTGTACTGGCCTCAAAACAAGTAATACTAGATAAAAGTCAAAATTGAAAGTTTTGTACATTTACCATCTGAAGCATTTCTCTATAAGGATGTACATAATTTATGTAAACTTAAGACACAAAAAAGCCAAAAGTTAGGGTTGTTTGTCAAAAAATGGTACAGTTCTGTTTTTGACTAAGGATAGTGAGAGACAGCTAAACACATATGTTGTAGGTAACCTATTTTCTTAAGATATGCAGATCCTCAAACTTAGCTCATTAAATGCACTGATTTTATAGTATTTCCATTTAAAATTATCATCCTGTAAATCTCTTCACCCACATAGATTCTACATAGCTCCTTTTCCCTTCCTTCTTCCCTAATGGGGAACAGAAACCCAAAATCCAGGAGAGAGAGCCTCTGTGTTCAAATATTTACTACAACAGTATCTGGTGCTCCAACACAGCAACTGAAAACCATACTATTCCATTTAAATATCTAATGTCACATACCTATTTTAGTATCAAGAAAATTATCAAAATTGGTTTTTGCTGAGATGACAACAGGAATCTCTTGATTGGTAAGCAAATTCACAGCTGTCACTGAAGTAAGTGAGTCTGAAAACAAACGTAATCATATGGTAAGTAAAATATAAGGGAAGATACGCTAAGAACATCACTTACCATTACAATGCAATTTATCTTAAACTTATATGAATTTTAAATAACAGTTTTCTTTTAAAAATAAAGTGACAAACCTATTCACATTTCAAAAAAGCTCATATGTATTAAAATGCTGAGTAAGTCAGATTGATAAATTTTCATGATTAGAAAACATACTTATTACAAGCACCTCTATAAAAACAGAGTAAGATTTGGATTATAACAAAAAAATTGAGTCTTTGATCAAAATACAGGCTGCTGCAAAATTGTATGAATTGGTTTTAATAAACCCTTATTTATGTACTGGCATACAATGCTACAAAATCCCACCAAAAATCAGATAAAACTCCAGGGGAGCATATATCCTTATGATTTAATTCCTTACAGAAGAACTACAAAGCATGTGAAATCCTGTGTTAAAAAGCCACTGAAGTAACCTATTGATTTCAAAACACGATATTAATATTCATATTACAGATGAGGAACCCAGTCTCCACAAGCAAGGGGAGATAGGAGAGGAGAGAATTAAGGGTGAGAACTAATAAACTGAAATTGATTTACAATGTGCAGATTGGGTGGCTCAGCAAGAAGAAAACCAAATCTGGATATCCCAAATTTTGAGGATTTGAACCCTAGATCTCAATTTAGGCCTATTTCTAACTTTTTCAGTGCCTTTAAGTTGATGAAAATTACAATCATTAAAATATGGGCTGCTAAGAGCTTCCTTTCACCTTTCTTCATAGCTAAGTTGAGGCTATGAAGGCTTGTATTACAATGCATAAAATCTGCTTGAAGTAACAGCAATTTTGAGAACAGGGCTGTTATATCTCATCATGCTTAACACAAATGATACATTTATTTATTTCTGATTACTACTTTTCCAAATTCTAGATGTCTGAGGTATTCTTATTATAAAGAAAATTTCCACATTCAAACTGCCGCACACAGCTTTCCTCTGTTTAAAAAAAGTACAAAAGGGACAATTTCATTTTTTAAAAGCAACTAACCAAAAAGTGTCATGAGCAGGAAAGCTGAGTGGGCAGGACACTGCTTTTAAAAATAACTTCTCTCTTCCACCCAGCAATAATTTTCATTTTATGCTGGAACCAAAAATAATAACTGCAGCTTATGAAGGTGCTCTTTCCTGTGCTCATTTGCTCACATCATTATCATCATAACTGAAAAGAGAGAATGGTACAGGTACAAGTGTAAGACAATGTATGCAGAGTATTAAAATGAGATAATGAACAATGTAACGGTCAAATTTTTATCTCAGGCACCTCCTGCTGTCAAAACCATTAGACTTACCAAATTCTAAATTAAAATACATTTTTCTAGGGAAAAAAAAAATTGAATGTTTGACAACTGGTTGTTCCATCTATTTAAATAATAGTAGCCTAAAATACAGATATGTACTTCAAGACTAAAAGCTTTAGAACTTTCAGTTACTCTGCTATATAATAGCTTTTTTTCTCTCCTAGAAAACATAAAAACACACCCTCTTAATTATTTAAATGGAACACAGTGAAGAAAGAGGATTATAAGACTATGCCCATTGAAAAGAAAACAATTACATTTAATTAAATTGTCAGTGTTACTGACATATATTTTTTAAAAAGTCTTGGTTAATGTGAAAATACGGTCTATATAAGGCCATCCAAAATTTCTTTTTATTTAAATGCCATTGTTTGTCTTTCATATGTAAGATTCCAATCTCAGCTAATTTTAACTGAAGAATGTCTATAAGTATATTCACATGTAGCAGGAGCATATAATAGCAGAGTTATGTGAAATTGTGCCTCTTTTTTGAGGACTTTTGGCTGTCATTATTTCAACTGAGAGTTTCTTAATTTAACTCAGACAAAAGATTTAAGCTTATTGTTAACAGACACACAAAAAAGCTTTTGCAGATATTTCCACTTACAAACCAATATAAAAAATATATCATTTGCTTTATTAAAATTTTGCACTTCTGTGGTTTGGCTTAAAGCACAAGATCCAACAAAGGTACAGGCACGTGCATGAATGTGTGTTTGTGCAGTTAGTGCTTTGATTTGGTTCAACCGCAAGAACTTCAAATTTGTTCTCCAAAATTCTCCATGTTTTTCTCACCTCTTAAACAAGGGCTTTATGTACTCAACACAGTCAGGCTCCATGTTTCTTTTTACTAGCAAGCAAACTTCTTTAAGGTAGAAATGAAGTACTTAAAAAAGCAGGTTCTGTACAGCAATTCAATACAACACAATTTCCCACAAGATGCTGTTGAAATCAGATGTTATACAAACAATGAAGACTCATCTTTACCAGTAAGGGGAAAAAAAAAATTGAACACCAGCCTGAAGTAGAAACAAGAAATAGTATATTTACTCTTGTCATTTCCAGGTTTTCCAAACAACAAAAAAATACTAGACCATGGATGCTAAATACAGGCAGAATTGGTGGTTGAAGACTCCAGGAAAGCAGTTAACAACAATTAAAGCATTATCAGTTGACTGTGCAAGTCATGAACTGCCATAGGGATACTCTGAATTTACTCCACTAGAGTCTTGTATTAACAAAAGATCTGCATAGTAGATCTGCAACACTGATACTATCTATCAGTGATCCACTTTGCTCAGTGAATCTACTGACCTCTTCAGATTCCTTATGCCAGGAAGAAATCATTGTTGGTGCCAGAATTATTTCTGCTGTCTTCGTGCAAATGATGACTTACCATGTAGGCATGAGTTTTCCCAATGGGCTGACACAGTCAAATTTGGACTATTCACTTCTGGTACACAAGGAAATAAGAATCTGTTCCATTGCTTTTATATACTATGAAGTGTTACAACTATTATAAAAAGGAGAATTCTAGCATAGCTGCTCTTGCCACATCTGAAGCCAGGACAGGCTGATGTGACACTGTGTGACACAGCAAGAATCAAAGGCCTGCTCGCTCTCAGCAGGAACAGCTCCTGCTCAGCTTGATGCACATTCTCTAAAGATCATTCTCTATTATTGTTGCTTTTGTACAACAAATTGCAGTATGAGAAAAATACCACCTTTCCCTGGGATGAACTCCCTCTGAAAGACTTCCTTGAGACTGCTATTCCCATGCAGCAGTCTGTGAGTTGGTAAGATATATAAATGGGAAGCTCCATAAATGGCTTCAGGTGTATAGGTGTAAGCTGCTAGCTTCTCTTCTGTTACTTTGCCATTAGCCTGAAAAAGAGCAGGAAAAAAAGTGGAAGTGTGGTGGTTATAGATTTCCCTTCCTTTTCATACAGCTAACGAATCTAGATCACCTTACAGAAATACAGAGATCCAAATACCAAAACCAGACACATTCCCACTATAGAAATTTTTCAGAACCAAACCCTGACAAAACTTACTTTTATGCCTTCAGAAAGTTGCTTTACAGTCTTGCCTTAGTTTATCCAAATATAGCTATAAAAATATAATTCTAATCCCATATGTAATTGCACCATGCTACTGAGATAGACTCAATGCCTGGCTAAGCCACCCATAATCCTTGTATTCATTTTTAATATGCATGCCTTGTTTCCAAGAAACTGGAAGGAGATGCTGCCTCTGAAATTGAAAGAGAATGTAGGATTTTCTCAGCTACAATATGACTTGACACCATACTTCTCTGATGAAGTGAATGCTGCAACTTAGGTACAGAAATAAAATAATAAAAGGTGGCACAACAAACAATTGGACATAAAATGTAAATAGTAAACTTAAAAGACTTTTTTAAGAATTACCACCTGGAACTATCAACAAGGTTTATATCTTAGATCAACTAACTGTGGAGTATACAGGAGGCTAGGAAGGAGATTTTTTGGTAGTAAGTATTGATATAAATTTACAGAAACAATTGATAAAAACAACTTTAATACAGAGTTATTTGTACAAATACAAACACTGCATCTTTTAGCAGGGTGCAAATCAGAAGTATTTGAAAGGTTTAATTTGTCTCAATTTGAAGTTCCAAAAATTCAGTACTTTAAAATAAGAAGTCACTTTTAGAATGTTAGATCAGAGTAAACGATCACAATACAGCTTTGAAGTACAAGGTCTGAAATTTTATCAGGGTCTCTGAAAATCTCTTCTGTCACTACCATATTCATGGAGCCTTGTTCATTTCCTGACAAAAAAGGGGAAATCTGAAGTCCTTCTGTAGATAATGACAATTTTTTTTTCAGGTTTTCTTTTCCTTCCTCTTCTTTCTTTCTAACTAGACTTCTCTGTAGTTCCATCATTACCTAATGGTGTGGTTTCCATTGTTTTAGTTATGGTATACAGTAAATTAAATAATGGACAAATGTAAGCAAAGCAGCTTGCCTGAAGTCAGCCTGGGTCTGACAGAGAAGGTGCTGTGCAGAGAAAAGCAAAAGCCCAACTAGACCCTAGCTGACATGTGCAGAGCTACTTGATAGTGCACTTGGCACAAATGTTCTGGCTTTTAGGGAAGCTTATTAGCTGGCATGTATTTTGGCATAAATGTACCCAGCCAATTTGCATCCACTTGAACACACAAAACCCTTCCTAAGGAGGATAGCAGGGAGTACCTCTTCAACCCTCAAGTGGTGTTCTTCAGGAATGTGCTGGTCTGTGCATGAATATAATAATAATCTTCTTGAGGAGGCATCAAGCTTTTAAGATCTGAAAATCCATTCCCATCATACATTTCAGGGGTTGCAGTTAGCCCAACCAAGAGAGCAGCAACTGAAATTTCTGACTTACCTTTAGCAAGAAGTCAAGAGAGCACCCAATGCAGTCACCTATCCAATTTGCTTGCATTTCTTTAATGCCATACCACTCAGGGAGATCAGATAAAGCATCAAACATGGCCTTAAGCAACAAAAGAAAGAATTAGGAATTCAGCTTTTGTAAGCATACAAATTAATACTATGGGTTTAATTATAACTAACAGCAAAATGGCAAGGTGCTGGTAAAAACACTGAAAGAGGTGGTTTTATATTGCTGCTACCTCAAATTAATCTCTCTGAGAATAGAACTAACACAGTACAAGCCAGAGGTATGTCACTACCGACAGAGACCCTGTTGTTATTAAAAATGGCCTTTCTTTTGAATGGACTAGATCTTAAAAACTTAGATGAAAACAAACACAGAAAATATTCCCAGTGGTTTTAACTTCTGGGAACTGTAGGTGACCTACTGAGCTGAACAAGACTTAACGGATGTGCTTGCAGATATGAAGCCTACATTTGGATTAGTTCTTTTAGACAATAGCCTAGTGATGGCAGTCAGAAAAAAGATGTTAACATGTCCTAAAATTTTCAAGCTCTGACTTAAAATAACATGATAGTTTCTAGCTATCTATTTTTTATATTTTGTATTGATATTTTACCAAGCACAATAGGCTGCAAAATTGATTGGGATCTTTAGGTTGTATCATCCTGCAAAAACAACACTGTCCAGGGAAGTTCTTCAGTCATCATCTCTGGAGGTATTTAGAAGACCCACAGACGTGGTTCTTAGGGACAGGGTTTACTGATGGACTTGGCAGTGCTGGCTTAATGGTTGTACTTGAGGATCTCAAAGTTTCTTCCAACTTAAATGGTTCTATACTATGCAGCAATGAAGAAATTAAGTGCTGCCTCCTTTACTAGCCATAATGTCCAACAGCCAACTTGTAACTTCTATGTATATTTGCACCCAATAAGAGATATATCTATATATTTTTGTGCTTCCTGATGTGTGGAAGCACAGAAGTCTATTCCAGATCAACTAATATTTGTCTAAAAAGTTTGAACAGCATGATTTTAATAAATGGCATCTATAACAATGTAAAGGAGAAGACAGATAACTTAAAGTTCATCTCATTTTTCACTTCATTAACACTTCACATTTTTGTTATGAATACTGTGACTGTCCAAAATCTTTGCTTTGGCAGAAGTACAGCCAGAGGCATGAGTCACTTGGACAGATGGTGAATATGCTGAACAATTACAGTTAAAATCTAAGAATAAGGCAACATGTTGGATAATTTCTCCTTCAGCTGTGACTCCCAACATCAAATGTGCAAGCTCTTTATTATCTCAGTAATTACTAACAACCTGCAAGGATGGACAGTAGCTACTATGTGCTGCTCAAACCAAACAGTAAGTAGGTGGATAATTAGTGAATTTACCCTTAATTCTTCCCCAAGAATGTGTTTCAAGTTCTGTTTTAATGACATTCTCAAATAATTTCTCAAATAAAGTGAGATGCATAAAAGTTACTGTAAGAATTACTTTTTTATTTACTGCTCTGTTGTATATCTGTCATTCGAAATACAACAAAAGCCATGTCCTTTGTAAACCATAATATTACATCACCACTTGGGATTTTTATTGCTTTCTACATCTTTACGAATCAAACCAATTTATTATGATGATTTATAAATAAAAGACTGCTAGGCTTTTGGAGAGGTTGTTATTACACTGTATCTTTAATCAGTTTTAACTCACAACTGCAAGCATGCTATATCACAGAGAATTCAAAGCTTGGAGTATTCTCATTAATTGCACTGTTCCACAGACAACTAAGCTTTATCTGCCATGATCAATCTATGTACTTATATAACTATGAAAGAATAATAAATAATTGGAGATATACATAGTATATCTCTATCCTATGTATGTATATCTCTATACATACACACAATACCTAGACACATTCTTTGTAAGAACCTTTATGCATTTTAGAAAGAATGAAATTGTGTCAGTACACACAGAACTGGCTGTTCACATTAGATATCTACTCTAATCTACATCACATTTTGCTGGCAATAGCAGCTAACTGTGCATGTGTTCTACTGAAACTGTATGGTCTGTAACTGCTTGCCAGCAAAGCTTTCTAGATGTTTTTTCACTGCAGTATTCATACACCAAGACTGTCAATACCAGCGTGATAATGATTTTACTCTAATTCAATGGCTTTATTAGAAGCCACAGGCTACAGTTTGACTTAACCTGGGTGTTCTCTTGATAATGTAATTACTTCATGCAACTAAATACAGGAAGAGCCAACTTTACTTCACATGAATGAAGATAACTAAGCTTACTCTGTATGATGATGAAGCCTAGAAGGGCTTGCAAACATAAACCCTTTATAACTTAATTTACACATAAACAGTTTAGTGTGATATGAAACAAAAAACCCAAGCAAACAAAAAAAAATTCAAAAATGTTCAAAATGGAATTATGATTCTCAGTTCTTTGTACTCAACACACTCCTTATGTTTCTTGTCAAGGCTATGAACAGCAGGTGAAGCAGAAAATGAACATGCAAACCACAAACAATTTACCTGGTGTTACAAAGAATATGCAAAAAATTACAAAGAGTATGCACACTGCTAGCATGTTAGTACGTTTTTCTGAATGGTAAATTAGCCTAGGATGCTCACTAGCAGGAAAGTAGAAAAACATCAATTTTTTACACACATGAATGCACTTGTACGTTCAAAATTCATCCATGCAAACTAGGACCTTTTAAAAGATAGCTTAAGGAAAACCCTTTAAAAAAGCTTTTAATTTTCAAATCCAATTGAACTACATCCTACAAAATACATGCCCACAAATATATGCTAAAACTATTATTAATACAAAAACATTACATGCTGACTATTTGGGTATACAAAACTCTTGGCCAATGCTAGCATAGAAATTCCTGAATATTTTAAGTTAGCATTTGGGAAGTTAAATATTAACTCCACTGAAGTTTGCTTCCATGTTTTTTTTTTAAAAATCACTGCCATGTTCAGTAGAACATTTTCTGAATCATTAGAGTAGTCCCATGAATTTTGCTCCCATTTTTATTTTGCAATTTGCCAACCCTGGCAGTATTCAAGGCCAGGATAGATGGGGCCTTGAGCAACCTGGTCTAGTGGGAGGTGTCCCTGCCCATGGCATAGGGGATTGAGATTAGATGATCTTTAAGGTTCATTCCAACACCTTAACATTCAATGATTCTGTAATTACTGATAATTTCCATTTAAAAAAAGCTGATCCTTTAAAATGTGTATATAACTCCTAGTTATTTCTGCCACAAATTTGTTAGCTAGATTTCTTAACATAGAGAAGACAATCAGCAAGAAGACTCCCAGTACACAGGCAAATAAACAAAAGTAAAACCATGTTCGAGTCAGCAGTGGACACAGAACAACAGCAGCATTTCAATCCAGTAAGCAGAGAGTGGTAAGATTATCAAATAAACTAAATTTTCAAATTTCTGATGAGAACTTAATAGTGAGAAATTTGGAAACATTAGGTAGCAGAGTCTTTCTGCTTTCAATTTTCATTACTCGGGAAGAGACAAGAAAACTTCAAATGCAAACACCTAATTACAGGAGAAATTACTCCCATCTTAATTAAACACAAGTCAAGGAATAGCATAAATACATTTTGGCAGTCTTTCAGATCTAAAGATAGACAGACTCAGGAAAAGCTAAAGAAATCAAAGTTGTGTTCAGGGATGAGAATGATTTAAAAGCTCTTACACCTGAAGAAGTTGGAGATTGAGGATAAACCAATGTTTCACAGACTTCTTTACTCTTTCAGAACATGCAGAAAATTCTGGCACAGCCAGAAGATGAAAGTCAACTACATCATATGATCAGAGAGTAACTAAATCAAGATGAGTTTGCTGAAAATTCATCAAAGACACTGATGACCAAGCCTCAAACTAGAAGTAACACATTGTATGTGAAAAACTGGTCTCACATTTTTAGCTGTTTAGTCTGCTGAGAATTATGACAGAAACAGAACTTCAGTTAAGCAAATTTCAGACAAAAAAGATCCAGAAAATCCAAGAACATAAGTGCTTTACAATTTCCCAAAAGCATCTCAACTCCAAAAGTCCCCCTGCTTGTTGTTTAAAGAAAGATTCTGCTGAGCCTCTAAAAAATTTAGTCTGACTTCATGAACTAAAATTTTTAGTAAATACCTGCTATGAATTTCATACTTAGTGAGAGTAATTTAACTCCTGTATGATAGTAAATGAAATAAAATGAAAAATCTAAATATAAGCTATATAGTCAAATGTATACTCTTTTTTAATGAAGACACTTCAATGAAGTTTGACAGATCTGCAAGGTAACAACGAAATCAGAATAAAAAATTCAGCAAAAGACTGCATTTCAGAAAAATTCAATTAATTAGCAAAATAAAATTTCATTCTACTAAATTACAATAAAATTTAAAAGCTTTGCTTCTGAGGAGGAGTCAAATAAATATCCAAGCTCTGTATTAAAATGAAATTCTTCACTTTATTTGATCAAACTCCCAAAAGAGCAACCAAACATAAACTAAAGGTTACACAAAATCATTTAATACAACTTAATATATTAACATATATTAAAGTACAAGAAATTAAACCTAGGCTGCCCACTGTTTTATTTTGCACTCTGTTGCACTGTTCCAACTGTGATTATATGGTACAGCTTCTGCTGGCATTTAATATCTTCTTGTTTTACCATTTCTTCTTCTACTTCAGTAGTTTCTGTCTGTACTATTGTAGGTCACTCTTGACTTTTATTTCCCATGTGTGAAGAATACTGAAAACATACATTAAAGAGGAGCAATAACAGATACTGCGTATACTTAAAATTCTTTCTCATAAATGTCTGAACTGTCAGCAGTTTTCCCATTTCCTTACCTACAATTTATCGTCAACAAACACCTCTGGTGTGATTACACAGAACTGAGGCAAATAAATGATTCCTTAAAAGCAAAAAGTAAATCCAGAATTATTCTCCAGATTTGCTCTTCAGAGCTGTTCCTTGCTTAAATTTCCAAAGAGAAGATACTCCCTTTCTATAATGAAGTATAAATTTGTGATGAGTAACTAATTCCATAAATAAAAAGGCTCTTCAAAACAGTTGTTATAATTTTTAATAGTATTGAGTATTTACTGTTTTGATTAACCTTATACCAACAGGAACTTAAATGTACATTGCTGTACCATCGAATGAGATGCTGTGTTTAAACTAAGGTAAAAAGACCAGCCTGGTCTGGATATCCACAAACAATTTTCTGTCTTGCCAAACTGACAAAAGAGGTGCCATTTCTTATTAATGAAGTGCTAAGCAAGCTGAGGGAGCACTGCTCTTGGTCCCTGTCCAGGAGGCAGCTCTCAGCCTGGCTCAAGAAGAAGAATTTTAAAGCGAGGTTTATCAAGCCTGTTCTGCTGGGAGAAGACAACTATGAGCTAGGCTCCAAGGGTGGGAATGAAAAAAAAAATCACACATAAAGAATGAAAAAGAGCCAGCATTTCAGTTCTCCTTGGTGATGAGGCATTACCTCCTGCTATGAAATCCCAAGTGCTACCAAGTCTCTTAACACCCTGAAATGCAATACTTCAGTTTCATTACATTTCATTACCATTCTGCTTAAGATCTCAGAAATAAAATACTACCCCAAGAAAAAAAAAATCAAGCAAAACACAGTTACATGAAATAATTCCAGATCTATTCAGATGAGACAAAAGGACTGTCAGATGCAGTGCAAAGCCAGAGAAAAGCTGGAGAAAAACTGTAGTTAATTTTCTGTTTTCCTTCCACAGAGTCAGCACCATGCCCAACATCTGTGTTCCTGAAACCCACAGAAAATGAGAATGGTTTAATATCTAAATGTCTTTACAAAAAAACTTAACTAAGAAAGAGTGCTACTTATCTGTATGGCAACTGTAAATTACAACAGCAGAATTTTGTTGGTTATGTTCCCCACTATTTGAATTAAACAGACTGCCCTATTGCTACGCAGAAAAGAAAGATGATTTAAGGCAAAACTTGAAGTTTTAAAGTTGCTTCTATTTTATTTTATTCAAGAAAAGATTATTTTCCAGCTATTTGAATGATTTTTAGTACAGTAAAATATGAAGAAGAATAGTATAAAATTAATTTAGGAAGAACAGAGTCTATAAAAAGACTAACCTTGCCCATTCTGTTTTGAGGACTCAGTTGACCATGCATAAAAACCTCCATAAAAGCAATTTACAGGTACACAGAGAAAATACTAACATTTACAGAGAGATTTTTCCAATGAATCTGCCTAACAATTCAGCAGGGTTACCATAGCAACTAAATGTTTTAGCTTAAACATCTTAAATGCATCAGTTAAGGCATTATACTTTTATCAAAGAAATGTGTCAAAAGAAAAATGACAATTAAAATGTTCTCTAAAATTCTACAGAAGCTGCTAGACCATTTCACATGTAATTCATGGTTTAAAAAATGGGTCACGATTACCTTATTACTTTACATAAGCAAAATGCTTTCTGCTGAGCATTAAAAGCACGGTCAATATTTTTCCCCTTTGAACAAAACTCATTACTGATGGTAAATTGCCATGTGAGCCAACACTGCTTTGTTTGCAATTTTTATTGCAAGAAAGGAATATGAGCTGGTGCAGTAACTACAAAAAAATCAAAACAAGTCCACAGGAGATGATTTCTCTGGACACAACAGAAATCTGAAAAAAAGTGTGTGTAGGAATGAAACACTGACTCCTGTAACACCCAGCTTCACAGACCACTACTAATCATCTAACTCCTGGCTGCCTTTTGACCAGTAATGTAGGCACAGCAGATGAAGATTACTCTGATTAGTTTTTATTTCCATTATGGTTGTGAGATACAAGGGAAAACATAAAATGATAAATGGGCAAAAGAGAGGAACACAGATGACTAGAATAGATCATCAGTATACACTATAAATAGGCTGAAAAGTTACAACAAAATAATTTGTGGATGCTGCAAGTAGAAAATATTTTGTATCCATACATATTGAGCCATTATTGCTAACTGGTAATTTGCATGAAGAATTAAAGGATAGAAGATGAGTTAAATGTATTTTAAATGGAACTTTTTTTATGAAACAAGGTTATAGAAAATGGTTATATACATTTTCCTCTAAGCCACACAGGAATGGAGTGAGTTAACAGAAATAAAGCTTTTTTTTTCAAAATACTTTCTCACTATGTCAATTTATAGAAAAACTCAGGTATAACTTTGGGAAAGAATAGGAAGCAGATTTGCAGAGAGCCATTTTTCAGAAAAAGGGCAAGGAAGGTGGTACTTCTGACATTTGATCTTGAATTTCTGTAAACTTTTCAGAAGAAATATTAGTCACCATCGAAGACACAAGAAAAAGGTGACCAGAATCAAATGGCTTTCCCCATGATACACCAAGACCAGCCTGACTGTACAAAGATGAGTGAGACACTCATAGAATTCCAACCCACTAAGTCTGAAAGCAGCCCAAGCCGGAAAAAAATACAAGTCTTCCCCAAAAGGTGCAAGGATTAAGTTACTCTCAGACAGTCTATTAGTGCCTTCCAATTTTTAAATTTCAAAATAAGGAGTGGAGCTTCAATGGATAACAGAAATCTAGTCATACAGCTCACTGAAAGCCTGATCCACTTAGCTCTCCACCTTTTTCCAAATCTAGGAAAAAATCTTGCACAAAGAAGGATGAAATCTTCTCTGTGCCTGTGAACTTGTCCAAGCTCTGAGGAAATAAAGGGCCATGTGTATTCGGATACAAATGCTGCTCACAGACCTGCTCTATACTGACAGAAAACATAGATCTTCACATCCCAAAGATTGTGACCATGGTAACCTTACACCATCTTGTCTTAACCTTCTGGACACATTTCAAAAGAACAGAATTGGACAAAAGATGTTCAACAGGCAATTGACTCAGAAATGGGTAATAAATGACTAAGGACCAGACAAGTTCTAGAAGGGTAAGTTTCTATTTCTGTTAGTGTCTAAACACTAAAACAAGCTGACCATGGATTTGAAATCCCCAGGCCCATTACAGACTTTTATAATGTCTCCTCAGATTTTCCTTTTACAGGAGTCTGGCATATGAATTATCAAACAACTGACAAAAAAGGGAAGTGACATCCATAAAGAACTGAATTGCTGTACTAATTTATCATTAGAGGCACAAATATCTGAAGTCTCTGAACTGCAAAGGATTTCAGGAAAACAAAGCTGTACTGAAGAGTTTCTGGTCTGTTATGTAAGTCAGGAAAATCTCTACATGGAAATAAGTGTGTTCAAAATCAGGAGACATTAAATAACCCCCCCTAGTGAAGCAGAAGTATCATCACCACCAATTTTATCATCCTGAAATTATATTAGCAATTAAAGATATTTAGCTTCCTAAAGTTAAAGAGATGTCTTTAGCCTCCACACCTAATAGAATTAGCTCCGTGAAATCTGGAACCTTCACTCCAAGAGGAAAGGCTCTGTAAATGATAAAGGTAAATTAAGGTCTCCCTCTCAATAAAGCCCATTCTCCTGGCAAGAGCTTTTTAAAAGAGGGGGGAAAGAAGGCTTGAGGAATAGCCTAGGAAGAGTGATTGCTGTAACCAGGGTGTTCAACAATGCAGGACAATATGGATTCAGATGAACTGTCAACAGCCTGAATCCAAAGAAAAAGGGAACAAAAGAAACAGGAGGAAGGATTCATGGCTCTTACCAATCCTGGAGAAGCACTGGCATGACTACCATAAGGAATTAAGAAATGCGTGGAACGATGTTTTGAGGATAATTAGTCAAATTATTCAGAAAGAGCAGCCAAAGTTGTAGCCTTTCAGATCTGTAATTTGGCTCCTGTTAAAATGCTAATGTGAAGCTTCCCGTTCATGTCAGTATGAGCAAAGAGTTTCTAAGAGACTGAAATACTTGGCCGCTATCAACTCAGATCCAGTATCCCTCCAGTGGACTCTCTTCATTTGTGGCTTGCAGTTCATGGGCCATTCAGAGTTGTATGGCCAAAACAGTCTACTTCAGAAAGTAAACCACAATGTGATATGTTATCTAGTCTCTTGCAACTTGAAAGAAAAAAATTAACAAAAAAGGGACTTAATTTGTCTTAATCTTCCAAGCATGAAATCCATCTACTATCAGATACTGAACTTCATAGAGCAGAGCCTGGTAATCTGCTATTTTTATTTCAAGGTCTGGGGGCGGGGGGGAAGTTATTTTTCCCCCTCTAAAACCAAATGTTTAAAAGCTTTGCCAAAAGAAGCAGAGTGAGACTGTTTAAAAAGAACCACAGCAACAAAAATAGGAGAGAGTGAAGGGTGAGTAAAAAGGAAAATCCAAACCACCTGCTGATTCCTGGTAGCATCTGTCACTGCACAAGAAGCGGGAGAACATGAAGGTAATGCTTGCCAAAGCACTTCAGCTGGAAGCAGTATGGCATCATTCATTGGTCTGGTTGAATCAGCTAACACAGACCCTATGGAATATCAATCACAAACACAACAAAATTTTGGGAAACCTTCACGGAAATCTGTAAAGTACTCAACTGTCCTTTGCAGCAATGTTTTAAGGTTTTGTAGGAGTTGATACAAATATTCTTCCCAAAATGAAAAGCAGAAGCAGCTCTTATTCATGTCAATAAGATGTTCAAGAACAAAAGATCACATGCACATTTGTCCTTCATGTAGGTAGGGAATATGCCAGTGTTCTGAGGTGACATCTTTGAGGGGGGATGAGGGGGTGTTGTGGAGGCAAAAGCTCCTTCTTATCATAAAATAAGCCTGCTTATTGGGGAATGACATGATGGAGACGTGATTTGCCCAAGAGATTGTGCTTTTCCTGTAACAGCATTTCTCAGTTAAGAGACTAAATACAAAAGATAAATCTTTCCTAGCAGAGGGTGAATATTGAGCAAGAAGTAATAATCCCATAAACCAAGGGTGTTTTCAAGGTTACTGAAAAGCTCCTCAGTCATCTCTTTTGGTCTTGATGAGTAAAAATTTATGGCTGATTCACTCCTTTTAAAGGGATATAAGTAATTGGGTACCAGCATGGATACAGACCAGAAATACCAGCCATTGCTTCTTACAGCCTGTAGAAACAATAGACAAAAGACATATCAGTAAAGATAGAAACTCTAATGGAGCTCCAGCCTCAAATGGAGGGAAACCGTGAGTTGGGTCAGGATCTAAAATATCACAAAGGTCATAATGAAATCTGGTGACAAAGGAACTGGGGGAAAAAAAAAAACTCAGAACATTGTGTTTATTTTGTGATGGTGCAGACATACTCCATTTTTCCTTCAGCTATTGCAAATGTTCCCTCCTTACTGCCAGAACAGGCAGCACAATCAAAAAACATGTATCTGAAGTACCTCTCTGTGTATGAAGAATCAAAGCATCAGGCAGGACGTCTAAAGCTTTTGTCTTTGTTATGAATAGACCTAGAGAAATACACAGACTTCTTCTCCCTGGATGATAGTGAAAATTTGGTTTCTTGAATCTGAGACTTGGGAAGAGGATCAAAGACGAATTCTTAAGATTTTCTTGGGAGCAACTTTCTCAATCTGTATTTGGAAGTCTCAATACACAGAACACTCAGAGGGAATAAAAACCTCACCTAGACATGACAGGAAGCTGATACTTCCATCTCAGAGAGCAGAAAGCCAAAACTTTTGTTTGGAATTCCTAAGTGTGGAAACTACATTGTCCCACAACAATCAAAACTGGAGCTCATAAGAAAAAAGGATGTTTAAATAACTTGAAAACATTTTAAAAATAACAGATAATCAAACAGAGTAGAGTATGAAGAGAAGGTTCAGATGAATCTTCAATAAAAAGCAGTTAAATATAAAGAACTATGGTGCAAACTCAAGTGGAACTGAATGCTAGGTGACAGGTTGTATTCCACTGCTTATAAAATGCCCACAAGTCGCAAACAAGTTTTGCACAGCTCTACACTCAAAATATGCAGAAAAGCACTTGATGGTGAATACAGGATGCTAATGTGCAAATGCAGAATTCATTCATTCACCTCTAATTTATACCTTTTGATTCCTTCAAAACTTCAAATCCCACACCTACAATTAGTTACCTACAATTCTTAAAGAGGTGAACAGAAGGACTTCAGAGGCAATAATTTTAATATATACACATACACAGTGATAGATCACACATATTATTATGCAAATATATATTATTCAAACATGTATCTATAAAAGACCACATTCAGCTTAATATTTCTGGACAAAAAGTCTCCTATTTGAAGTGTTACCATAATTTCCAAAAACTGTATTCTCATACCTTTGCATAAGCAGTTGTTTTGATAAACCATTGTTTGAGGTATTTCTGCTCCACTTTTGCTCCTGAACGCCATGAGCAACCATTGTCATCCACCTGTTCATTAGCTAGAACAGTCTGATCCACTGGATCCCAGTTAACCAAGGCCTAAAAAAAAGTTATAGGAAGAAAAAATACTTTCAGTGACTCGTTAAAAACTAGAGTTTTACTTTACAGATGCCAAATGAATTATCCAGAAGCATACCTTGAAAGTTTATCTGAGTTTTCTATATTTTTAAAACATCCATTTGAATCAGCAACATGGACTCAGCTGGAAAAGTTTTGAACATTCATCTTCTCAGAACTCAAAATACCCAAAAACGCAATTGGCAAGGTTTGTCTAGACTGATCATGCTAGCAGGATAGGCTGACACTTGACTGCTTGGCTGTAATATATAAGTAAGTGTTCTACACTGCAAATAGCAGTCTGATGCTTAGAAGTTCTTCACTACTAATCCAAAAGTGTTGAGTCAGACTGAGGGGGATGAGTAGACAAAGATGTCCAACTCAAGAGGCCAGAATCACAAAGAAGTATTACAGTGGTCAACTGTATTTCAGGTGAAAGAGTTTATGTTATCTGTATGTAACTCTGTCAACTGCGTGGATTACTTTTGGAATCCTCTTTCCTTATCAATACAAATGCATTAAGTGAAAATCTGTAAAATAAAATTAATGTTGGTGTTCAACCCCACAAACCTTGTATTTTGAGCTTTTGAGTCAACTGAAATACGAGACATAACATACTGGGAAAGGAGCAAAAATCAAACTCACCCTCCCCACGCGTTGAACAATTTAACTGGTCATTTATCAAAAAGGATCTAAGATCAAAAAAGAATCCTATCCAAAAGTGGCATTAAATGCCATACATTAACTTGAAAAAATGAACAGAAAGAAAAATTATATAATCAGAGCAACAGAGTAATCTATTATATAGAATGTTATCTAGTATTTAGGCTAAATCAGTCTGACTGAAAAACAGTAGCTACAGTTCCATAGAGATTTAATACATTAAACATTTTTTTTTAAATTCCAAATGACTTCTTTGGGTATGGGGAGGACTTGTATCTCAATCAAAAATTAGTAACTGCACTTATATTGTACTTTATATTTTATCTATCACTGATCACCTTCTGACCAGTTTCCAAACAGCTAATATTGCTTCATTTTAAATATGATACATATTCTTACAAATAGTAAATACCACAACCACTTTACAAATCTTGTAATGAGGAGAGCTAAAAGAAAGATGCAGGGATCCTCTTGCTTGAAATACTGCTCACAACTGTGTGAGCACGAAGTATGGTTACACTGATTTATAAAAGATTTATTATCATTAAATGAATGAATGTTATTCATTGATAAATTGAAACTTGCCTTCAAATGAAGCTTCTGTGAATTCAGACTTGAATTTAAACTTTTTACTTTTTGCCTACCTTTTATGTGTTAACAACCAATAATACCACACCAGATTTTATAAAAGGCTTATGAAAATTCATTGGGAAATTAAAAGAAATCAATATGTTCCACTATTACAAACCTATTTTCCATAATTCCAGAAAATACAGTTCTTCAGTAATAATATAAGACATTATGAACGTGGCTCTAAAGTAATGATCTTTTAATTTATAAAGTCCTGAAAAAATGCCACACAAAGTTAAAGTTACACCTAAAGAGAGATAAATCAGACAATATTGAGAAGTAATAAAATTCCAGTTGTATAAAGAAGTATTAGCATAAGCTTGTATTAAACTGGCTGTGACTCAAAGTTGAGAAAAAATACCGTTTCCATTTTGACGATATTATACCAAATTTATGGTGAAAATTTTGGAAGGTAACTGAAATGATTACATAATTATTTAGTATAACAGATCTTCCTGTTACAACTCATGAGGCTAACCATCTAAATAAATCCTGCAAAACATAAAGCAAATGTGCATTTAAGAAATTGTTAGCAGAAAGGTCTTGTCTTTGAATTTTTAAAGTTACATTCCTTCCATCTCACACAGACTTTTGACAATATCTAGAACCTAATAAATGAAATCTTTAGCTCCTGCTTGTACCTCACAAAGGCAACTTCTTGACAATGACAGCCTCTGAAACTATGACCCCAGGAAGCTGCTAAAAGCCATCTACACAAAGAAAGCACAGTGCAGGAGTGTTCAGAGCACACCAATTATCTCGCTCTCCTCTCTACGCCAAGGTAGACCATCTGCTTTTAAGACAGAATTCATCTTGTCTAACTTCAGGTCTCCAATAAGGATCTATCTCCAGGCTTGCTGTCTCTGGGTCCACTATGGATTACAGGTATCTGATCAAAGTAACAGAGTCAGGGCAGGTATTAACCTCAGTGAGACACTCGCATTTGGCCAGGTCAGTAACCTCTACAGTATATTGACTAGATGAGTACTGCAGGAAAAAGGGAGGATTTTGCTACAATGAATACAAGTGCCCTCTATGGATGCTGCAGCACTCAGACAGACATTGTTAATCCTCCATAATTGCAGCTCCTGCACATACTGAGCCTGTGTCTCCCTGCCAGGGTAATTTCTGGTCAGACATGCACACTCCTGGAACAGAGCATTAACTAGGCTAACACTCTACTTGCCTTATTCTTATTGTCACAGTAAGGCTATGAATTATCTCTTGTACCCAAAATGAAACTGTTATACAGGAGACTTCAAGCTGTGCTTAATACATATTGCAGATACACTGACAACATGAGACAAATACACGCTTTAGGAATGTACGACTGTTCAAAGAGACCCAAGGTTATGGGCTCTCTCTGCAATCTGTTTCCTGCCAAAAAGCAACTGGTTCATATCCACCAGAGATTACATCCCCTACAGATTGACAGATGCTGATTTAAGTCCTCAAACTGATCCTTGACTTGAAAGCAGATGGAAGTTGGAAGTAGATTCAATCACTGGTATCCAAACACCTCCAGGATCCCACAGTACTTGGAGTCTGAATGCAGAACTTATTTTGTACATCATCCCTGCTTTAAATGAAGCAGCAAGCTTGTACTTTTCAGATTCACCTGGGTTTACTTGTCAAACAAACAAATTCACAAATAAAAATAGATTTGTTATAACAAAGCTAGGGGATTGCATTTTTTTATTACAAGAAAAAAAAATCACAGAAGGAAAAAAAACCCTAAACCCCTATCCAGCATGCTAGTATATATATCAAACATTGAGAGGTTTTGCTGGTTGTCATTTAAGATCTCTGAATACAAAAGCAAATAGGAGAAATAGCTCAGTAACACCCTGCTATCCTAAATGCTACCTTTCACCATCAATCTCTTTTTCCAGGTTCAGAGAATAATTGGAGCACGTCCTTAATTATATCCTATGAGGCTTCCTGGTTTATACAGAATACAAATGAAATATCAAAGCATATTTAAGAAATCTTAGTTTCCATTTTAAGCTAGAAACATTCACTAAATTGCTGTTTTGTTAAAGTGCAGCTGTTCAGGTATTTTGGAACTGCATTGCCTAGGCTATACAGAGAGTTCTCTGGACTGCTCATTCAACATCTTTGTTTCATCTTGTGTTTAAGAAATAACTGAAAGCTTCACTTTTCAGATAGCCTGATACATGTTATTTACAAAACATAATAATTTCTTAATGTAGTGGTAACTGATGAACAGCTGTGATAGTCTTATGACACCTTATACTTTAATATTTTGAAGATCACAAATAGGGTTCAGGAATAGGATGGTTATGCACATAATCTCCAATTATCCTATCCAAAACCATAAATTCTGAGACAGTATTACCGTAATGTTACCCAGGTAAATAATCTCACTGCTGAAGAGACTCCTAATGACCCCCATGCCATGTATTTCCAGGAGGGACAATAAAATCTAGAAAATTCAATATTAAAGCCAGGAAATAAAAAACTAAAAGCTATATTCTGATCCTGCACTTCAGTGCAAATCTTGACAATAAACACTTCTGACTTGACTTGCTACAATGGCCATGCATGCTAGTTAGTTAAACTTTTACGTAGAAAAATCTGTTATATATAAAATTAATTCTATTTTAGAGTGATTTAAAACTAACAAAGCACAATCCCTTTTCTGACTGTGAATGGACAATCCAGAAATGTGCCAGTGACATGAGTGATCTAAATTAGTGTAGCAGCAAAATATTGAAGGTCAAAGTTTGTACCTACCTCTTTTTGATACACTATCCCAGCTTCAAAAAGTTTAAGAAAGAGATACTGTGTCCATTTGTAGTACTCTGGTAAACAAGTGGCTACCTCCTGTAGAAATGAAATAAAATAAAAATTTCTGAAACTATTGTTAGTATTTTCCTACACTGTTTTAACTTAAAGAATTAACCCAGTAAACATTTACGCATGTATTAATTAATGTACAAACCCATTTATTTGTATAATGCTTACAATGAGTGAATTCACCTGTCCACAAAACCAGAGAACATGGGCTTTGTGTGGGTTTAATGCAGATGGAAATGTTTCCCTGTTAACATGGCATATAAAACTCTGTAAGATTAAAGCTGATAGATGTAAGAACAGAAGATGAATGGAAATGATCACAGCTGCCTGATCAAGGAAACAGCAAAACTAGAAAAGAAAGTAGAGTTCTCTCAAAGAACCCTCCTAGCCAGGCTGCCTTTTCCACCGTTGCCCAGCAGTGAGAAGCAGGAGCAGAGTCTGTCGATGCTCAGAGGCAGCAGGGAGCTGGCTGATGTGAGCAGGCAGAGCCAGGAGCTCACAGCTGAAACTGCAGGTGCAGGAGGACAGCGGAACAGCTCTGAGGAACCCAGGCTGTTGGCAGACAGACCGTGTGGGGCAGACAGGATGGAATACAGGGTAAGATTCTGAACTTCAAGATGAAAGACTCGGTAAGGGGAGCTCACATTCAAAGGTCAAATAAGCAACTGTTCCAAAAGGCAAGGGAGTTCAAGTTAGAAGGATGCTCAGGTTAAAGTATGGAAAAAATGAGTCATAAAAGTCACTAATGAGGAGGATGGTTATGAAGGAAATAAAGACAGATAAAAATAAAAGACGACATAAGCAGGAGGAATGGGACTTAAGAGAACAGCAAGCAACAACAAAATAGATAGCTTTTTTAAAACTTGAAAATATTTCCTAAGTTTTTAGTGAACTCTGATAATTAAAAAAACAAGCTGCTTACGAACTGCTTATGAAGCTCCATATTTTAAATGTTTGTTCTTAAAAAAACGTAACATAAAATACACATCTTAATATACAATGACAACTAATGGATTCCATCATTACGGACTCCCTGTTTTCTCAACACAAACACAGGTGCAATGGAAACCCACATACCTGCTTGAAGTGGAAGATGGCTTCTACACAGAACATCAAATTAATATGAGCATCTCTTGGTTTTAAAGTTACTGATAAAATTTATTCCATTTGGAGTAGTTACCAAGCATCAGAAATAGCTCTAAATGTGAAATGTCTTTCATGTGGGCTTTCCCATCATCCTAGCTTCCCACTACACACAACTCCTGCGGTATCATCTGCTACTCAAATGACATCTGAAATGCTCTAGCAGAAAATTTTTATTCTTTTTCTACAACTTTATATTTTAGTTGCTTTGAACTTTATATTCCAGTGCTGAAACATTGCTTTTAACAATTGATATGACCTTTGAATAAATGTGTCTCAAAAGTGTGTATAAGAGGCTTTCAAGATCAAAAAGAGACATTTAATGGCAAGTTTCCAGCTCAGCATGTAAAGATCTAGTAATGAAAAACAGTTGCTTGATTAAAACTCTTTGCTCTGCACTGAAAAAAACCCCACTTGATAAAAATCTCATTTCCATCTCTTCAATTAAGCACATTTAATAGTTTGTCCCCCTCCCTGCTTCTTCACACAGTGACAACAGTTCTTGTGCCAGTGTGATGCCACTACAGGCAATAGAGCTTCATCACTGGAGTATCAGACACACAAAAGAGACACAATCCCTTTCAGTACAATATAAGATTATGTGAGCAACAGGCAAATAAGACAACAAAAGTGAGCTGCCAAATAAAAACAGAAAAGTGAAGGGAGATTGGTCCTTTTGGCCCTGAAAGGCAGCTGTGTGTCAACTGAAACAAAAATATTACATTTCCCAATCTAAACAATCATGTTACAAGCCAAACAAGCTTGAGCTAGATACAAGGAATCCCATGTACACGCTCTCTCACAAGGAGTAAATAGACATTTCTTTGAAAGAAATGCAGCCGACTGCATCACTGACAAAAAAAAAATCTGCTGCATGGACACTGAGATGCAAAAAGATCACTCAAGCTCAGAATTTAACTTTACAACCATGAAGGTTCAGAGTAACATTTCAAGCTAATGACCAAAGAGAAACTACATCACTACCAAGTGAATGAGCTGCTGAAGACAAACCAGCAAACTTTTCCCAATCTGGAAATGTGTTTTGGTGGTTTTTTCCCTACCATTTAGCACAGTAAGATTTAGAGTAAAATAAAGAATTTTCTGTGTATTCCAGTTACTGTCCTTGGTTAAATGAATGGTAAATGATGTCTGGTAAAAAGTTTCCATTCAGCTGTCATCATGCCTAAATTAAGGTGAATGTTAACATCTCTATTTATACTCTATAAGCATGACAAAGATCCACAGAACATTAACAGAACTATCTTAAATCAGAAATACACAAAAGAGTTTATAAAAGGGTTTGAAAAATAGCATGCTGGAGCCGTTCCACCTTGCCAAAAACTGTACACTTCTGCTTCTCATTTGCGATCTGAGCCCTGGCATAACAGCACACATATAGAACCCCACAGCATAAAGCAGTACAGTGGATATATATGACAGGATATTACCATATTTTCCACAAAAATAAAATGCCTACTAAAAATCAGAACTCTTCTAAAAATATGTAAGGTGCTGCTCAGCTGTCCACTGCTTGTGCTCTTCGGTGCTCTGTGAGAGATTTAGTGATCACCCATCACCTCAGCATTTCAGAAAGTAATATGAAATGGGAGGGACAGCATCTCCCTCTTCCCCTCACCCATTTTGCCTCTTACTTTTGTCAGCTTTAAACAGATACTCTCACCAAAATGCATCTTTGTCATTGGTTACTGTTACTGTGCCTTATTCCTACAGGAATGACACTCATTCATTAAAAGGATTCACTACAACAATTAAAATAAATCACCTATACAGGTGGTTTGCTTTTAAAAGAGCAGATACTGGCAATGCATAGGAAGGACCCCTATCTTTACAAAAAACTACCTTGCTTAATCCATTTATTGCAGCACAGTACTTTGTTCCTAACAAATACCAGACCAGAGGGGTTGGTAACTTGTTTATTTTTACAAATAAATTCTCAGTTACAGATTAAATGGCAGTGTTACAATCTGGATTTGATAACACTGCAACTTGGGAAGCAAGGAGTCCATGTAAAGGTCAAAAAAGTCATTCACTATAAAAAATCTGATTTAATGAATCCCTTTCAAATACCAAAAACAAGGGTAACCAATATTAAAGAATCCTGCATAAATTTATTTTTAGCACAGTCTTATGCTGTCCTGAAGACAGGCATGTTGCACCTCTTAAAAGGGAGATAAGAAGAAGAAGTCTGGATGGATTTTTTTCAAAATCCATTTGGGAAGATAAAACAGTCTTTAATCAATTATCTGCCTATTTGGGTTTTCAAGGGCATGCACCACCTCATCTAGAAGTATAATTATTTGATTTTCAGAGGTTTAGAGCTACACCAACCTAGATTTCTAAATTAATTTGAATATTTGTATTTCAAAGGCCCTTAGTTTTATGCTTTATTAGCTACAAATAGAAATGTCATAGAGTGCCTACATTTTAGAGCATGAATATATTTTCTGGGAAAAAAAAAGTAGCTTTGTATCAACAGTTTCTTTTTTAAAAACTTAATTATAAGTAGGGCCACTGATTATCAATGGTACATGGATAAGAAGAAAATTTCATAGGTAATAATCTATCTCCTGTTGATTTTATGCATGCTCAGGCAGTACAGACAAATGACAATTTCAAAATTAAATAGAAAATTATCTGCACAAAGAAAATCTACCAAAGATTTAATTTTTTTAATGTACAGAGCAGACGGGGAACATTTGACTCATGCAAAAAATATGTCATTTGGAATGCAGAAATTGAAATTACTAAAAAACCTTCACAGAATGAGCTACTTTATAGGAGAAAGTTACAAACTGATAATAACAGTGGTGAACTGATGACACTCCTGAACAAAATAAAGGAAAAAGGTTATATGCTCTTAATCTTTTGTTGCTGATGATACGAATAATTGAAAATTATATTGCTTAATTCCACTGAAAATCATGTTTAAAACAAATGATGGGCAGTTTCCTTTGCTGTCTGGGGTGGTATTTTCAAAAAATCTGATAATCAGGAATGACCAGATTATAGTTATCTTAAAACCAAAACATAATGTTGGGGATTTTTAAATTTTCCATGTGTCTTTAATGTCTCTTAGAGACATTTCTTCCATGCTCAAACTTCAGCTTTTCAACCTTCCATCCAAGAAACATAAATGTTCAGAACAGAAATGTTCTCTCATTTACTGATTTTTAAAAAATCTCTTTCCAGAATCAGACTATTTTCAAAGTGATTTACAAATATAATACTTCAAACTTGAGAAACTTAAAATACCTCCATGTTTCAGATGAAAAAAAAATCAGATAATCATTAGTATTTAAAACTACTCAAAGGCAAAGTACTTACAGAGTTATTTTATTCATGTAATTTCATTTTTCATTTGCTTAGATTTTCTGTTTAGGAGTTCAATTTTAAAGTGTCTTTGCAATCTGACTGAAATAATTGAATTAGCTTTTTAATAATGTCTTATTTATGAGATCTTACTAGATAAGTAAATTCACTGACAGCTACAAGAGAGAAATACCTGCACATTTTGATTTGTAAGAGAGAGAACAATGAAAAAAAACCCACAGAAGAATAAAAGGAAATTTCTAGTATTGCAGGTGCACTGGGATTTGTTCATAGTAATTTTATCAAGCAATGAGATTTAACTACTCTTCATATTCCTGGACACAAACTTCTTGACCACCAGATGTGACTTTAGAAGCAGGCAGACTCTTTAGGACAGCTATGTGCACTAGGTACTCAAAATAGATTTTTTTTTCTTTTTTCCACTTGTCTTTTCCCTTTCCATATGTAAAAAGTAAAGTTTATACAAGTTTCCCTCCCATCATCGAAGTAAATACCCTAAGTTGGCCACAGAGGACAGAGATAGTTAACATAAAAGGTTCATACTTTAAAAAGGCAATTCACCACAGACCACAATAAGGATCTAAGTTAGGGGAATGGGTTCCCCCCAGCATTATTTGGTAAGTACTATGCAGTAGCACAATAAAGGGGCAGATTTAAGCTACACCAATTAAATGAAATTAAAAACAGGCCCTTGTTTTGTGTAACGGTGTTGGTTAATTAGACCAACCCATATAAAATCTGTTTTCCTTGGATTGTTCATAAGAGTTACTGATATTAGTGTGTTTTTTGCAGTGTCACAGTATTTTGTAAGCCACTGATTTAGAGCCATACAAGTATAGAATACTATTAAAAAATACTTCTTTCCTCAAATAGCTCACTTTTAAGCTAAGCACTTGCACAGCACAGTGCTTTTCTGTGCAAAGACGCCTGGGTTAGCCCAGGAGCAGAACAGCTGAGGCAGTAAGATGCTCTGCCCAGCCTAATGAGCCCTGCAGAGAAGCAGGCTTTATCAGCCTGTAAAACACCATGCCACAGCTTAGCCCTTCCATTTCCACAGGTGCTTCTCTCATGGCCAGCTCAAATACCCGTGCATTTGGAGGTCACATAATATTTTGGGCATCATGATTTTTTTGCAATTAATAAACATATCTGTTTCTATGGCTACCATTCAGGTTACTCTTACTCCAATTAGTATGGCAGACTTTCCAGGTAAAACAAAACTTATCTCATAAGCTAACAAGTGAAAACTGTAAAATGTGCTGTGTTTCAAGGAACATTTTTCAGCTGTTTTAAAAATCTTACTTTTCAAAAACACCAACTATGTGTCCCTAGAGCATTCTAAAACATTTCAATTACACAGCAGTTCAAATGGAGTTAGTAACAGAGTATCAAAGCCATTTCCACAAGTATTCAGAGACCCCTGAAGGTTCATTAACCAAAACACAGTTTACTAGTAAAGGGAAGGTAATTCTCGAAGAATGGGCACAGAGATGACAAATTATTTTTCCCTGTGTAGTTATAGTTCTTGCCATGGTTTTCAATACTGCCAGTTCTCCATCCGTTCTTCAGGACAGAAGGATAAACAGAAGTTTATACACAAGACATTAATTTTCTCAATTTTCTTGAAACACAACCTGCAGCATTGAACTTGTGTGTGTTCTCCGTAACACAGCCTACACATAAGATTCCACTGTTTTCAAGTATTGCTGCACCACACATACAGACAACCTCTGAGATACCAACAGCTTTAAACATTAGATGTCAAGAACGTGTGCAGTAAAGCTTCCACAACAAATTTTATATTTTCAGGGCAACTTTTTGGCTACCAAGAAAACTTAAATCTTATAAAAGGCTTATACTGAAAAATCCTTCCATATATGAGACATGACAAAATGATTTTCTAGATGCAAGACATACAAATAAATAACTTCACCTTCATGATTAAAGAAAACAGATGGCATGTCTCAGACTGTCAGAAAACTAATGCTTTTCCTTTTCAGATCTACAATACCACTATAAAAATCCAAGCTTAGCATCTCCATCACTCTATTCAAAATCACATTAAGGTGATAAGCAACAGTTATTGCTGAGAATATAAAGGAAGCGACTGACTCTGATTCACTGGTAAATGCAATAACCTCACAATCGCTTCAAATGCTAATTTCTTTTTTATCTGGAAAATGACATTAGCTTATGTCTGATCATGTTTGGTAAGTTTTTTAAGATGAACACCTGATTCTCAAGCATCACTGTTTTAAATAAAATTTCTGGTTTCCAAAATGATCCTGATATGAACATCTATGAAAATGCAGGCTTATACTTCGAAATTTGGAATAATATAACCGAGACACCATTTCAGTTTACTATCTTCAAACCCTTGATATAAGCATTTAAAATAGCACTTCTCAAAAAACACATACCTTAGCAAAAAGGCATTGCTGTTTCATAAATATCTGTTAATTGCCTTATTTCTAATACAGAAAATTGATACTTCAAAGAGATAAAAAAGCAAATACAAAATTTAAATTACTTTAAAGATTCTCCTACACATTGATATTATCAGATGATATCAGCATGTAAAAAATTAGAGAAAACTGACAAAAAGCTCAATTTTACAGTTTAACAACTTAAACTGGTCACTGCCAAAGGCAGTTGTATTGTCTAATAAAATGGTGAAATTCTATGGGTCTCAATGCTCCATCATACAATAAAATAAAGTAGTATCCATTTTAAAAAGAAAATCTTACCCTTTCCCATGTAAAAGACAGACCTAGTGCATCAAACTGTTTCCTCATGTGTTGAATATTACTGCAAAACAATGACAATAAATTAGAAATTATTAGCTTAAGATATTTCTAACGTGACCATATAAAAAATCTGGTGCTTATAGAGTTCTGAGAAATCAAAAGCAGTACTTAACCTCTAAACACTATGATCTCCCTAGCAATAAAACTCAGAAGTGTCAGAATACTCAAATAATAATTTGAAAAGTCCCTAATGTATTCTGGGCCAATTTCCATAGCTATGTATATGAGGCAATACATTTTTTCTCTAGATTTGAATGCAACTTAGAAGTAAATACAGCACTGCAGTCTGAAGGAAGCACTGCTCAAGCACCACTTCTTACTATTTTTAATTATCTTTACTGCAGTTGAATGAAAGGGCCCTCTTAAATCTCAATGCAGTAGGGGACACTTCCACTGTCAGCTTAATCCTGCTCTATTCTGGCAACACTATCCTGGCTGTATTTTGCTGTGGCTCTGCTGATTGTGTGGCTGTAGAATAACCTGAATCAGCTTACCCATTCAGCTGAAGATATGCCCTATAAAAATTCTCAAAAAAAATCCCAGCAGTTTTCTTTCTTCCCTCTGATCAACAGGCTGATGAAACCAAAACTGTGGCCCACAAAAGCAGCTGAGCCAGTGCAAAGAAGGTGGTGAGAGCACGTATCCTGGGAGGTGACAAGGAACTACAAAATTCTGGTGGTAGCATTGCCATAGATAAACATTAATCAACTATGACACTGTCAGGCTAGATGCTGCCCTGAATGGATTGTGTTACAAATGTAAAGTAAGATACATCAGGATATATAGTGAAGCTTTAGTTTGAAAATGTACTAAATACACTATACCAAAATACCCACAATTACACAATATTAATTAAGTGACCTGGTGGGAATTCATTCACATACTGTAAAATGGATTAAAATTTCTTAGGGACTTCTACCTTTCTACTAAAAGACATTCTGTCAGATAAAGTAGTATCTACCCTCACAGGGTGGTTAAGTTGACAGTTTTGAAACCAAGCATTTAATTCTGATCCAGAAAAAACCTGCGGTGCTGAATAAGTAAATACTGCAAGTATTTAATATTGTAATATTTTAGTTGGAAAAGTATCGAGAATCTTAAGATGAGACCAGAAGCATGAACAAAACCCGAAGAAACAGCATTATCAAAGAAGGAAATGGATCAAGGTCTATAAAGATACCACAGACAGATTACTGCATCACTAGTACAACAAACAATATCACTTAGGAAGTCTGGTTTCCAAGTAATTTTCAGAAACTGATTACTTATATAACTTTTTACTCATTTTAAAGAATATTAAGAGAACATAACACCCCATTCTGTGGTCTAAAGCCAAAAATGTTCACAGAAATCAGCAGCAATAATGGCTGCTTAGCACTTTCCAGGATCCAGTCTCAAAAAAACCCAGCTATCTCCTTTCTCTCTCACATGGTACAAAAAACTGCTAGCAAATCTAACCATGTAACTCATAATTTTCTATTGTGTATTCTATACTAAGGTTTACCTCAACATAACGAAATTTTGATTTATTTATACCAGCTGGTTTCGGTGTTTGGGAAATGCTTCTCTTTTGATAATCTAGCATTTCATAATTTAAAAGTCATTGAGATTAAAACCTTGAAAATCATCCCAATATATTTATCTTTTAAAACCAGAGTCATCTGCACAGTCCCATAAAATGTTGTCAAATAACCTTGGTCTCAGATAACCCCGTTCTTTCCTGTACCATCTTTCTTCTATGCTAGTTTTGATGTGTTTTGTTGATTTATGGGGGCCACAGTACAGGTATTCACACTGAAAATGCCATATTTCAATGCATTTCACCTTTGTGTCCAGCTTGCAGGGTGAAGGCCATGTTCAACTGCAGCATTTTCTGCTGGTAAACCAAATGCATCCCATCCCATTGGATTTATCACCTGTCAGCAAAAAGAAAAACCACAATGTTATGCAACTTACTGGAATGGCATCAGCAACACACAGAGGCCTCCGAATAATGAACGGTGCTTGGCATTCCAGCATTTGCTTTGTCTGAACTGAACTTCTTCCAAACCTGCCAACTCTGGCCAGCTTGGCTTTAAAAGATGACTATGAAGTGCACTTGATACTTACAGTGAGATGTTTGAGGGAGTTTAAAGTATTATGCAATAAACTCTCATGACCATTTCAATATCAGATTGACAATGACAAAAAACAATTATTTGTAAGTTTGTGTGGTAGTAAAAGTCAGCAGTTGATGCTACCACTGGACAGAACTATTCATTCTAAAATAGGTGTTAAGTAAAAATAATGGAACCAACAGTTTTATAACTGTAACTGATGTGTAGCCTACTATATTTTTACTTTGTGTTGAAAAACAAAATAAAAGGAAAATACCCTACGATAACTTTAAATTCACCAGATAAAATTAAGAAGATGAGGAAAAACAGTTTTCGTCAAATTTTACTGAACTATCTTTTGCACACACAGACTACGGACTGACAAATTGTTATTTCATGACCACAAATAAATAAAGGTGGGGAAAAAAGTTTACTACAAAATACAATAGATAATTTCTGTTGAAATAGACACATATTCTTCCTGTTAACATGCACGTTACTTAGAAAAATAATCTAGCGATGCCATAAGTATTCAAAACACCTGTTTAATAACCAAGGAAAGAAAGGCCACGACTTAAGATGCTGTCATTAAACACATATATATTGGATACCTGATAAAGCAAATTCTATTTCTAACCTACAAATGTGCTATAAATTCAATAATCATTATTAAAATTACACAAGTTTAACAATAGCAAAACATGACTAACATTTTACAAGTTGTAAGAAATCAAAATTTTTACCCCTTTAAATATATATTTATATAAAGAACATGTTTCTTAGTGGCATGTAAGCAAACAACCCATAAAAGAGCAAGCCCAGCCATACTAATCTCATAATATATCTCCATGTGGAAAATCTGCTCATTTTGGAAGCATAAGAGCTACTTTTGTCACTGCTTTGAATTATTTTTATTCTTCTTTGCCACCACTTTCCAATCTTCTGCCTTAATGTAATATTTAATAAAAAATATTTTATAGATGTGTTTATAAAGATGCCCTAGGCACCAAAACAGTGTAAAAAGCAACAGGATTTAATAGATGTGACTCTTCAGCATTCTCATTTTCAGTACTGATCTAAAACTAAACCTGCTGTCTATCATTCCTTGTGCAGCAACAAAATCAAAGTAACCTGTGATCATCTGTGATCCAAGCCAGCCCAATAAGGGCCCAAGCATAGCACATTTTTGATGTCTAAATCTAACAGAAATTGGAATGCTATTCCATATTACAAACTTTCCCTAACTATCAGACAAACTATTGTTCCTCACACCATAGTATCAGAAATTATGAGTCTTAACTGCCTACTTCCTCACATATGGGGAGGGGAGTTTACATGGAAAATGTCAGTCAGAGCCTAACAACCACTTCTCAACAGCCCACTGAAGCACACCTCTGCCCACCCTTCCCCTCCCTGACCATCCACCCACCAGTCAAAACTATAGGTATTAAAAAAAAATAATAAAAAAAAAAGCAGTTATGTTTTACATAAGCTATAAGTATCAACAGAATTTTTTATGACACCTTAAAATATTAATTTATGCAGCTCAGTTCTTTTTGACTTCTAGTATTGCTGACAACCTATCTCTGGACAGATGTGATGAAAAAAACCAGGGTGGTTGTTTTCCATGTATAATACATATTTTCTCTATTTAAATACCCTGGCCTTTACATTCTTGCAGATGCCTTCTCTTACTACAAGTTGATGCACATTAAGTGAGATTAGAAAAAAATCACTCTTGGTTAATTTTTGTAAAATTTGGCTTCTGATGATCTCCTGGATACAGACAGCCGAACGCAAGGCACAATCTCATTTCTCATGCTCTTCAGCAAAAGGATGTGGGAAAAACAACTTCACTACCAGCTACAGACTCCCCAAAAGGGCTGATGGATGCTCCAGACAGTTCATGTGTAGACATTTTATCACTATACCATCAGTGCTGGAAGGAGCAATCTGTGCACACAGATCTTCCAAATTCTAGCATTTATCAAAAATATCATATTCATTCTTCACATTGAAAAGTTCAATGTAACGACCAATAGCATTCCTCAAGTTAAAGGTCTGAAGAAGTATGCTAATTCAAGTTTCAATCAGAAAACTGAATTTAAAGAGACATTAAAAATATCCTCAAATTAGCCTCCAGGATAGATCTATTTATGTAGTTGCTATAGAGATGAATGTAACATGCACAGTGGTTTAGAAAATTATTTCAAATTTATTGTCTCTTTTTCTTCTCTACCATGAATGGATTTGAAAGATTTGTGAAATGCATTTTTCCAAACAACAGGTCAGCTCCTTCTAGCTGTAATCTGCAGCAAAAATGCCACAGTCTCCACGCAGCATTTGACATTACATCTTAACTCTACTTATTCAACATAAAAATCTGAAGAGAAATGGAAGAAGAGAAGAAAATACGCAACTAACATGTCAAAAGTTGGCACAAAGGAAAAAGGAACAGTTTGACTGTTCAAGACAAATTAAAAATAGGAAGAAAAGAATTGAAAGCAATTTTGAAGACCAAAGGGTTATTCCTTGTAGCTCTTTGATGGGTAAGTCACTGGCTCTAACTCTCAGAAAACATGGCTGCTCTCTAGCAGCACAGAAAAACAGTCATCCACTTTCTTGAATGCTGACTTGATTGCCTTCAACAGCAACCTCTAAACCTTATGCAACTAAGAGATCCATTTTGCTCACTGCAGTGCCCATTCTTCCAAACATCACTTCTCCAGGTAGACAGTATTTTCTCTAAGGCTCAAGGAGAAAGAAAAACAAATAATGACTGTATCTTGTTAGACAGGAGGCTACATAAGCCTAAG
This sequence comes from Dicaeum eximium, assembly GCA_013396995.1. Lineage (NCBI taxonomy): Eukaryota > Metazoa > Chordata > Aves > Passeriformes > Dicaeidae > Dicaeum > Dicaeum eximium. The sequence continues at coordinate 420,610 of VWZP01009614.1, forward strand.
GGTGCCTACACCAGGTAAAAGGCTGCAGTTTCAGCCATTTTACAATGGCAGAAGGCAGTGGTATCACCAAAGGCAACTGTGTGTTTATCCTCACAATGAAGTCGACAGGTGAACTCCTCGTGCTGAAAACTCCCAGGTTAATCATGAACACACATGGCACAACTTCAGATCCTCAGAAATTCACATGATCAGGCAGGATCAACAGGATCAACCATGAAAGACTGGCATTTTCTACCACTTAACATGGTTTGCAGGGGAGCATAAAATGTTACAAGGAAGTGATTAAATAGTTTGTGGGGAACAAAGTGCTCAGTAACTACCACACTGAATGGTGTTTTTGGGAACAAATTACTAAAACCGAAAGCAGTTGTACCTTGAAACATTTCAGATCCCAAAGACTCTGGCTTGAAGCATTTTTAAAAATCATTTCACAGCATGGTCAAACATCTGTTCTTAGTGATGGCTAGAGCTCTTCGTGTTACTGTGGGACCAAGGGGAGGAGGAGACAGAAACTCCATTGATTCAATGCTGAAATCTCATCTCTACCTCTCAGAGCATTTTCATCTATTCACTGCTGTAATAATCAGCTCCTCACACTGACATCAGTAGGTGAGATCAGTGTACTATATAACACAGAGCTGACAATGATAACACTCAGTTCTAAGCCTCCATCAACATAACCAGGACTGGTGATTCAGTGAATTTTCCTCCGTCTTTATAAGGACACAAAGAACATGTTTGCTATCCTGATGTGCTCAGTATGTCTCAGAACTATGACCAGGGAGCTGACATGTTCTTACACTCAGATCAATGCATTCTAAATTTTAAGAAAGACAGCAGAATCAGTGTCAGAAAGGTCTGCAAATAAATATACTTGATTCAGAGAACGTGTAATAAAAGAAGATGACCAGAAATGAAAATTAAGAGGCTTGCTGACAAATTACTGGTTTGAATTGATACAGCAAGGTCTACATTCCTATCCCTACTTATGGCCCCATGACACACTTGACATGAACTAACCACAAAAGGCTGACAAAACAGGCAATCCATGATTACAAGTTCCAGCTGCCAGAAAACACCCCTAGCTCCATTGTGGATCCTGCAACTGTGCAATCACAGACACATAAGACAGTGAGGACTTGTAGTTGGAGAGGGGAAAGGAAAGGATGGCTGCTCCTTCCACTGGCTGCCTACAGTGGGCTGAATTGTTGAAAATCTGATGTAAACTGAGGTATTACAGCACACTTTAAATACAAGACCTCCACTTGAGTGAAGCCTAGATTCTCTTTTAAGCATTACAGGTAATAGACACCATTACACAACAGGTAAAAATTACCATCAAACAAACAAACAGAAAAAATCAACGCCCCCAGGCAGATGAGGCACACCTGGAAATAGATTAAAATAAGGAATTTTGAATAAGGAAATTTGAATTTTTGAGTGCGTACATTCTAAAAATGACTATTTCAATGCTTCTCTGCAACACAGTGCTGCATATTAGAGAAGGCACTTTTAAAATAATCAAACCATACAGATTTCTATCAAAACATAAAACACCCATTTATTTTTATTCTCATAAAACATAAAATATGAGAAATTACTCAACATCCACAGGGTACCACACACATTTTGAGAACAGTTATCTTTTGCCTCCTTAATCTCACACATTCTCGTCTAACATAATTATATTTAAAATTATATCTCATTTTCTCTTTTTCTTTCAAAATGAAACAGAGTGAGCTTATTAACACCTTCAGTAAGAGGTGCTATGGGAACACCATAACTATGGGAAATACTGGAATTAAATAAGATTCAATTCACATACAATACTTGTAATATTGGCTACTTGATTTATACTACATGAAATAACCTGACAAAAGGACACAACAGCCTCACACAAGAAAAGGTGGAGAATAGCAGCTAGTGATCATCAGAAAACAGATCTGTACTGAAATAATTCATCCTACTGATGATTAATTATAGAGTTTTAATTAAACTTGCCTGTCTGGCTTCAATACCATTCACTTTTGCAATTTCAAGAGTATTAAGATTCACTGCTGAAAGGGAAAACAATTAATGAAAATACATCCAATTTAAAAGAAGATACGTTATGGATAAAAAGCAAATGCTCTTTAAGTCATTTAGGGGTATTGCAGAAACATCACTGACTATATTCTAATCCCATCCATCCCAGTTTAAGTATAAATTAAGAAATAATTAGTACAGTGTGATTTTAGCATGCGGGAATTTCACCCAGATTTGATTACAGAAAGGACTATTCTAAGTTCTGTACAATTCTCAAATGTGGCTGCCTTGCTTTGGTACCAGTTTCATTAAGAAGATATCAGAAGAACTATTGAACTGAATCACTCTCTGTTTTCTGATCACTAAGGGAATTATTCTTAGTCCTCTTGAGAGGCACAAATTATCCACTTTGGAATTTATCAAAGACATGTTAAGGATAGCATGATAAAGTAATGGTAAATACTTTTTCCCAGAGCAACAGCACACTGGAAATCTGCCATAGTGAAAATCACCATGAATATCTCTATCATTTCTACACAGCATTCTCAAATAATGAATAGGAAATCTTTTCACTTCTTACAAAACTCCTACATTTGAATTCACAACATGCATGTAAATTCACAGAGCAAACACAACCAGAAACTACACATCATAATTCTGGACTGATTTAGATAGCTACAAATTTCTAATTTAAAATATATAAATTACTTTTTCATTGCATTTTATAATAAATATGTTTGTAATAAGATGTAGAACTCTGCATATACAAGAACTGTTTTAATTGCACTTCAATAAACATGTCACCCTTAACACATTCTGGAAAGACCAGCTCAGTGCAGTCATGCTAAGTAATCTATAGGGCTTACATTTCCCATGCAGAGATTTCAAACTTCATCTTCAGTAATCAAAATGTAAACAACTTATCTCAAAACAGATGTACTCTACAAGTCATTTATCCAGCAACCCAGTCCAAGTGCATGACAGATTGTTTCCCATGCACTGCCTACAGGTCCTTGAAGAGTGAGTGCTGGAACAAGACAAGGCTTCACAATTCTTTCATCTACAGTTTTATATTGAAGCAGTATTTCTTTCAGAAACAAGGTGGGGAAAAGAGCAATAGATATTTATTTTCACACTAAAAGTGCTGGTGCAGTACAGGTTTCTGGGAAATATCTACAGAGTTCAATGTGCGTTACTTCTCTAGAATATTCTAATTGAAACAAAACCAGACCTTATGAAAAGCTGAAAAAAATTGAATACTAATGCCACATTTTAGAAGAACCAAAACCACAACAGAATCCAAATGATTAAACACTTTCCCAGTTAAAATTTAAAAATACCTCCAATATGAAGAAATTACACAACTGCATTCCAAAGGTCTGAAGGACCTCTAGTCCCTTTGTAAATGTATTCTAGCCTATCCTCACTAAAATATTACAAAATATAGGCCAATTCTTGCCTGTTCAGATTAAATCAATATGTAACTGATTTAATGTTTTCTCATTAAGGCATTCTTTATGAAAAATACCTCCACTTTATTCAACATAAATTGCTCTCTTAATCATATATTCTTGTCAACTACATACACACCACAGGCGTTTCCCTTCATTGGTTATTAAATAACAAATATATATTGTAGTCAGAAGCTTTCCCTGGGAACTGTAAATCTGAATGGTTTTTTCTGTAATTTTCATGGTAATACCCATAATTCCTCATCGCCTTACACTTTCTTTTTTTTAAATTTGATAATGATAGATGCAAAGTTTAAACAACATTGCCGCTCAAAAACCTTACCCTAACCTTACATTGAATGCCTGAAGTGGATTCACTTCTACTCACATTTTTGATTGGATAAAATTACCAGTCCCTAGGCTTTCAAATATGCAATATTAAAGCCATATTTTGAGAAAGAAATAGAAAATCAATGGAATGACTTCAAAATTATGCATACTAACACTTCTGTTTCTAAAGCATTCTTTCTTTTTATATACTGAAGAATTCCAGTAATTCCTTGAATACAGGGTCAAATTTACTTTTCTAGGGAATATATCAAGTTTTATGATATTACCATATCTTGGCCTACAATCATCACAGTATCTTAAACATCATAATAATGTTTGACAGATTGTACAACCATGAAAAAGAGCAGAGAGAATTTTAGAGGCTGATGAATTAATTGCAAAGAAAAAAATCAATTATACAGACTCTAATACTAAGTGATGGAGAAATTAGCATGGGTAATAAAGGAAAAGTTCTTTAAGATAAATGTAAGTTCCAGCAAGTTAATGCACATCAATAACACAATGCCTCTTAATCTGACATACTCAGAAAATCATCTGAGAGATTTTTAATCGCTAATGAACGTTAAATTCTTTGGCTGCCCACCTTTAGTCAAAAATAGATGTTCAAACTGGTTAACATAACAGAAGATACAAGTATTTTTAGAAATCCAGTATGTTCTACAGGCACTTCTTCAAAGTAATTTTTACATGAAATATAAAAATATGCTGAAATGCAAGATGTAAAAACTTGAAAAGTCTGGAAAAATTTTTCTAGAAAAAAAATAGGCCAATGTGGAAATAAAAACTTGTTTGCATGGTGGCTCTTGCCTTTCATTGGAATTATATTATCTTTTTACTTTTTTCCAAATGTTTCTATTAAAGGTGCTTACTTACCTTGTATTCAAAAATTTACTACTAGACCATGCTACTGGATATAGATAATTATTTTCACTTTATTTTCACAAGTACAAGCAGCAGCAAATTTTCATTTTTCTGAACAGCAATTTACTGGCTACCTTCTCTGCTATTGATAAGAGATGGCTATATCCTGAAATGACATTTCAACAATGGTCTTAACATCAAGCAAGAATCAAGCATCCCTTCAAATGCCTCATTAGCTCAATTTTTTTAGTGAGATCAGAGTTTTGGTCATTCAGAGGAGTCAGGAAAGGTAAGTGTTATAACAGTCATTGGGGTTTTTTCTCATTTAAAGTCTAAGGCAGTTATTTCTTTTTCCTGCAACTTTGAAAGCCTGAGAATGCATATCTGTAAAGCAGCAGCAAGTATTCAGTACATGATATGTTCATCACTGGCATAAAACACATAGTATTTGGAAAGGCAGCACACTGAATAATGCAGTGACAATACCTATCAGAGTCTCACGGATGGTGATAAATCCAGGAAATTCTACGCTTCCACAGCACTTGTAGCAAGGGAATTGCACTTAGAACCACCACCAGCAACTAACAATTCTTTCTCAATTTCACCTTCTTTGTACTCTTCTGAGATTGATACCTATATTCTTGAACTGCTCCTTCTCTCTTGTACATTAGAGACATCCTTCCCATCATCCTAGATCTTGCCTATGCTATTTTTCTCTTTTTGTTTTCTTCTCTTTCCATATTCCTCCTTCCTACTGTTTTCCCAGATTCTTCACATTTTCCCTCTACCAAATGTCTTTCCTCTGTAAAATGGCTGTCACTCAGGCCACAGTTCTCCCACACCTTCCTTACATCCTTTAAATTTTACTTTGCCAGCCTTTACTGCAGAATGCCAGCAAGCATCCCACTACAGATTCCAGGGACAGGGCTCTCAGCCACCCTTTCAACCTAATGGGGAGACAGAAGAGAGTGAGGGAGAAATTCCAGCAGGCATGGGGGAGACTGGGAAACAGAGACATGTGGAAGGGAAAATGGGATTTCTCCTTGCAGATGTAGCAAGAAAGTTAGCCTTAGCCTATCTTGTAGGCCTGCACCTTCAAAAGACATTTAATATATATGAGCAAGGCTGAAATGGGCAAGCCAAGGGGTGCAGAACAGAAACTTTCAGCTACACACACATGTAACATGTCGCATGATCCTGTTCCTCTGACTTGCAAAAGTCACAAAAAAAAAAGAGGTTTCTCTCCCAGCTGGCACAGAGGCTGTCCCTTTGTGTCTGACAAATGACATTAACTGCTTCTCAGGAACATAAGAGGTGAAAGCAGTTGATTTTGGTGGTATCTACTTTCTCTTCCCAGGTACATCTTTTCCTCCCGTTTGGACCCACCCAGATGGCAGGAGGGTTGTCAGTCTCCTCTCACAGAAACCGTGTGGCCCACAGGTCTCAGCGACACTGTGCCACACATCAGTAGATTCAGGCACTTCATACAGCATCAGCTGTTGTTATCTGAGGTAGCTTCTAACCATCTCTTACTGACAGTGAGCTCTGAACACCACTGGCTTTAATAAAACTCTCAAATTTCAATATTCAAAGCTGCATGGGTCATTATCTATACATCTGTAGCACATATTCCACTTTCATGGATTTTGGAATATTAATTTCCTGATCAATTATGATATTAAAATATAAAAAAAATGCCACCCAGTCCTACCACTGATCTATTCTTACCTGCATCCCTCTCATTTTCTGGAACCGAGCTACTGCATCACTGATGGTGTAGACACGAACATGGCCCATGTGAAGCTTCCCAGAAGGATATGGGAACATAGAAAGCACATAAAATTTTGGTCTTGATTTCTAGAAAGAAATTTTTAGAAACTAGTAACTACATGAGTTAGCATTTCACTTGAATAAATACACGTGCACATTATAAACTACTACATGACACCATGAAAAGAAACACTCCAGCTCTGCTGGAACTGATCCATGTGAGCACTGACAAAGTTCATTGGATCAAATTCTTTGGGGCTGTAAATGGAGATGTTTTAGCCATCTCATCAATTTATACTGACACTTCTATGGCACTTGAATGTTATGAAAATTAATTCACTTTTACTCAAAAAAAGCTATATTGACAGAACTGAAGCTCAACAAAGCACCATTGCCACTGTAGAATCTGCAACTGATTATCTGTGTGTTCTCTTGTCTGGCCCAACAAAAACATGAAAACATATCAGATTAAATAACCCTCATAACAGTTTAAATAATTAATGTTTTAGTTTGTATTTACAACAAACACAGAGCTCACTCGTGGCCAGTTGCTTTTTGTCATCTGAACTGCAGTAACTCCCCGAGTGACTACATCATTTGCAATTGCATGGACATCCGCTAAAGGGAAATTGTTCAGTTTCACTATGTATGCTCAGATCCAAACACTTCTGACAAACAATATTTTGCATAATGAAAAGAAGCAAAATATTTCATTTACTTAGGTTTAATTAAAATGACAAAAGTTACAAAGAAATCACAAATCCTCTCTCACATCAATTTTTCCTAATACATCTTGATTATCACTGAATTCATCACTGATACATTGATAGTATGTAGTATCACTGATACTTGCTAAGTTCTTACATTATTTTTCTTGTTAATAATAATAAAAATTACAGGCAAGTTTCAGCTGTTACCGGTCTGAATAAAACTCTATTAGTATTTGTCAAATAATATTTCTTTATCACTTTCATTCAATCACAGCAAAATCAGAAATAATCTGACTACTTCATTGCAGCACTACACACTATTTGCCTCTTAATATGTTATTAAATCTACTTCAACAGTAAGGATAAAACAAAAATATCATTAGAATAAAATTTAAAACTTAGCATATGTATGCTACATATGATTCCTATGTACATATGTATATAAAAGACATGAATCTAAATGAATGCTTTCCCTGCTACAGGTATACATGCACACCATTTCATCTCAGTTTTATTCCCCAGAAAAAGCAAGCTCTTTTCTCTCTTCAGCATTTTGATAGAATTAATTTTTTTTTGTCAGAGAAAAGGCAAATTTTAAGGGAAATGAACAAAAAAACACAAAGAGCCACAAAACTGTATTTTCTCTATTGTGACAGAATAATTGTGAAGGCAAAAAGAGTCAGAGACTGAGATACCATTGTTTTCAAGATCATTTATTCCATGGGAAAACTTTTTTCTTCTTCAAGTCACTTAGTATTCCTATGAGACTGTAAACCAGAAAATATTAAAAAATCATCTTCCCTTAACACAGATTTTAGTGAGTCACAGTGTGTAGTGTAATAAATTTGTCATAACATGGGGACCAGAACCTTGAGAAAATTGTTTACAAAAGTTATGAATAGATGTTTATTTTAATACTTTAAATAATTAATTGCCAAATATTGTATAATATGCAAAGAAAGAATTGATTACTTAAACAATTCCTAAATTTACAAGTTTATACTTTGCCTATCAATGTATTTTTCCTCAGGATTTTTAAAGTTATTTTTGCTTACTTATTTCATTAATGGTTTTTAATAACCTACATGGAAGTAGTTTCCCCTGAAATGTAATGCACGTCTAATAATTATAAGCCATCTATACTAAGTAAATTTGAATTAATTTCATTCTAAGAAAACAAAATATAAACATGTAATCTCCAAATTTCTCATAATGCTTACATCAGTTTCTGAAATTCTGCAGAACTGATCCTTTATTCTTGGGAACCACCAATTTTCAACTCGTTTTCTTGTCTCCAACCCATAGTTTTTTTCCCATTTCCCCGTCTCACTGTAAATTGTTCTCACACAAGCAGGAACCAGTCTTCTCTGCCATTTAATTAATCCCAGGAAGCCATTTAGTTGTCTCTTCAAACATGAGGAACATGGGCCAATTCTTTGATAAACCGGCTGCATTCTTAAGGTTATGGTATCTGAAAAGACAAAAACATGTATTTCATGACACAATTTATAACAAGAACTCAGTGATTATTATGATTATACTGAAAAGTGGTAGCTATGAAACTATTTTATCTTCACTATTCAGCTGCGTTCAATGGAACTTGCATTTTATTTCCATGTCTGAATTATAAAAGTATGTATTTTTTAGCCAAGAGAACTGTGGCCTCGCACAGAACAAAACCATTGTGTTAGATGTCTCATCTAATAAAATAAAATTCTCGCAATCAGTCAGTTGAAGGTTCCAGTAGCTCCATTGCCTGAACAGAAGATGGCTAACAGGGCGTTAGTAAAAATTCAGAATGAAACAGAGAGAAGAGGAAGTTGGATGAAATTATACTGTAAAAATACTGAATTTGTCATCAATGAAAAGAGATGGGGGAGGATGACTATAAATAGTAGATTTCAACCAGATATTCTAAACCAACTCTTTTGCTAAGGCTTTCTTTTTCAACTAAAAATCCAATTAACCCCTCAAATGCTTTAGAGAGAATCTTTTAAAGCTACTCAGATGGGAGAAAGATTGAACAGTTCCCATATCTGGGATCAGTTTCAACAAGATATTTGCTGATTTTACTTCCTACAGTAGGAAATATGGCATTAAAAGAACCTCTACTCTGAGATTTCCTCCTCATCTTGACTGCCTTTTTTTTTTATGGCGTTTTTACATCAGTATTTCCCATCCTCTGTGGTTGGTTTTGGTGTGTTTTTTTTTTTTTTTCCCAATACCCTTGTGCCAAACTAGCTATTTCAGTCAGTTCAGAATTTTCCTTGCAGAGTTACATCAGTAAAATCTCAATGTAGAGAAACCCTGTATAAGAAAAGATTTTACTTATGCATTTCCCATAAGGTAGAAACATTATCAGCAGAAATAATTGCTACAGGACCTAAATTAGATCCCCAGCAAGCTAGTGGGAGTTATGCTTCCTTTATATGCATACACAAACCCTCACTGCCTGTCTCATTACCTATCTATAGAATTGCTTCTTTTCTCTCTTACTTATCAAGCAGGGTCTTATAAACATTTTTTCACTTATGTCACACCACTGCTTTGAATTTCTTGTTGCTACCCTCCATAATCTCTCTCATTTGTAATAAAAACAAATCCAGGACTGTATTCAGGATTCCCAGTGCAGGCACACATCAAGTCATTCAAGAGACTCCAACTTCCCCCACCCATAACATTACACTCAGCTCAAAATTAGCATTTCAGTAGTTAAAAGCTTTTTGCTTATTTTTACTAATTATTTCCTTATTGTTTATGTCTTATTTCTATTGATTTATTTTACAACAGAAATGAGTGCTTCCTTATGCAAACCATTTTCTACACTGCTGATTTAGAAAGAAAGTATTTTAAAGCCCAGGTGCCACACATGTGTATAATGCTTCACTGAAGGGAGACTAGTGGATGAGAGGACACAGTCTCAAGCTGCACATGGGGAGGTTTAAGTTGGACATCAGGAAGAATTCCTTCCCTGAAGGCGTGATTAGACATTGGAATGGCTGCCCAGGGAGGTGGTGGAGTCATGCTCTCTGGAGGTGTTTAAGGAAAGACTGGACATGGCACTCAGTGCCTTGGTCTGGCTGACAGCGTGGTGTTTGGTCATGGCTTGGACTCCATGATCTCAGAGGCCTTTTCCAACCAAATTGATTCTGTGATTCTGAGACAGAAAGAACACAGACCCCGCGCCTGTGCACAGAAGCACACCAGCCAATGCCATGCCTGAGGGGGCACATTTAGGTGACCTCAGGCTGTACAGGTCACCCAAGCAGGGGTCAGAGCAGTGGGTGGGAGAGAAAAAACAGCCACAGCCAAGGGCACACAGCACTAGCGCTAAGCTCATTCAAACACATGGAATTTCAGGATGAGAAAGAGAACTGCAGTGCCCCTCCTGCTCCCAGGTACCGTCATGCACCAGATGGAATGGTCAGCCAGCCATGTGTTGGGCCAAGCCAGAATGCACGGCACAGAGGATAATCAAATCCAAAAGACACAGCACTAAGCTGTTTTTCCTTTCCAGGCTTGTGTGCATGGCACTAGGACAAGCAGAGTGCCTCTCCCTACCCCAGTTAAGAGCACTCCAGCCCACTGCTGTGTGGGTCTTTGAAGGAGCAGCTTATGAGAGTAAAACTGTCTTACTCAGGCAACGTGCCAAGAAAGGAGGAAGGGGCTGGTCTGATAGAGAAATAAGTTATAGAATGTCCTGAGCTACAAGGGATGCACGAGGATCACGAACTCTAGCTCCCGGCCCTGCACAAGACACCCCAAGAGTCACACCATGTGCTCAGGACCATTGCCCAAGCACTTCTTGAACTCTGTCAGGCTTGGTGCCGTGACCACTTCCCTGGGGAGCCTGTTCAGTGCCCAACCACCCTCTGGGGTAAGAACGTTTTCCTGATAGCCAACCTAAACCTCCCTGACGCAGAAAACGTTTGGAAAGATGCAGTAAGCACGCGGCAGACCGAATTAAAGTCCTGGAAACTGCCTGACGAGGCCCAGCACATTTAATAAAAGCACATTTCACTCAGCCCCGGGGTGCGGGGGGGTGTCCCGCCGCTGGAGAAGCATGCACGGGGAGCAGGTGGCTCCATGGGCGGGACAGAGCGAGCGGGGGATCAGTGACAGAGAAGCTGGAAGAGGGAGAACTCCATGGGCACAGGACCGCCAAGAAAGCCGGCTGGGCGCGGGCAAGGAGCCCAAAACAGCGGGCTTTGGGAAGCCGCGGGCAGCGGGATTAGCGCGGCTCCGGCGGGCGGGGGCCGTGAGGCGGGGCCGGGCGGGGGGACCGTTACCTGCGCGCGCCCTCCCTCAGCTCCCCCGCCAGGCCGCGGGCGCCGCCATCTTGGCGTGTCGGTGTCGGAGCGAGGCACCGCCTCCGCCTTTGGCACCGCCCGGCGGGGCGGGAGCTGCGCGCAGGGACGGAACGGGAAGAGTTTACCCCCTCTCTAACATGGAAAGGTAGAACAATAGTAAATAAGAATAAAAATAATAATTAAGGGGGGGTTGAGCTCTGTATAAGATGCACAGAGCCTGTTCAGGCTCAAGAAGAGACAGAGAGGGGGCCCCCATTAATGTCTTAATATCTAAAGCGGGGGTGCCAAGAGGATGTTTCCAGGCTGTTCTCGGTGGTGGCAAGCAGTAGGACATGAGACAACTGATGTAGGCAGAAACTGATGCACAGAAGTTCCAGCTGAAGAACTTGAGGAAGATCTTCCTTGCTGTGCAGTGACCGTGCACTAGAATAGATTGCGCAGAGAAGTTGTGGAGTCTCCCTCATTTGAGATTTTCCGGAACCGTCTGGGCACAGACCTGTGCCCTGTGCTCTAGGATGATCCTGCTTGAGCAGGGAGGTTGGACCAGACGACTGACCTTGGTCCCCTCCAACCTGACCTTCTCTGTGTGGTTAGTGTTGCTCCCCTCCACAGCATATACAGATGCCCCGTAAAATGACTATATGTTAGGGCTAGATTTCAGTAATTTCAATAATTTTACGTGTTTGTTTATTTGTTTCGTTTTTTTTTTTTTGGCAGATTCTGAAATAAAGGTGATGGTTTGGGGATTTTTTTTTGTGATGTCTTTTTGACTAGTCAGAGTAAAAAGCAGAAGTCACAGAAACACAGGATCATAAAATAGGTACCTGGGAGCAGGAAAGGCACTGCAGTTCTCTTTCTTGTCCTGAAATTCCATGCGTTTGAATGAGCTCAGCTCTAGTGCAGCGTGCCCCTGGCTGTCATCTGGTCTCACCTCCCTGCTCCAATAGGGTCATCCTGGACAGCATGGCACAAGTCAATAAAGGCAATCTAGCACAGCATAATTAATTCTACCTGTGCCTGGAAAGCAACACCTCACCCTATTGTCAACACTGTAGAGTTCAGAGTTGGTTTTAATTACTGCAAGTAACTTGTAGTAGTCTCCAAGGAACAAGAAATTTTTTTTTTAAATTCCCCATGTTTGTGCCCTTTTGCTGCTGGCAGCTGTTGATTCTTTTCATTTTTAGGCCTTTTTCTTCACTGTTGTGTCTCCAACACAGTTTAAACCGACATGTTCTGTTTGTGCAGTGCAATGCCTACAGTAAAGTCAACCTTCTTATGTGACTAAAAATAAGTATTTACTCAATAAAAGCTTTCCACTTGGTTGTGTGTACCTGTCAAGTGTGCTTAAATTATAACCTTTTCACCACAAAAATGAACAGAGAGCAGCTCTGATGGTTTATCCTGCTGATAAACTAGTACAGTTTCCCCATGACTCTGTGCATAATTTTATTTTGCTTTCCAGTTGGTCTCCCTGTCAGCAGGTGACGGAGATTTTGCTTTAACAGGCCTTCTATCCCAAATTTCTCCCTGAGCTGCTGTGTGAGCTCCTTGACCGAGGGAGGATGAAGCATTTTGTTGTGTGTGGGGACAGGCAGTGCAGGCTCTGACTGAATCCCTTCCCCAGGATAAATGAGAGCTCATGACCAGCTGGGACATGTTTTCGACTTACAGGATGATTTCCCCTCACACTGGCCTTAACCCCTGCACTCTCCTGATTCACATCTGAGTAAGTGGATGAAAATTATCTCAGAGAGGTTAGCAGACTGGGTGAAACCACAGAAAAAAAGCCAGTGTAAGATTTTGGAGCTTTGGTGTACTTTTGGCTGTCCTCTTGACACCCCAGGACAATTATTCATTGCTATTTCTAGCCATTGCTGACGTGGGGTCTTGACAGTGTTTTTGAAATGGTGCTGCCAAACAGTCACTGCTTAATAGATAAGTAACTCCTACCATAAATAAGGCAATAAAAAAGCCCAAACACAAAATAACAGTGTATGTCTGGTTTGGTTTTGGCCTTCATGGAATATCACACTATGCAGAATACCTTTGCTCTTCTTTCCTTCTTAGAATGTTTCTGGTTGGTCTTGGTTTTTCTCACCTAATTTCAGTTTCTGTTTACAGAAAATCTTAGACCTTTTCTAGCTTCATTTGATTTTGGCTGCCTTCCTCACTATTAGAATCCAGCTTGCACAGTAAGGTCCAATAAAATCAACAGAAAGTGACACAAATTAAAATTTCAGTATATTCTCAGAGCAAATTTTCAGTAGTATTTGACAGAAGTCACCTTTTACATGTTCTAAGTACACAATTGAAACCTGTGTCAAACCTGCTTGACTTGTTTTTGTCAGCAGCTAATAAAAGTCATACCAGTAAAGTCCTTCCAGAAGAAAACAAGAATATTATATGATTTGGGTTTTCATTTTTCTCCAGTGAATTTTTTAAAAATAGTGTCTCCAAAATGGCACTATAGCCAAGACTTGGTACAATACTTGCCATTTCATCAGAATTCCATAATTCCAAACCCAGTTTTGGTTGTTGGTTAATATGGTAAACAGAGAAGAGCTAGAGGCTCCACATGGGCCCAAACCTAAGTGAGTGCTCCTCAGGTGTGGCAGGTCTGCTTTTGTGTATAGCATACACCTAACTTTCTAGGAAGCATTTAAGATTGTGATTAATTTAGCATTAATCTAAACAGATTATCCTCAGCTTCAAGCAAATCAAATACATAAGTAGATTGTCAGGATGAGAAAGCAATGTTTTAGTGAAATGAATGGATTAAAAAGATAAGACAAAGGTCTAACTACTCAATCAGCTATAATCTTGGTGGCAGAGGGTGAGAAATATAGGTCAATATGTTTAATGTTAGATACTTCAACAGTCCAGAGATTGAAATGTATTTTAAAGAATTGTAATTCTAAATTTGAGGCAGTAATTAGACTTTCAAAATGTTTTCAAGACAACATAAAATAATCTTATCATTATTTTGCTACTTTTTCTCGCTCTGAGCTTTATGGTGTTTTCCCCAGTTGAGGGGCAGAGCACTACACACACAAAGTAAAGAGGCTTTCATTTGCAAGTCAGGACAGCCAGCTGCTCCACATCAGGTCCCTTCCCTTTGGAAGTGGGAACCTCTCAGGTTCCCGAGCAGAATCCTGTAGCAATCATGAATCAGAGCTGTGAGCTACACAGCCCAACATATGAATGAAAATAAAACCCAACAATGCCTTAATAGTCCAGGCAAGGGTTGGAGATACCACCACCCGCCTGTCTCTCCTTATTTGGCCAAAACCCATGCAGAGCACAGAGGGCAAGCAGGAACACAAGCCCTAAAATGGCTCAGACTTTTCCAAACAGGATACCTAATCCACTCTCCCATGATCCCCACTGGAGGTTTGCTTCTTAACCTGGTCTGTTTTCTCAGACTTATTTCATTATGGGAAATAATTGATATAGATGTATTTGTATTTGCTTTAATAATCATAAGCTATTTTCCATCAGGCTGATAGTACCCTGATTTCTTTTTTTAGACTTTGCACTAATGTGTTGGTTAGCATTTTTGTTAGTCCACATAAAGCCTGGAGCTGATTGGGTAATTAGGTAATTCATTAGTTCCTGTATGGGAAGTGTGCAGAAATGCCCCAGTTGTCTATCACTTAAATAGACATGGTTCCCAGATTTCTGTACAAGTATAGTTTTGCTTTGGCTGGTAGTTACCAGAACTGATGTTTGTGCTTCCTGGCATTGTCTTTTTGCTCCTACATCAACAACATGGTTAGTATTTTTTTTAGCTTCCTACAAAAACAGGATTAAAACCCAGCCTTTGGAATACAAAATAATTTTTAACACCTACTTCAAATCCCAGCCCCATTTCACGTACTTAAAGAATTTGTTTGGGTTTTTTTTCCATCCAACTCCTTGAATGTGGCTTTTGCTACTGAGTATCATTTTGCTGTTCTTTACAAATATGCATATTTAGTGGTTTTGCTTTAAAACACAATGTCACATAAAAAATGTAGGTGATTGGATTGCAGGGGTGGGAAGAATATCACTTAAGAATATAAAAAACCAAGAAATTAGTAGACTAAATTTAAGAAAAATCCTTTCAAACTCTATCTCCTATCTGAGCCCAGATCTCAAAGGAAGGAATTTTGAGTGAGACCAAAAAGATCAGTAGAAGCTTCACTTTTGCAGTGGATTTGCAATGCAGGTGTTGTGGTAGTGGAAGAATAAATGCTTGGAAGAGGTAGAAGAAGCAGTTATACTTTTGGGATAGAAATGAATGGATTTGGACAAGACCGGTCACATTCCTAGGGGTGAAGCTTAGCCTTTAAATTGTGAGTTTTGGTAACTCATAACTGGTATTACTTGTATTACAGGTATTACTGTTTGATGCCCACTTTAGCTGGAGACTGGCCTTGAGGACAGAGGAGGTTCTTGTCATCCAAACCAACACAAGATTTGTCATTCCTTGGTTTGTAAAAATGAAGAAGAACTCACACAATGCGTCAGTGGAAGAAGAGTTCATCTGTATAAGAAGTCAGAAACCTGTCTGCCCTATCCAGTGCCTGGTGAGCAAGATGCCCTGTCTGGTTGGAAAATATCTGTGCCTGTCCCTGTGCCATTCATAAAAACACTGAATGCCATGGAAGAATTTTGAAAGCATGCAAGATCCAGACTCAGTGGAATCGTATTTACCAGCATTGTTTTAGCAGGCTGATGTTGGTACCCTGAGCCTGGAGCTGGGACGTGGGGCTGACTAATTTTTAAAACCTAGGTGAGCCTTATTCTGAGAGGATCTTATACAGCACTTGTATTGTGTTGTTTACAGAGGGTGCATTTAACCCAAAAAGCACAGCCTCCATGTTCCATGTGAAGGTGTTAGACCAGTGACAGTCAGCAGCTTCTTACTGATTCAGACTAAAAGTGTGAGTAGGTATATGCATTTGAGTGGGGAGAAGTTATCAGAATCAATGCACCTTTACTTTTTTGCCTTTCATCAACAGCTTGGTTTTCAAACAAAGTAATTGGTGCAGATAAAGACTGTATTTTTGTCTTGGCCACCTCCTAATGCACTAGCACAATTTTGCTGTTGGTTGGAGCTAGCTATATGCAGTGGCAAGCAAAACTACCCCTTTGCAGCATTCAAAGCCACACATTTCTTGCTTCTCATCTCAAAAGAGTTTTTTGTAAGACTGTTTAAAACTTTGACTTTACAGTTATTTACAGGGAGTAAGAGCTCAATCCTTGTGAGCTGGTGGGCTCTGGTCACAGTGACACCATATTGCCATTAAACTATCTACAATTCAGGGGCATCTGGGAATATTATGTCTTCTTATTACAGCTAGGAATGCAAGTTTTGGAAACCTGGCTTTTCATTCTTCTCTTTCTTGAAGTGTGTCATTTCAGATGGTAAGTCAGTTGTATGCTGAGAGGTAGATGATTCCAGCTGCTCAAAGCCCTTAGCAAAGGCTGCCACATTGCTGTGGTACATATCCTCTACACAGGTGTGGGGGAGAGGATCATCCGTCTGGACAGCCACTTTATGGAGAGGCACTGCACCTCTCTTCCTCCACCTCCTCTCACAATAAATTTTTGTATTACAAAAGTGTGTTCTACCATGTCTGACAAGAAGGAATAACAAGACAGGCACTTGTTAATTAAACACTTGTCATGTGTTGACCTTTCTTTCATTAGGAACCAGGCTCTCATATTTAAAATAGATGGTGAATGGACATTTTCTGTTCACTGTGACTGTTAAAAGAGCTTTTTGTACTAATGGACAAACTTCATCATTGCAATTATCCAACAGTTAGATTGCACTTGAACTTTGTAATGGTATCAGCAGGAAATCGTTTCAGTGCCGGGTAAAACCATCCTGCACACTGGGCTTGTCTCGGTGGCTGTCAGATGGCTCCAGAAGGAGAAATGGAAAAGGAGGAAAATATCTGTAAGTCTTAAAATTAATGAGTATCAATTAATCCTTATTGTATGGACAAGTGAAAATGGTAGTATTTCCTTAAAAAGCTCAGTGCAGCTTGGAAGTAGTTGTGTACAAATATTTACATGTGTTGCCCATGGGTATATGTAACACATAACACTCATATGCATACTCATGTTTTCTATCTATATCCTTATCAACACACCCCAGATGGAAGTGGATATGATTTCCAACTTTCTTCTGTATTTCTACACATGGTAAAATTACCAATGGAGAAAGAATGACTAAATTATTATTTCTAATTAAGCATAAAACAAAATGAAAGGAGCCTGGGTTTACAAGGGCGATGTGGTGCCAGAATAACCTGATAGCTTCCCTTAAACAACATAATGGATTTCCCAAAATAAAAAATGTTGTAAATCTCATTTGTACCTTAGCAAAGTAGTTGATACACTCCTATATGGGAAAATACTGATGGAGCAAAAGAAGACAGGGTTTAAGAGATGACATGAAAGGTGGGGAAGAACTGACTAACGGGAAAGGGCAGAGGAAGAGAAAGAAAAGAGAGTCAAGAAACAAGTTACAATGAGTTCCTCAAGGGTCAATTTTAGCACCAATGCTGGCAATATTTTCATTAAGTACATTAGCATATGAAGTCAGAAGGCTCTTGAAATCTGAAGATGAAGGGGCATAGCTAACATGTAAGACTTATAATTTATTAAAACCTTTCAGACTCTGACAGATAAGTGGAAGAGATGTTTGATTAGAACAGAATTTCAGGGTGTGCACTTCAGGCTAAATGAGGAATTTGTCTAAGGGAGACAAGAGATGACTCAGGTGGAGAGAACTCGGGGTGTCATAGATGGTCACAAAGTGGCTGTGAATCGACCATGGGATAAACCCACGAAGAAGGTGTTTGTGGCCATAACATACATCAGACAAGGTATTTCCAGCAGAAAGTGAAAGCTCCATCCTAGAAGGCATGGGTGAATGTGAATCTGCAACACAACTGCTGCCACATTTATCTGAAAAAGATTAATTAATCTGCAACAAGTGCAAAGATACCGTAAAGCATGTCATATGAGAGATGGTACGAAATGCTGTTTAGTCTAAAAAATAAAGGCTATGGTAAGATACTGAATTCTTTTTAAGAATATATTGGTTAGCCTAGTACCATCTTTTTCCTATTTAAGGAAAAGAATAAAAAGCACAAGTAACTATATCACATTTAGACTTGATAGTAATAGCAGGTTCTCATTATTGGATCACAGAAGTCCTCTAACCTTCTAAAGGAGTGGAAACACCTTCCTCCCTCCAATAACTCTAGCAAATTTTAGGACAAAATTCAGTCCATTAACAGCACAATCTCTGTGGAAAGCCAGGGCCTGGTCTAGGTTTGGTAATGCAGGTGGCCTCTGGAAGTACTATAACTGGTCACCCAAGTCCCTATTTCCCTGGAAAACTTGTAAATTACTTTGGGAAATAAGATTTAAACGGGAGCCTTGCTTGCTAGGATTTAGCTTGAAATCACAAAGTAAGGCAGATACAGCCATGCTATCCATCCTGCAGTACAGTGGGAATCCTGAATGTCTCATAGATATGTAATGCAAAGTTGGCATTTCTGTAAATCACTTTCTGCTACCCTTTCAAAACTCGTTATGCTTTTATAAAAATGAAGATTTGCATTCCAACAGGGGGAAGGTTCTTTGCACATTTTTCAGCAAAACTGCCAGCATGGCTTGCAGGCATACCAGATGTACCAGATAAGCTCGCTCAGCGTTTCTTATTCCCATTGAAATTACTTGCTAGAGACAGGCAGGAGGGGATGTTCCATGCCTTCCTGTTCCAAAAAGAAAATTCAAGCAAAGGACATGCAATTTCAGCACAGGATATACCTTGATTCATACTTTATTGATGAAAGAAAATCACTTGTTTACTCAAGAATGAACTAAGCCTGGGAATTATGGTTATGGGTGGTGACTCAATGCTGTTCTGTATTACCATTTTTTTACAGCTGAGCTATGGTATCTCCTTGCAGGGTGATAAAGTAGGTAATGCTTCAGGATGTAAACTGTTTTCTTGTGCTAGGATACTGTGTTCTTTTTATACCTAAGGTAGCCAAATTGTGTGTGTCTCTGTCCCAGGCCAGTTAGGAGCGAATCCCACCTTGGGCCCTGTGGAGCCCACTCTGGACATGAGGCTGGGGACAGTTTTCACCAGGGCCTATTTTAGCTGAGGAAGGCTTTACACAAAGGGAAAAAGTTCATTCAGTGGCAACACAGTGTACCTGAGTCAGACCCTGCTCTTTCCATTGACTACAGAAAGTGACCAAGAAGGGAGCTGGCCTCCCCCAAGGGTAGCTTTTCTCAGCCTCACTCACTTGTGCCCTCTGGCCATCATGGACCGTTGTGAAGATGTGAAAGCTGCAGGACATCTTGGCACTTTAAAATTAATATTTTGTATTCCTTTACCAATCTGCTGCTTCTCATGATGCATGGACAGGCAGAAAACCCAACAGTGCATGAGAAATGAGCATGAGAAATTTCATTAAACATTGAGTGCAATGTTTTGTCCCAGCCTGGCTGCTGATCTGGGTATGGTGAAGGCTGTTGAGCTGGAGGAGCCCAAGCAGAACCAGCACAAGAGTTACTAGATACTGGACCCAAAAAACTATGTCAGGGATCATGCACATGGAATCTGATTGCTCAAAGTCCAGCAGAAAGTGTTGCTGCTTTAGGATATTGCATGTATTACACCTGGGAGAATTATGATGTTGTTATGGTCCCCTGCTGTCTCATGCAATTGCAGATACTTGATGTTCATCATGAGCACTATTTGCATCTTGGAGTCCAGTTAAAGGAATTTTGAATTTAATTTCCTTTGGAAAGGAAGCAGGACAGGATTGGTAAAGCATTGTGGATGCTGTTTGATGTCTGGAGATCTTTCCTAATGATCATCTACTATGATTTAACTTTTTTTTTCTTTTTATATTTAAAATAATTTTATTAATTTATTATGTGACTATCAACAGATATATTTAATCCCATGTTAACTACACAGATATTATATCCATTATATGGAGTGGTCTTTTTTGATAGCTATGATGCATATGCTATTCAAATCCACTGGTACTAGATAGAAATCCTCTTGCTTCTAAATGATTAGATAACAAATAGGACTTTTGAATGCTCTGGACTGCAATTCTTACATACCAATTAACACCTCCTTTTCAGGATTTGATGTTATGAAACCTGTCACTCATTTTCTCTTTGTAGTTGAAATTATAAGAAAATATGTCACAAAACCCAAATAATTTAATGGAGAGTATATTGCTTCTTAATAGAAAATATTTGAGATTTGTATGATATAGGTAAAATTAGAAAATAAATTTTAAATGTTAGGCAGTTCTGTTTCAACAATATAAGACTTTTTAAATGAGTGCAACTTTTAATAATTGAGAGTGTGTCCTTGGAGAGTATGGCTCATTAAAGATTCCATTGCCATAAATAAACTCAACCATGCCAAGTTTTATTCTGGAATGCAAAGAAATTTTTGCCTCTAGTTATGCAGACCCAGAGGGATACTGTGGTCACTTGTTTGTGTCTCCTGTCATTGTTTCCTACATGAGAAGTACAGGGTTGCTTCAGTAGTTGCATTCCACTATTTTTTGTTTGTTTGTTTGTTTGTTCACACTGAACTTGTGAAAAAGACTTTGCATGAAGTGAACAAAATACCAAAATACCATTCAGGTACTCTGTCTATTACTCAGACAGTTAGATTCCTACTTTTGATTCCTATTTCTAAAGGTTTTTTGGATGAGTTTTTTCCTTGCTAACATTGCCAAGTCTAAGCAGAGCATGTAATGTTTGCAGTTTTTACATATGTTTTGCAAACCAAATACTTACACTGTTAACCTTATGTTAATTTAAATGTTGTTTTCTACTCTTTAACATGCAAAAGCCCACCAGAGGAGTTAAGATTAAAAGGTAGCTTGACAACCAGCTTGACTCCCCAGCCCACATTAGCACTGCTTTTAGTTGAACATAATGCTAAGATTTCTTAAGGCCTGCCCAGGATATTTAGTGCCTGTTCTTTATAGGAGTGTTTTGCTGTATCTAGATTGAAAACAGCCCATTGTTTGTATAAAGAGTGAGAGAAGAATTGAGGCATACTTCTTACTCCTTTCACCTTCCATGGAAGTACTTCTCACTTCTGTCCTAAACCAAGAGTTTAAACTCAAACCTGTACTTGCCTGCTTGAGGCTGAGGTGTTAATCCAACACAGAGCACTTCCCACAGGACACTGTGGACAGTCATTCAGCAGCAGTTTCTGCACTGCAGGACATGGTGTGACTGACAGCATGCTGTCCTGGTAGAAGTCACCAAGTGACTGTACTACAGCTTATTCACAGGTTGGAAGCTTGATGATGGCTGTCTCTCTATTGATCTGAGCTTCAACAAAACTGGAGAAGAACAACTGGAAAGCAAATTTTACATGCAAACAACTTTCCAAAAATCTGGAAGACATGATGGAGAATTAGCTAGGTAAAAATCTGCCTTTAGATGTGCCATCAGAGAAAAGAAAATAATTAAGCTTTTGATAATTAAGAAACTCTAAAATGGTCTGTAGTGCATATGCAAAATGCACTGGGTCAGTGCTTTGGCGCAGTGCCTTGTGAAGTACCAGTTGCAAACAGAGTGCTTTATATTTCCATGGAAAGTACTTAGTCTTGGCTTTCTAATGGTATAAAGCAATTTATTCCTGCCTAATGCCTCCAAGGGTTCCAAATCTCGAGCCAGATTCTGTTTCAATGCTCAATAACAGACTTGCTGTTTGGAGGCTGCAGGCAAGTGTAGTTTTTGGAGATTAAATTTGTGTTTCAAGAAAGAAAGAGAAACCTTTGTCTGGCAAGCTGGTTTGTGTTTTAAAATTGTAGATACTCTTTTTAAAATGTTGGTGTGAGAAGCCACCATGTGGTGTGTATTTGTTGGTGCTTATTTACCCAAAAGTCAGGAGGCCAAAGGTGTGTGATAAATGGAGCTTATTAGACATTTAGCTGTTTGGCTAATTACCTACTATCTGAGCAGAGTGTAACTGAGAATGCTTTTTGTCCCAGTCTCCTGGATATCACATGGTTAAAACTGACCACCAGGCTTTGTGAACCATTAGTAATGAAATTTCTGTTGTGAAAGATGTTGGCTTCTTCATCACTACTACATCACTACATTTCCTGTTTTGCTGTGTCCTCCTCAAAACCTGGGTGCAGCATCTGATTTTCCTGACAAAGAATTGTGTAATTAAGCAGTAGTCCAGGGTTTTCTTGATGTCAAAGATCAAGAATCAACTAAGAAGCAAAGGGCTTTTTATAAATTAGAGCTTTATTTAGATACTGAGAAGGGTAGCACAGAGCATCATGCCTTGAAAGCATGGGCACTTTCCACAGCCCTGGAAGTAACCTCTGGAATGATCTCACAATAGTTAATTGATTTTTGGTTTTCGAATACTTCCTTCTTATCTCATTTTTAAGAAGTTCCCCATATGCAGTGATTTACAGCTGAAGAGTTGAGACTCTGTATAACCTAACAAGGAGTGAACTACTCTAAACATCAGTTTCCTTGAGTCCACAGGAAGACATGAATGCCTTTACCAGCCAGGGATTTGCCAAAGCTCTAAACTTTAAACTCTAAACTCTAAACTTTGTAAAAGCAGTTATTAGTAATCAACTGGACACTGTATGCACAGAAAGGGGAAAAGGAAAGATTCTCTGACATGACAGGATTTTCTTTATGGATTGATCTTTGTTTTTATTATCTGTAGGAACTAATGAACAAATCAAAATGCCAAGAAATCTCTTCCAGAAATCTGGATTCTCACAAAGATGAGCATGTATCAATAGTTTTTTGCCCAAATAGGCAGCTTTTCCCACCCCATTGTATCCTACAGTCCCTCATCTCCTCATTGAGCTGCTGCAGGTAAAACCTTCCTACTTCCTCTTAAACCATTTTGATTACTCTCTCTTTTGACGTTTGTGATTAAAAAATACAACAGGAAGATGACACCTTACAGCAGGAGAGGCTCCCACCTGAGTTATCTTCTGTAGCTACCAACAAGCAGCAATGGCTTCTCCCCCAGAGGAAAGTGAGGCAGACCAAAGGAAATAGTGGTAACTATTCTCCACTAACAAATCTGGAACTACAAGAGAGACAATTTACAAGGTTTGTGGAAACGACATAAGTAGCAGACCTCAAAACTGAACCCAGATATCTTGACATCTAGCTGTGTCTATTAACTGAACAGGCACCTGCATTGTTTCTTTGTGATTGCCAGCACAGGGGTATAAATCCAAGCAAGCAGTGCTGAGCTTTTTTCAGCTCCCACCAAAGTAAGCACGGCTCAGAGGTACTAAGGCCTGTGCTGCCCTCAGGAGGAAGGTGACATTGGACCTGCTATAGGCCAGTGTTGGTTCAACCCCTGCCACCCCCAGGCTCTGCTACCTGCCTGCGTCAGCCACCTTCTTCTATTTCTCATATGCCTCTAATCCACCAAACTCACACGTGGGAGTATCTAAATTAAAAATAGCAACCCAGGAAAAAAATGCAGTGCAGTTGGAGAGCTGATTTGCAGCTGAATTATTCATCCCCGCATATCCCTCTCATCCCAGAGTGATAGTACTGGAGCTGCGCAGGTGCAGCCTGGCTCAGGGACTGGTCATGCAAGGGAGAGACAACAACTTTGTGGGTGTCTGTCCCCTGTCAGCAGCTAAACCTCCCACCTTTCAGCTCCTCTGTCTTTTTATACCAGCTGCTACATGAAAACACCTTAAACCACCACCTCACTCTCTTCTATGTCATTCCTTTAGCTTATTACTTATTACCCAATAACCAGATTCATGCAGCTTGGCTCTCTCCAACACAAAGACTTGAGTTAGTCCAACCTTTTAAAAGGTTATTGGAATGTTCTGTTCCATTAACACCAAACTTTAGTAGAGAAACACATGAAAAAGTTGCTTCTGTGCTTTTATTGGCCAGACCTGAGCTGGGGTGCTTTGGTGGGTTGCCATCTTGCAAAATAGCAATTTGCGAGAGACCTGAAGTGATTTTCCCCATGTATCTGCAGGGGTGACCTCTGGTTTTAATCAGTGCTTTGCACTGCAGTGTATGATGCAGAAAAAAATCTGGCAGTTAATTGTCACTTTTTTTGGAAAGAATTTTTGTAAATAACATTTTTATTTCCACCGAGAATCATTCAATTATCAGAACAATCATAAAGACCTCAGAAGCCAGAAGATTCTGTGACCTGAAAGAAAGGCACAAAAAATCCTGGACTTAACTTCAAAGTAGTTTTCATGGCTCCTGGCTGGCATCCTGCTTCCCATGCTTGGTGTGGTATATTTGGCATGGCTTCCCTAACCACCATATTCCTGGGCTGGAGCCTCTCAGGACCCCCAACATGCATCCTCCCTGAGGATTACACCCCGCTGTTAAACTCAAGGGCACATGAAAGCAGAATGGCATAATCATTAGAAAAAACCCTATCTATTTGGTAGTGCCTCTTGGCTTCCAGAAGACAAAATCTCCCATTTCAACTGGCAATGTAAGCAAGATGTTTGTGTTGCACAAAACAGAGCTTAGTCCTAGATTATTCTGGACAATGTTTTTTATGTCTTCCTTCTTCTCTCCACTGTCTCTCCTGTCTGTGGGGTCCCAGCCCCAATTCTTCTCTTCCATGGTTTCTATAGGATAACTACATGAATGTGATACTCCCCATCTCATTCCTACAGCCTGCTGTCATATGCCACCAACTCATACCCAATCCAGTCATGGCTGCTTTGGAGGTGTGTTGGTGTCTTAGGAGGCTAATCTTCCCCCACAAAATTGCAATTACTTCATTCTGAATTACAGCAACTTCCAAGAAACACCTTATGAAGTCATGAGTCCATGTAAGGATGGTCTTACCTCACTCTGTGTTGCAGGCATTCAAAAGGGAAGATAGTGATGACTTCAGTAGCACCCAACCCTCTCCCGTGATCCACGTATCTTTTCAGCTTCCACCTCAGCCTGATGCATTGCATAGGTGGAGCAGGAGACAGAGATTGCCTTTGGATGTTAGCCAAAGTAACCATGGCACTGAAGTGACCAAGAGAAATGGGTAGACAGCATTTGTAAGTCAGGGATTGTCCAAGGAAGCACTTGCTACTTTGGATAAAAATGCTACAGTCTCTCTCTCAATTTTCTAACTTACTTCTGCAGCTCAGTGATATGGGAGGTTGTGCTAGACGTCAGCCTGGGCACTTGCCTCAGGCCTTCTGCTTTGCTTTGTTCTACTTGTTGGCACTCACTAGCATCATTCCTTCACTGCAGGGAGATTGTTCCCAGTGGGAGCTGCAGGGAGCAGGTTTGCTACTCATACACACCCAGACATCCTTTTCTGGGGTATAAATGCCTAGGCTTATGTACGGCCAGAAGGAAGCCCTCCAGTTTTCACAGCTCTCTACAGCTTTTGCTAAGTTTTGTATCACCTTGTCTTTAGCTGATAAATCTCAGCTGGGAAGCAGCTGTTCACTAACCACTGTAACAGGGCCAATTTCTCCAAAAAGGGCCATTCATTTGCAGTGTTGCTACTTTCTGTGTTCGTGCATATCCTCCATATTCTTTTTTTTGCAGCTAAACATTAGTTTTGTGTGAAGATTTGATGAGCAGTGAAAGATAAAGCAGGCTGGAGAGAGAAGAGAGCCACAGAATGCTATTTTTGTGATGTCAAAAGAGCACAAGATTTTACTGTTACCTCTGATGAAATGCTGAAGGGCAAGGTGAGATTTATTATCACTGATCATAGTCCTTCTTTCGTTGGACTCAAAAAACAGCAGGAAGTAGAGAAAAGAGAATTTTGAGTAGCTTTCAGCTGTATATTTAAGTGTGAATCATCCTCCATCTATTGCAAAGTCTTTATTTTTATGTAGTTGAATTTTCATGAAGGAATATATGAACTTTGGCTACAACAGATGTCATCTTGAAGGGTTTCTTTTGCTTTCAATATCTGACTGTAGCCCAAGATAATAGGCAATATTGGGCTTTCATCTTTCACCACTACTAGCTATATCCAGAGGAGATGATCATTAGCATGAATGACTTAAAAGATGTACAGCACTCAGTGAGTCAGCATACAGACTAAGAATTAATTGTTGAAAAAATTAAAAAATAATTCAAGGATGTTTGAGAATATTGCAGTCTGTCCAGACTCCAAAGAGCCAGTGCACAGTGAAGGTGGCTGTGCTAATATATTCCCCTCTGACTTCCCCGAAGGGATACAGGGAGAATTTGCTGGGAGTACAGTGGCCAGCAGGAATATGGCTGGATCTGCAAATGAAGTTCTGGCAGCATGCTGCAACACGAGTGTGGAGGGTGAGTTTGGATGGTGAGAGCTTCCAGCACCAGGCTTGAATTTTCATAGGAAAAGTAGTCATTCACTGAGCTGAAAATGGTCAAGGTGGCTGCCAGAGAGGGGAGTAAAAGCTGGCCAGAGTGCAGGTTGCTGGAGGCACCTTTTTACAAGCTGCTGAGGAGGAGGCTTCAGTTTTCACAGACCACCAGTATGGATTGAACCACATGCAACAGGGTGGTGGACTATAGGATGCATATGCTTGGAGATGAGCGAAGTTCTGAAGAGGCCATGCTCTGTGGCAGCATCCTCAGCCAGAGCCCAACATCCAGGGCTGCAGCTGAAACAGAGCCTTTTAGTAGCTCCCTGCATGATTGCCCTACTGAGCTTTCCTTCAAAATATTTAAATCTCTCCTGAACAACTCTCTTGGTGGCAAAGCCTGACCCCTGCCACGTTTTAAGGATGCTGGGAGTTCTTTGTTGCTATTATTCACCCTGCCCTTTATGCAATGCCAACACTACTGCTGATTTATCTGCTGTATTCAGAACCTTTTTCAAGACCTCATTTTCCCCATGAGAATATTTCTTACTGATTTACATGGGCTGTAGTGAATCAGGCCATTAGGGACAGGAATGGCCACACAACTGGCCTCAACCTGCAGGTTGCATAGTGAGCTGTACAGTGAAATATTTACGAAAGAGCTGCCCCAGAGCTCTGTTTTTTGGGGGGATGAAGAACAGGTTCAGCCAGTGCTTCTCTCCCAGAGTAATTGCTGGGTTCAAGAGGCAGTATTTCTAACCACTTTCTTTGATTAGATAATTTCTTTGGAAAGAAATTATTTTTGAAAGTCAGTCATAGTTTTCTTCTGCTAATTTCCCACAAATTTCTCCCAGCTCTCTCCTTTACTGCATCATGCATGTGCCCTCCAGATTATATTCTTCTGATAAGTTCCTGTTGATCTCATATCACTGCAGGACGGTGCCCCTTGAATGGCTCCACTGTGGCCTCTACTCAGCAGACTTCCCTGAGGTTGCTCTGAGTCCTGGTGTGAAAACTGGCTGTATATGTGTAAGAATTACAATCTGGAAGATGGAAATTGAGTCAGCCCATATGTGTCCTGCTGTTAGAAAGCAGGGGAGTGCTTTACATTGTCTTCTCCCATTATCTAAGGCAAGAGGATTGTTTTTCTTCCATGGACTTGGTGTAGCACAAGACCCCAGAAATGTCACTCTGACTGCTGGCTGAGGGTGGACAATGGACTGTCCTTGAGCTTTTGCCAATGGGACAGGGAGATGTATGGGCATGGGAAGATGTTTTCTCTGTTTTCAGTGCCAGTACTTATTATTTCTCTGATCTAGAAGTACAAATTGCCAGATGTTAAGTGGTGCGCCGTTAGAAAGCCATAATTTCTGGAGAAAAGGTTGTCCCTGCCTTAAAATCAACCAAGAGCCTTAAAAAACCTCTCTGGTTGTTTCCCTCAGACCAGACAGATACTGGGCATTCTGCAAATAAAGGCTTTCATTCATTTGTCACGCTAAGACTTAATGACTCAATAAAACAGTAGAAGTAGGGGGTTAAGTGCTAGACTATTTGCCTACCATTTTCCCAAAGTAAAAGTAGTTGAACTTTTTATTGCCTTTATAAGAGGTTTTTGCCCTAGTTCTTCTCCCAGCCTCCTGGCCACGGGGCTCTTGCCCTCTCAGTTGTGTCAGCACTGACACAGTGATCTTTTTGTGGCCTGTCTCTGACAGAGGGGACAAAATTCTCCTCCCTTTGTAGGTTTGTGGCAAAGGATAATAATTGGCAGTTACTGTTTGTGCCTAATGCATTACTGCCCAAGGAGTATTTACAAAGGTAACAACCCTGTCTGAAGCCAAAGCAAGGGTGCAGCTAGGAGTGACAAAAGCCCTGTCATTACAGCAAGTATATTACGGAGTTGATGTCAGTTTATTTGTCTTGTGGTGGCACAAAAACTCCTAGTGCTAAGAGAGAAACAAGAAGAGCTGTCATATATTACTTTACTGATTATAATCTCTGGTTTACTCCCTTGGTTAGCAGTTTGTCATAGAAGGTCTGTGCCTCATTCAGGGGTACATATGAAAGCTTCAGTGGCTGCCCAGGTTGTTCCTGTGGGATAAGGAAACTGTCTGATCCTGACCCATGCTGTCTTGCCCTTCCCATTTTAGTAGATTGAATGTTTGTGCCCTTCCCTGGCCCCTTGCAATTGCGCATTCTCTCTGCCATGTGAACAAAGGGGAGGCTCACACTCTATCACAGGTGAATGGAGCTGGAATCTTTGGCTGGAGACCCTCAAGGGGGCATTTGAGAATCGGCAGCCAGTGGTCCCAGCCAATGGTCTGAGCACTGTTGCGGAACAGAAGTTCGAAAGTTGCATTTGGACTGGGAGTGGAATAGCATCTCTCTTCATGCCCATACTGTTTGCCTTACAGGTACTCACTGATGTGGGTTATTTTCTGCTACTAACTAGAAGATTAGTTTTAGAGCTACATGTCACTCTCCCATTTTACTTTTAAGAGACAGTACTTATTTTTAAAAGAAATTACTCACAAACAGTAGATTTTCCTGGCGATACCCTCTGATAGAAATGTCTGTATTGCAGATGGCAGCATGTCTAACCCTCATGAGATAAATTTCCTGTAACTGAACAGAAGACAAAGTGTGAATATCACAGCTTTGAGTAACTGTGCCTGTTCAGTAGAAAATCAGTCAGCAATACAAAACAATTATTTAAGAAAGCAATGTCTTGGGCATCCACCTTAAGTTGCATATAAACAGCTCAGTCTTTCTCAACTTAGTTGTAGCTGGCAGAAGCAAAATTGGGAAATTAAAACACTGTTTCAAAATGGAAATTAATTAACGAGTTGCTTACTAATCAGAGAGATATTTCTTTGCTGGCATTGATAGACGCCCTCTGGTTTCTTTTCCTTCCTGAATTACTATAATAATGAGAAAAAATAAAAGCTTTTGCCCCTTAGAGAAATAATAGCTGAGAACTACCTTGCAAGTCAGCAGAAGAACAGGGTCTTGAAGGACCTCCTGTCAACTTTCTCTTTGTTGAAGCAGAGTGAAGTAGCTACAAGCTTTCAGAGATGAGGAATCGAAGAGCCAGAGGGACACCACAGGTCTAACTGGACATGCTTATAGTGAAAGGCTATTCTTGATGAAGAAGTCTGATTTCAGATTAGTCTTTGCTATGCAAGTATATTGTAGAAAAAGAATATGCAAATGAGGAAAATGAGGAAAAAAGAGAGAAGCAGGTAAATAAAACTGAGGTTTTGACTATCCTAAGAGATCAGGACTACAATGCTGATGTAAAAGGCTTTTGCATTTATGTTTTAATATTCCTGGATAACTACAAACTTGTGAAGAGTAGGAACCAAGATTACCCAAGCATGACCAGTGCGGTTGAAAATAAAGTATTAGCCCAGGTGATGTATTTCAGACTGATCTGCTTTTCAGAGGAAGGTATGTGGGGAAGTTTACTAATATAATAGAAAGGGGAAAATTATTAAATTACGTCTGAAGAAGATATTCTTCATATCTCTAAAGAGACCTAATCCCAAGGTGATTCAAGAATAACAGACAAAGCCCAGGAGCAAGAATAATAAAACTCTTTTTTTTTTTTCTTCTCTTCCTATTTTCCTCTTCATTTACCCTTCCCACCTTCACTCACTGTTTAATTCTAAAGAAAAATAATCTGCATGCAGTAATAAAGAGAAGGTCAAGATGACAGAGAAGCCCCAGAATTCTGCCAGCAGACACTGAGATCTTTTGCCTTACAGAACTCAGCAGAGGGTGATGGGAGGAAAACTTCACTTCTTTTCCTGTCTGCATTTCAGCAGGTTGGGCATTTTCCCTTTTAATCCAACCTTCATTTAGTGGAAGGGGGCTGTGACATTTATTCCCAGTTGCTCTCCTCTGTATCCTTTCCAGTCCTGGAAAGCAAGACATGTTTGGGATACCACAGGAGAGCAGAACTACTCCCAGTACAAGCACGATAAATATTAAAACCTTTCAGCAGTGCAATCTGCTGGCTGAGAAGATAAAACTAATACATGTTTATACAAATCAGTATATTGAGCATGGAAAGTATGTGGCCCAAAGGCTCTGTTGGCTTTTTTTAGGTTTAGTGTAGGTGGGTGGAAAGCTCCTTTGTTCCTACAATAGAGCAGAATGGTTAATGACTCTGGGAGAGAAGGGAGGTAGGATGGACTGAAAACTGTGGATGAATCACTGGAGCATGGCCCTGAGGAAAACGAGGCATCTCAGGGTTATGCTACCAGGAATGGACTGGTGCCCTGCTTATGCATGGGATGGAAGCTACTTTAATTTCTGTTACCTAGTCTGATAAATGAGATAAATAGCTTCTTTACAACTTCTTTAAAAAGTTCGTATTGTGAGTTACTAAACAACTGAAGCCATGTGAAATATGTAGGAATTGTATGAGGCTGAAATTATGGCCCTCTTCTTCACAAAATAACTTCAACATCCCTCATGCCATTTGAATTATATCCTCTGTTACTACAGTGAATTGCAAATGTCTGTAGATGTCTCCCTGCATATATCTGTGCACATATTTGTTTATATAAAAGAACCATCTTCAAATGAACTGCTAAACACCAGCAGTAGACTGGCTGTAGACTCAGACTAGAAGGCTGGTGAATCTAAGTCAGGAGAAGAATTAATTTTTAAGTATGAATCTCTCATCTTGATGTTTGTTATCACGTAGATATCTCACATTTTAACATAATGTTATTTTCTGTGGGGTGAAGGGTGGTGTCCTGGTTTAGGGACAGGTGTCCAAGGGGACATGACAATGACCCCTCCATGTCTGAGCAAACACAGTCCCTAGCCAGGAACACAAAAAATTCCTGGTCTTTGTTCAGCACACAGGCTTTCCTGGAAAAGGAATATTAAGTCAACAAGCCACTAGCTCTGAAGACATGCTGCCAGCTTGCAGCTTTAGTACTCCTCCAGTCATTTTAGCCAAAATATTCCTTCCAAGACTTCTGTATTGCATATATGGAAAAGGATCTCTTCTGACCAATGCAATTCATCACCATCAAAAAGAATATGTATTAAATCTTACCTGGCTACAAGCACCAACTGCAGATCCCTTTATAAAACTCCTCTTTGTAAAAAAAGGTGAAAATTACATCTTCCCAGTTTCTTGTACCTCACTTGCTCTATACATTTCCCCATCTCTTTTCCAGGTATTGATTCAATCAAAGGAGTTTGGGTTTACTCACTATTGCCTCCATTGACCCACACAGAAATATGTGGTGGGCAAGATTTTGGAATTCCTCTCTTTTAGCAAAAGTTAGTTAAAGAAGAGAGAATGCCTTTTAATACTTACCTACCAATCTCAGGGAAGATAGAAATAATTTTTCTTTCACCTGTGTTTAGTATTTCTGCAATATATAGAGGAAGAATTTCCACGTGATATATATGTTTTTACATTTTTACAATCATTTGAGATGCAGGTCCTCTCTTTACTTTCCAAAAGGGAGATTGTACCAAGAGGTCGATGTGTTTGGAGACTATTTTCTTTGCAGGACCAGATCTACACAGTAGAACAGCTTCTCACAGCTTCACCTCTTCTGTCTTTGCCGAGTCTCATCCATAGTGGGAAAGCTGCATTTTGTCTATCCTGCTGACAAAGCCCCCCCTTCACATTTCTTATGGCCATGGTGAACTCAAACCATGGCACTTCCAAGACCAGAGTTGCTCTTATCTAAATGACTTATTACAAGGCAGCCTTTCTGGAGGAATAGCAGACCAGCTAGTCCACGGGTTACCTTACTATGCATTCATCATCTGTGCTTAAATTTCCCTGGCAGTTTGCATCATCGTGTGACAATCTCTGCAAGTGAAACCTTTAATGTCACAGCAGCCCCAAACAACTCTCTGCATGCCACGGGTCAGTGAATCTCAGCCTTTAGCAAGAGAAGTGACAGAAGAGTTTTTCTCTGATTCCTGTGACCCAACTGCTACTGAGAAAATTAGACAGGCAGCAAAAAAAGACCCACAACTAATGCCACACATAGTTGCCATAAGGATAATAGCTGGCATTTGTGTCTCATTGGGGAGTTAAGGATAGCATCCATGATGCCCAAGAGGTTGCCATACCAGGCTCGGGATTTAGAAGAGAGATTAGAGACAGCTGTTCCCTTACCAGTGTAAAGATGGGAGTTCTGGGTATAAAAATAAAATGCACCTGATGATCATTTTCCTCAGAGGCTGTAGCCAACTTCAGCAGTGGCACTTGCCTGGAGGAGCAGTGGCAGCAGTGGCATGCCCACCCTGTCTTTATGGAGGGTGCTTGGGAGTGCAAGTCTCAGCCCTGTGCAGTGGCTGCTGGCATCTTCGGGGAGATGTCCAAGTTGTCACTGCTTTTCAGCTCCCTGGAGGGATTTATGTTGGGGACAGCTACCTCTTTGGAAAAGCTTTGTTTGGAAGAACCTTGCTATTGAATAAACAGCCATGAACAACCTTTGGAGCTGGGATAAAGGGCACCTACTTTTGTTTTAATCAGACAGAATCATTTTTCTGGAAGTGTAAAGTATCCATGCAGGCTGGGGAGAAGCACCTTTTATCATGCTTCCAGTCTCCTTGTCATAAGTGAACAGAACAGAGCTGAACTGCTCCATGCCCAAGGGGATCTGACTCGAGTCCTCAGCACTGGGGGACAGCTGCCACAGAAATGTTGAAAAGCATGCCTGATGGACCAGGGCAGCCATGATTTTTCCTAAAAATCAAAAATACAACTAACTTTCACAATGCAAATGCAAATTGAACTATTAAAGCCCAGCTGATCTTAATATGTCTTCATCTGGGTAAGCTGTTTTCTTTAGAGCATAATAAATTATAACTGTTTCTTCAAGCTGTCTCTGAACAATGAGATGAGAACAGAATACAAACTGTGGGAGAAATATTTCAAAACCTTAATCCCAAGAAAGGGTACTCCAACACTGCTTATAATTTCTGTGGTGTTTTAATGAACATCTATTAATATGTCTCCTGTTTAGAAAAATCAGATTATTCAAAACAAAATAGCGTAAAAAAGGGTCTTCAGCAAAAAATATTTTCCCCTGTGGATGTCTCAGGTTGCCATCATCAACTCATACATTTATTGTTGGCCTGCAACATTTGTTGAGTTACATGTACCCTCTTAAATCTGCCCCTTATCCTGTATCACCATACTTTTTCATCAGCAGATACCTCTGTTAATCATATAAAACAGTATGCTTATATAAAGTGTTCTTCAAATGTAGATATGAAGCTAGAATGATTATGAACATCTAAAAGGAACCATCTTAAGGAAGGAACTAAGGAACTAACTAAAAACTTTATTCCTCAAAATGATTGCATTGGAAAGTTGTGAGATTTTAAAGGTGGACTTTAATGACACCTTCCTGAAGTACTGCTCTCTGATTTATTTTATGTATAGTCTGACCATCTGCCTTGAGAAAGTATCACTGCTAGTCATAACTCATAAATATTACATAGTATTACTGGAAAGTGCTTTTTTTGGACAACTCAATAGGTGATTATCAGTTTTCTAGGTAATTGACTTCCTTTTACCTGGCACTTAGGCCATTTAATAATGACAGGATTATCTTGGGTAATTAAGAGAAGGATATACTTTAATCCTCATTTTGGTTCACTTCTTACACTCATCTTCATTTACTTCACTCCTGAAAATCATCAAACCTTTAGTTCCAAGTTTTAATGATATGCAAACTGACATGCCTCAAGTTATATATTTAATCATTTTGTTAATCTCTGGAGCCCTCTGCTCTGCCCTTGCTGGACAGCTGTACAAAAACCTTGGGTACTTTCTATAAAATACCAGGAAGCTTTGGGGAGTGTGTGTTAATCTCTGGTTTGAACATCAGAATACTCAGGGAATCAAGCAGAAAACAAAATGAAAATGTGAAGAATGAGGAATCTCAGTCACTTAATTCTTCATAGACTCTTGGTCATAAATTAGATCTTTCAGAATGTCTCAGTATGTAAAATATACATGAAAGGTCTCCCAATGGGATCAATTTTAATCATTCTCATTTACTAAATGTTTTCAGCTAGTTAAAAAATTGCAGGCAGAAGAACAGAATGGTTACTAGAGGACTGTCAGCTCTGCTCTGCTCTACTCTTTGACCACAACAGTAAATGTATTATGTTTTGGGAGAGGTATCATACCATGAAGCAGGGGAGAAAAATGCATATTTATGCAAATAATCCCAGTAATTTCTATGGAAGTGACACAGAATAGGTTCCTGTGGTTCATCTGTGAGGGAGGTGGGTTCTTGTCTGATCACCCAGGATAGGTGAAGATAGGTGAAGATACCAAGGCACTTGCTGACAGTGAGATATCATCCTTCCCACTGGACTCTGCCTGTCATAACGAGTGCCTGCTAGACCTCTCTGCAGAAAATGGTCTTCCCTGTCCTAAACAGTACATTTAACACTGGCACTCATCCAGAGCCTAGGAATGTCAGCTGTGTGCTCTGTCTCAGTTCCTTTTCTGCCAGGTAGACCCGTATATGTGATCAAGACGGCACATCTTAAAATAGCATGCTGGAGACATAGCACTCTCCAAATGTTAGCTAATTGTGGCAGCAGCCTGGCACAGCACACACCTAGGACCTGAGCTCTGCACTGAATACGTATTCACACACTTGGGAAAGAGCAGCACACATGGGGAGAATGACAGCAAGAGACAGAAATAAAGAGAAAGAAGATCACATCAGATAGGCAAACAGGGAAAGAAAAACCAACAGATAGAGTTAGGAGTGTCAGGGATGAAGGCAGTGGCTCACAGAGGATGCATGAGTGTTACAAGCAGAGGACAGGAAACAAAGGGTTTGATTTCTCCTTGCTTGCACCAGCTACTGCTTCCGTTTGATGTTCCTGGCAAACTGGCCTATTCAGAGATTACAGAACACTCTCCAACCCAAGGGGATCTCTAAGCAAAGGATGTGTTTCAGGGAGAAACACAGATTTCTCACTGATAGGCTGGGGAAAAAAAAAAAACAGGAGAAATGAGAAATGCATCTGTAGAGCCCCAGTGGGTCTCAAACACACACACACACACACACACATGATTAGTCTTCATACCCTGACTTCCCATATGGGCAGAGAGCCACTAAAAAGCCTTCAGACTCGCCATGATGTACGAGTGCATCCCCTCTTGGTTTAGGAATGAGGAAGCACACACACTTTGCAGTCTTTGTTCAGCCCAGGTTTAGGGCTGAAGTCTCTCAAGTCCTGGCTTGTTAGATCTCCCATAATTCTGGGGTTTCCTGTTTGTCAACCCTATACTCACCACAACACGTTCAAAACATCATGGTGGAGAAGCTTTTCCCATCTGCCTTGTTAGTGGTGGGCTACACACACTTGGAATGTCACACATTGCCATAACTAGACTCTCCTTGTAATAAATATTAAAGTCATGCATGTAGTTAGTATTGGAAGGACCATAAATCCCAGCTTTAGTCCATATCTGGCATGTAATATTTAGATTTTTGTGTTCTTGAAAAGCATAATCCCAAAACTCCTGTTACATGTTATTAATAGCAGAAAGTAAGCCATCATTTTGTTCACATGCAGGCTTCAGAGTAGCCAATGAAGATATCTGTATTTCCACTGAATTGATGTCTAGGAGATAAAAGAGGTCTGAACAGCTGTAAGTTCTCCCCAGAAATCACACTTTGAGAAGCCATGGTCAATATGGCTTTATTATGGTGTTTGCAGGAGTGAAATTAAGCTGCATGAGCATGCTGGGCCAGAGACATTCTGCCTCACTGAAGAACTTCCCCACGCACCTGTTCTCGTAGAAACGGAGAGAAAATTCTTCTAAGAGATGAAATACAAATCGGAATCATGACATCATCAGAAGTATCTTGCTGGCTCACATAAGCTGTGAGCAGGTTACAGTTACCTAGCAACTCCTGCAAGCAGCTCACTTCAGTGCCAAAGCATTAGGGTTTAAGTGGCAGACATGGACCTGGCTCTAACTGCTCTATTCATCATCAGAACACGGTGTTCGGTTGGCAGAAATCAGAAAAAAAATTTGGAATATTATTCAAGACCCCCATAGCAGCCTCCAAAGCAAAGCTCTGTGGGGGCTCACCCCATTGTGGTGCTGCATGGTAGACGCCAGGCTTTTTGTCCAACTCTGAACAGCAAGCTTGAGCATGCTGGTGAGACAGACAGCCAAGCAGGAGAGCACATGAGTGTCTCACAGATCTGCAAGCGTTGCTTTTAGGTGACACTTGATGCCAATGTCCATAAATTTCCCTTTGCAGTTCTGTATCGATCCTAATCACGTGTCCAGTTAGGGTCCATGTTCTAGGAAGGCAGATGGTTTTAATTGGAAGGCACCAAGCATGGACAAATATCCTGCATTCTGCAGCAGGACGTCTGCAAGCTCCCCTGGGAATGCCTGTGCAGTCTCCAGGATAAAGAACACAGAAAAGCTTGAACAAGCCAGGTACCAGGGAAACTGCTCCACAGACTTCGAAGTCATCACCACTTGATGACTCCATCAAGTGAATTATATATTTATCTGTCTTCACATTTTCAAAGAACGGCAGCTCTACTTGCCTTTTCCAACACGTGCTGGTACATCCTGAGCCATTCATGTAGTCAGGATTTCACCCAGATTTGCCACTTCCATTGGCATCCACTATGAGACACCTCCTCTTTCTACATATTGGTATCCAAATTGTCTCGTTTGTGGGGGAG
The DNA here is from genome assembly GCA_013396995.1 of Dicaeum eximium. Classification (NCBI taxonomy): domain Eukaryota; kingdom Metazoa; phylum Chordata; class Aves; order Passeriformes; family Dicaeidae; genus Dicaeum; species Dicaeum eximium. The sequence goes on from VWZP01009614.1 coordinate 458,175, forward strand.
CCAAGGGATTGCAAAAGTCAGCAGCAGATAAGGGGTGAACTGATAGCAGTCTGTACTGCTTAGCTGAGGAAACACAAATTGTGTGAGCATACTGTAACGGAGTATATGATATTATTTATAATCTCATCAGGCTTTTCATGCCTTCAGCTGCTTCCTCTGCAGATTGTCATAGACTTATTTCTACATGACAGTCACAGTTTCTATTCAATATTAAGGTGCTTTTAGCTTTTCTTGTTGAAACACTGAAATTCTAGGAAACTCACCTATCACTTAGGTGTCTAGCCCTTTTGATGGACTGTTCGCAGAAAATCTCTTCACTAAAAAGAAATGAGCCGCGATATTCCTTCTCTCAATATTTTCACCATGCTCTCCTCTCCTGCAAGCCTGTAGGAGGATATTGTTGTCTTGACTAAGATAGGGCTTTGATGGGGTGATAAATACAGATGTAGATAAACTCCCCTGGGCAGGGCAGAGCAGCAGGTAAGAATAGCTCTGTGTGTGGTGGTCCAGGATCTGACTCCACTCCTGCTTGCCCACAGGTCTCTGGGTACCAGCCAGAGACCATGGCTGGTGTACATGGGCATGCCTACCTGTGAAAAGAGGGCTTTTTTGTCTTGCCACAGTACCTGGATAAAGGTAAGCTGTATCATTACAGAGTGGATGAGTGGATGAGTGGATGAGTGGATGAGTGGATGAGTTTGCAGTCATATCGAAGATGTGGATGAAGAGGGAGCAAATGAAACCCAGTGGATTTGGTCTGTATTTCACCACACCAAGCTCACAGCTGTATTGCTGCTATTTCAGTGTCTTTCTTTGGAGGAAGTAGGGTGGGAAAAGAGAAATTTGTTCTCCATCTACAGCTGTTACTCCTCTGTCTACTCCAGTGGCATTAGCATATCTGAAAAATCTTAGTTCCCCAAAAAAGGTTACACAGATTTAAACAAAAAATATGAGGACCGGGGAGATGAGGCATTAGTCTGAATGAGCACACTGACTAACCTTTATCAGTTTTCTTCTTGTTAGTAGCTTCACAGGTGAAAATGCAGGAACTGCTGTCAAGGAGCAGGTGATTGGTCCACTCATTACCATGTCACTGATTCTTCCATTCCCCAAGACTATAGAGGAAGACAATGAAAAACCAAGTAGTAAACAAATAGGAGATCTGCCTGCTCATAGAAAGGAAGACTACTTCTTATCTTTTTGTTAGTAAATTGAGTTCTCTAGACATGCAGAAGATTATAGCCTTACATGAGATGGGACAGAGAAAATATTAAATTGATATTTTATTAATATATAGAAACATATAAACCTTATTATAGCTTCACTAAGTTCTTGGTTTCAATAGTTCTTGTATCAGGTGGACTGTACTTTCAATAAAACTGACTTCCTTTTATTAGATTTCAAATTTGTTGCCTTTAAGTTAACATCCTGCTCTTCTGTTATGTGAAAGGCTAATGAGCAGCATCCATTTTACCTTCTCCATGGCGGACATGAGAAGTGGGGAATATGAATCTGTCACATCCTTCTTATCCATACTCTCTCCCGATTCAGTGTTGCTAATTGTTCCAGCTTGTTTTCCTGCAAATGCTATTCCTGTGCACTGAGGCCGTCTTTCAAGATACCAGCTTCTCTTTTATCTGTCATGGTGCTTTAACTGTACTGATCAGAGCTGTAGGGAACTGAGGGAGGATGTACCACTTGAATCTCACAATTGAATGCTTTTGGGGCATTTAGCCTGTCTCAGGCATCTCAGCTGTCTTGGGAATGGCTGACTTCACCTAAAGAAGATGGCAGAAAATTTGCTTCATTGATGAGCCCATGGCTGGGCTCCCCTAGCAAAGACAAAAAGTAAAAATGAATGCTACTGTCCTGTCTAAAGACTTCAGCAATCCTGGAGAGGAAAGGGACTGATTGTTCTTTAGCCTTCCATTTTTCTTCTCAACAAACTGTTAGGAAAGAGTAGGAGCTGCTCGAGACATAGCAAGAATAACAAAAATCCTTGCAGTGCAAGATGTGTGGAGGCTCGGAGAGTTGTGGTACCATCTGTGCCTGTCTATTTACAGCCAGAACAACTAACGCCCAACTAATGCTGAAGAGAAGCAGAGCATCATGTCATGGAGACAGCTCTCTAATCTTACATAAAAGCAGCTCTCTGGAAAACCTGAATTGTTCAGATGGAGAGAGGAACGGTCACAATTCACACTTAGGAGGATTTATTTATGGAATGGTAGAAACACCTTTTTGTTTCAGCCACATCCTTTAAGCAATCTTCATCTGAGACTTCCAGGCAAGTTTGGTCAGTGCTTTTTCAGCAATACAAAGCTTAGTACACACAAAACATGTCATTACAGATAGATCCATGGTTACAGCAAAAGATTGGTAATGAGGGGAAAATCAAGTAAGCTGTGGAAGCAGTGTGCTTGTTTTGATTAAAAAAAAATATATATTTGCAACAGCTGCTGGATGCAAAGAATAGGTATTACTCAAAGGGAATGAATGAGCTTTTGCTTTCATACTTCTCAATGAAAATATGTTTTGAAAACATACATAAGAATGAAATTTTTAAAAATCGTGTTGGAAAGGAAAACACAGAGTTAAATCTCCTGTATGTGTGTCAGTGGAGTTGACCTCAGGGATAATTTTAGGCTCTGAATCAATTTGACTCCAGCAAGGATATGAGACTGGATGGGAAGCAATTGTTTTTGGGTGAAATGGTTGCAGGCAATTATCCACCAAAGGAACAGAGCTGGGTGCACAGGAAAGGGGCAGGGACATGGTATGTTCTGAAGCAGGAGACACAGCCAGGGAATGGAGAATGTGGGGACCAGAGAAAGTCCCAGATGAAGTAAATAGGAGGTAGAAAGGAAGGAAAAATTATTTAGACTGAGGAGATTCTGTACAAAGGATGAAAAATTCTAAGTCTATGATTAAAAAAAGTCTGTAGAACAACAAATTTGATTTTATTCAAATCTGTTATATATAAAGAAGTCTAGGTAAATCAAGACTTTTTCTTGATTCATAAAATATATATGGATATAAATCAGCTTCTGGTATTTAAAACTTTAGATGCTAATTAAAAAAAAAAAAAAATCCACCTAACATCTGAAGCCTTGAACTATACCAGAAAGTATGCTAAATTTGATTACTGTTCTGTCTTCATTAATTTTAGTGGAGCAGGGAATTAGTCTCTTTCTCCCTTTATGTATATTTTATTTATTTACTTTTTTCAGAACAGATATCTAGACCTCTAAACACTCACAAAACTATAATAAGAAATCAATAAAACCCACAACACAAGAAGAACAAACCATCACAATTAAGACTAGGGACACTCATAGTCACACCCCATGGATAGAGGGAGTATCAAAAGTTCTGGAAGAAAATATGAGCTTTTAAGTATTATGTTTGCTCAGAGAAACATACTCCTGCAAGGAGCTGGTCATTTTCCCTTCTGAGTGTCAAATTTCAAGTGATGAAGGAAAAAAAACTCAATTTGCTGATAAATTGGGATGCTACAGAAATGTTCTGTGACCATACAAATTGCTGCCTTGAAACATGTCTGGAGACTTCCACCAGCCTCTCAGTACTCTAATATGTGCAGCTCAAACCTTCTAATTAACAAAAGTGCCTCTGAAGATTGTTCCACAAAATAGATGCAAATTACTCCTTTAATTTCTTTCTTCATTAGATTCCTTGTTTCCTTTGATGCTGCAACGCCTTTTTCTCCCCATGACAACACACCAGCGATGGCTGATAACACCTTGAAAGTAATTGCTAACCTTTGAAATTTTGTTTTTAGTCTTGTAAGAACTTTTCTTTACCACATCTGGGGATTCTTCCTATTCCTTCTTCAGCTTTTTCTAATCCTCAAAGAATTGACTTCCCTTTTCTCTGGAATTACAGGCCCTTTGCTCTTGTTCTCTGCTTTTCCTCACCCCTGCTTTCTTTTTTCTTCCCCCCAAGGTTTTATTGACCAACTATGCAAATAGCTATCAGTCCAAATTATGCTATCTGTGCATGGGGAAATGCCACCAAATTTAGTGGAACTGAAATATGCTTCATCCTGGCATCCTGTTTTTTGTTTTGTTTTGTGTTGTTTTTTTTTGTGAGGAGTTTATGCCCAGATCTGCTGTGATATTCTAGGCAACAAATTCCCTTTAACATCAGAATTGCCTAAATACCTTTGAGAAAGTGAAAGTCTGACAAGCACACCAATGCAACTTGCCTGCACTGAATGAGAAAATGTCTGTTTGCTGGGAAAGGAATGGAACTAGAATTAAATATGTCATCTCCTAGCAAAATTTAAGTTTCTTTATATGTATGATAAGGATTTACATGTCTCAATATATAGTTATGGCTGTTACACATTTTCCTAAAATAATAAGATTTTTTAGGTAATTATATACATCCTATAGTTATTTGGTAGAAACAATATTTTCATCTCACAACATTTGACACAAGTCAAGCTCCTAATAATAGAAAAATAAAGAACCCTTGAAATAATTTGGAAATATGCAAGTTACAAAAAGATATCTTTGGCTATTCAATTGTCTGTGTTTTATGTATTTAGGTTCCTGGCAGTAATACCTTTGGAATCTAGCAGATTTTCCTGCTTTCATAATTTCTTGGTTGTTTCTCTTTTTGCAGGCCAAAGATAAGGATTGTAAACGCAGGAAAAAATTTTCACCTTTCATTTGTTAAAGTTAAAAATCAAGCTTATTCCATAAAGCAAGCACAGGATTTACCATTGCAGCACAGCCACCCAGATCCCACATGGGAGTGTGATCAGAGGAACTGAGTGTCCTATGTGGGATACAGCAAAGGAACTTTTCAAATGCAGACACTCAAATAGTGCTATAATTTGTCTATGGAAGAGGTTATGAAGACATTATATTGTTTAATGGACCAGCATATATTAAGAATATGCTTTAAATTAAGTAACACTGACTTAGGTTTCAGTGTACTGCCAAAAATAAGTATACCAACTACTCTTAGAATGGAGTATGAAAAGGAAGGCAGGATTAAATCTGATGGCACAATGAGTTATTACTGAATCCATCCAACTTAGCAATGTAATCATTCAGTAATACCAACAGTAAATAAGTGTTTATGCATACAACAGAAGAGGTGAACTTGGGAAGATTTGTCTTATTACAAGAACCAAGATAAAAAGCAGTATCTGGAGTGCAAAAAAAATCATCATTAAATGGTGAGAGAGATCCATTTGATGTTCAGCAAATCCCCTTAAATATTGGCAAACATTTCTGGGTCATGCAAGTTTTCCCAAGTATAGTTATAAACATGTAATAAGGTATGACTGCAAATATCTTGCCTTTGGAGAGTTTTAGGAAACTGGTTACCCTACAGCATTGAAGTCACAAATTAAGGTTTTTCAACTCAGCGCAGCCAAAGGAAATGGGTATGTTAAAAATACAAACTCAATCCTGTTTCATTTTTCAGATATCCTGTAGGAACAACATTGGGGTGTGGGGTGACTCATTCAGGGAAGTCTTTGTCTTGGGTTAAAGAAACCGAATAAGCTCCTTAACCTTCTGCAAAGTTGTGGTGGAGTGGCTTCAAAGAGCTCTTCTTTAAAGAAAGGGACATTGTTTTTCACTGACTGTGGCAGAAACAGTCCCTTTAGTAGATAACAGAGGTGAGTCTGCTCCCTGCACACTGTGAACCATTTTTCTTCTGAAGGACAAATTAGCAGATCATAAAATTTAGTACCTATATATGCACATATATACACACAGCAATTCACTCTGCTAACAGCTGTACCACTCCAGCTGCCTGTCACTCCCTTTGTATTGGTTGTCACTGCTTCAGCTCTGCCAGAGGAAGGGACCTTGTGAATGCTCCCTCACTGGCTTCAGAAAAAAATTCTGGTGGGGTCATCTTGCTTTTAAGGATGAATATGAACCAATAGCCACAGGCAGATTAAAGAGAGCTGACAAAGCAGAGCAGGGGGCAGGCAAACAGGTACTTCCAGGTGCTGGGCAGCTCTGAGTCTCCAGACAGCCATGAGCAGAACCAATGCTGTTCTCAGGCAGCACTGCTGGAACCAAGAGCTGTGGGCAGATATGGGCACAGGACAAAGACTGGGAGCTCACTGTACAGCTGTCAGCATCTTGATACCCAACAGTAATGACCCTGTTTGAAAGAACTTGCATAAACATCACCACTAGTGAATAAAAAAGGACAATAATTAGTATGATACTCCACTCAGAAAAAAAGGTCATACAATTTTTGACCTTTTCTTTTTTTTTTTTTTTAAAAATAAAATCTACCTACAGTGAACAGGCAGGTTTTCATTGATTTCCTTATCTTTATGCATTTTCCTTTCAACTAAAATCAATGTTATCTTAGATTTGATTCATCTGGTTTCTGTTTAAATTTTTAAAAATCCACTGTTGAATTACAACAAGTGTTACCGTGTAGGTTTCTGATTTACTAAACTATAAATAGAGAGATTTCCTTTCCAGGTCCTGTGCAGTTACTGTAACTGCTCAAGGTTGAATGTTTGGTGGTGTTAATGGAAACTCTACAGGGTGATATAAATATACAACAGGATATTCTGATATAAATATACCACAGGAGAATTAGTATGTAGGAAAATCTAGATAAGTCCATCAAGAAACGCACAAATATAGGCATTAGATTACATAAATCTAAATAAAGGATTAGATTATCTCTTCATGTCTAGTTCTGATGGGATATAAGCAGGTGTGTCCAGCAGTAGATAGGAATTTGTTTCCTCTTCTGAAGAAAGGGAGTAAAGCTTAGGAAAGGATCTAAATAAAAATATCAGTGAATGGAAACAAGAGCCTGAATTCCTTAGGAGGTTGGACATCAATGTTAGTTCAGTAAAGACTGTCTTAGGTTTCAGAAACTCTCCCCATATTCCAAGACCAAAAATACACTTCACAAAGCCACTTTGTTCTTGAGATTCCTATAGGCATTTTTATGTCTTTGATTCTATCCCCTTATGAGCTTTACTTGAAGTTTCAGCTCCACAAGTGCCCAAGTCTAAATAATAGAAGTGAACTGATCAGAAATGATACCTGCTGTTTACCTTTGCCTTTCACATACTTTTGAGTAACACACAAAAAAAATCTGGTTGGTAAAAGTGGCACAGGCCTTCCTTAAAAGATTTTCTTCCCTTGAAAGGTTTTGTATAAAAATTCTGCTAGCCCCAACTGATGCTAGACTCCAATTAGTAGAAAGGTTCCCTGCTGTCTGTAAATCTGAAGCTAAAAGTTAGATGATGGGAGATAGACTTTAGATGAGTTTCCTAACAAAACAGGTTTCTATTTAGTTCATCTGTAAGAATAATTTTCAAGCAAACAGATCTGTGATGAGGCCACAATCTTCACTATATAAGAGATTATTTCTGTCTCATTTTCTTTGCCTTGGAAGTATCAGTCCTTATGCAACATGTTCCCCCTTCTCTGCTGAAGGCTCAGGTATCTCCACAGCTGCACAGCCTTTACCTGCCTTTGGGATCCCCTTTACTGCATGTCCCAGAGCAGCTGGGACAGCAGCTGCTCTGACACCGTGGGCTGAGAGAGATGCTGCAGCACTGCTCCATGTGCACAGGGTGCTGGTTGGTGGGGCTTCATGCCCCTAGGAGCCTTGCTAAAACACACATCCCAGCTGCAGTGCTGTGACTCTTGTCATCTCAGGGACCAACACATGCTCCATGGGAGACCTCATGTCTCTCTCTGCGTGTGCCCCTAATGCAATCCATCACTGCAGTGCCCTTCCCAGTGACTCGCTGCACTTGTGTCTCCAGCAGGAACGAAGCTTCAAGCAGGCAGAAACTAAAGCCACTGAGGTCTCAAATTAGTCAGCTCAAAATATTCTGTCATTTCTGGGAGAAATCTGCAGTCTGTACTAACCCTCAAGCTCAATAATATAACAAAATAAATTAGCTCACGGTGAGCACTATTTTGAAGTGACTAGTTCATTATCTCCTTGCCTAGGGGAGAGGATTGACAAAAGGGAGAAAGATCCAGATATTTTCTGGATTTTTCCTTGAGAGAAGTTATAACTTTAATTAAGAATGCTGCCTGGGAAGATGGCTGAAGTGCAAAGCCTCTGTTGGTGCCCAAAAAGGAAAACGTCTGTCTCCTCAAATGATAGCTGTGCATGTGTAGATTATGTATTGCTTTCTCTGTCTTGATTTGGAATGGTGAAATGGAGTTATATTTATTTTTTTAGTTTAAGCAGAAATTCAGGATTGTGCCTTCCATTCAGGAAAAAAATGCACTGCTGAAAAACCAATGAGCACGCACGGTCTGTCAGCCATGGCGAGCGTTCCAGGTGCTGGCAGAAGTGGTGCTGGTCCACAGGCAGCCCCTACCTCACCAGGTGGCTGTTGGCAAGGCTGCAAGACATTCCTTCACTTCCCCACAGGTACATCCAGCTCCATCTACATGGCCTTCCCCTCCTCCACAGTGCTACTTGCAGCTGGAGTCAAGGCCTCATGTCCATGTGCATTCTAAAGAGTCCCTTCAAGACAGGCTGGCAAAGAAAACACCAGGCCTGGGGATAAATGAGCTGGTTTTGGAGGTGGCACCTGTGCTGGAAGGAGCACCCAGTGATTTAATTCCGGTGCAACTTCCTGCTGAAGTCATGTGAAATACATGCATTTTGTTAATTTTTGTCTCTTTGGGGATCATTTTCTTCATTTAGAATAGAGATAATACTTCTGGGACATACAAGCATCTGCCTGGGTAGGGCAAATGGGCAACACCAGGAGTGTTGATTTGATAGAGCCAAAAGACCTGAAGAAATTAATTAAATATATGTGAGGCAACAGCTGCTTTCTTTCTTTCTTTTCTTTCTTTTTCTTTCTTTCTTTCTTTCTTTCTTTCTTTCTTTCTTTCTTTCTTTCTTTCTTTCTTTCTTTCTTTCTTT
>VWZP01009614.1:467156-482253 GCA_013396995.1 Dicaeum eximium
TCTTTCTCTCTCTCTCTCTTTCTTTCATACCAAATGCAATTCCAATTCCTTCGTTCCTCAAAATGTTTTCAGTGATTTCCATCCTAAAGCTGCTTTGCTGCTATCATCTGCTTCTTCATAGCTAATGCAAACCATCACAAGTCTCTGCTGGGGCAGGATTGCTGATAGCTTTCCAGATGTGGAAAGTTCAAGATGTGATGCTGATTCCTAAATGGATTCCTTCTGCTTATATAAAGTTGGCTCCTTTTGGGCAGTTTTGAGTATGTTTGTGATAAGTGCTTATTGATGGCTTCCTCCTTTGCTTGGGAATTAATGTATTAGAGGCCACAGATGCACAACACAAACCTGCAAGTCCCTTCACCTCATGAGGAGATAGTTGCATTATCAAGTCCTCCCATCCCTTCAGGCTTACTGGTTCCACATCCAGCAGAACATTGCAAAGTTGATTTTGAAGCCTAATAGAGGGTTTAGAAAACAGGAACTAAAAGGCTGACCTCACTTCTCATGAGGTGTCATAAAAGAGTGCAGCACTGTATTATATGCACTTGCTTGGCCTGACAGATAAACAATAGGTATTTAACCTGCTGCATCTTCACAAGCTCAGGAGTTCCATTCATATTCAGCTCACTGTACTAAACATGCTCATAGGATGCAAACTGTGTGACCTAGAGCCCAAATCCAGGAGATGGGGGTGCTGGAGACTGTGATTGATGCTTGTGTGTACTGATGAGAGCTCCAGAAAAGACTGTTTTCTGAAGGCCATGTCAGCAAGTGGATGACAAGTGAATTACAGATACCTCTGGAGAAGCAACGATGATATTAGGACTGGAAAATTCCTAACACAAGCATTGGTGTTATGCACTATATCCTAATAATCAACAAATCTGCTGTAGTGGGGTGATGTACAAAACCTGACTTGGCCTATTTTACAGATACAGGCACAGGTTCCTGCTTAATTGGGTCATTATTTGCAGTTTAGTGAGGATGCATTCAGTCACTCAGGAGGCAATAGGTTACCTAGCATTTAAGAGTTTAGATAATTGCCAAGTCACAGGTCTTGACTGTAAATACTAAAAAGGCCGCAGATTATATAAGAGGAGAATGGGAATGAATCTACTTAGTTCAGTAACATATTAGCTTCCAGGAACAGAATTTCTCTTGTAACTTTTTCAGTACAGTATTTCCACTTCATTTTTTGCTTTTTTACACTACTTAAGACAAAGAAATGGCATGAACTCATCTTTGAGGTATCAGGTTGTTCACAGGAAGATTTAAGCTATCAAACTCTTTTATACACCATCAGGCACAGCTATTCCAGTGATATATTGCCCATTTCTGTAAGTCAATAATAAACAAATGCATCATATTTTTTACTCTCTTTTCAAAACATAGCCATAATTGATGCTATTTCCTTGAGGAAAAAAGGAGTATAAATAAAAAGAAGTAGCCAAAATTCTTGAATTGGGTCAATTGGCTCAAGCTGCAAGTTTTAAAGCCTTTTAGTGTCCTGGATCACTCTTAATAAATACTGTACTGGACCAAATTGGAACTAGGAAAACTGATACAGAACTTAGCAAAATTTGGGGTCAGATTCTCAAAGACATTTCATTCAGCCTCCAGAGTTCAAGTCTGAAAAGGTTGAAAAGGTTGAAGTGTTGCAGAACAACATATAAAAGCTCTGCTCATAACAAGCCCTTTGTTTCACACAGTTTTAATTTGTTGTGGGGCAGAGACCCTGTGTTTTGATGCTGCAAAATGGTGTGAATAGAGTTTGCAAAAATTCAAGACTGAAGGGTCAAATTCTTGGCTTGGGATATACTCCAATTCATGTCACACCCCCTTAAAAGTGGTAAAGCTACAGCACATCAAAAATACACCAGTTACATTAAATTGTAGTTTGAATTTTGGGCACAAAAGTCAAGGAGAAGAGAGAAAAGAATTCTTATTTCATGGGAACATATTCCTCCATTTCTCCATAATTTCTGCCTGCAAAGAAAGATTGGTCAGACACCTGCTACTTTGCTGAGTAATACAGGCATTAAAGGCTCCTCTACATCTTCCCATCCATTTCTCACTTTTGAACAAAGCTTTGCATCAAAACACGCATTAAAATTGGAATAAATGCCACACAAAAGTCTTCAAATTATACATCTGAGTGACTGTAAAAGCAGTGCCATCATCTTTAGCCTGTTAAACTCAGGTTCCAAAGGTACACTGAAGAGTGCTACTTCTAGCTCTCCCAGACCACATCAGTGCTTGCTCTTCACCCTCTCCATTGTTGAGGTAAGAGCAGGTAAGATAAATCTGTTTTGGTTTGTCCATACAATAATTACATGAGCTTTAGGTACATCTGCATAAGAATGCAGAAAATACCAATTTTATTTAATGATTTGTAAAGTGGTTAGATCCAGAAGAAATGGGACAGGTTAGATCATGTTTCTAGGTGACCCGGGAACCATTTTGCAGCCTCCATTGGGATAACAGCTCAGCTGCTGGTTGCATAATTCATTTTTATCCTGCCCAGCTGCATACAAAGGTTAAAAAAAGATATAATTAGTCTCCTTCTCTGTTCCCACCTCTGGCCCACACAAACCCTGTCTCTTATTCAAACCTGTCATTGTTGGCAGTATAATCCAGGTCTCCTGAAAAGAGATAGCAATGAAAAAAATTATGGTAATTTAATTCAGAATGATCTTTCCTTTGTAGTTTTCACATTACTTTTGCAGATCCATCTATTAATAACCTGTAGGAATCAGCTTCTATTTACATAGCACTTTTCTTCCCAAAGGATCTCTGGGTGCTTCAGTAACCTTAGGGATCATTTCATTCTTTCCTGACAAATGAGGCTCACTTTCACCTTTATGGCAAACTTCAGGCAAAGGATGGGGAGAGAAGAATACCGAGCCTGCCCCTCCACACTCTGCAGAGCTCCACCTCCCAAAGGGGGGTGCAGGTGTCCAGCAGAACACTCCTGCCCCACAAAGGTATGTGCTGTTACTCCAGTGCCTGAGGCTCCCTTTGTCTTTCTCTCCCTGCCTCTCCTCTGTTGGCACAGAAGGAGCTCCAGTGCCCAAGGAGATTCACACTGTTTCTGTGTGGTGATGCACCTAGTTCCCACTCCATCAGCACTGAGCTCATCTTGGGAAACGTCTATGGTGTCAAATTAATCATTTATTCAATTTAATCAAAAAGCACAGGAACCCTCTGGGAATAGCTGGGGAGAGAAATCCCACATGACTCTTGCTGCTGTTTCTCTGTGGAAGTTTTTTGCCTACAGGGGCACCCACAGGCACCCCCAAAATTAGTTGTCCTTGTGCTAGGTGCTGTAGTGACATCCCCTGAGTTGTAGCTCAGTGCTACCCACTTAAAGGACAAGAGGCAATATGCACATGTTGAAAAAAAGGAAATTCCATCTAAGTATAGATGGTCAAAGACTGGCACAGGTTGCCTAAGAGGCTGTGGAATCTCCATCCTCAGAGACATTAAAGACCTGACCAGACATGGCCCTGAACAATCTGCTCTGGATGACCCAGATTAGAGCAGAGGGTTAAACTAAGTGGTCCAGTGGTCCCTTCTAATTTACCTATTCTGTGCGTAGCTATTCTTGCTTGTATAGAGGAAAATGCAGGACATATTCCCAGATGTTTGCCATCACAGGTTGAAGATGAAAGAAGAAGTGGCAGAATGAAGCATCCTGTTCTGCCCAGTTACCAGACAGGTTGCTCAAAGGATTAGGATTCACTTCAGGACCTTTTCTGACCCCTCCAGGGTCTTTCACTAGACCATACTGGGAACAGAATGCAGAGGGCCAGGAATTGCCTCCCATTCAGAGCTCAGTAGTTACAATGAGCTTCAAAATTACTCAGTGCATTGTTCAGTTTCATCTTGGCTTTTATAGAAAACTCTTGGGAAAATGAAAATAAGCTTTCATATCAACATAATATTATCTGTAAACAATACAAATATGAGTGTATGTGTATTTATGGGGTCCTCCTGTCTCAGGTATAGGCGTTCAACTCTTGGAATAGTTTCATGGGCAAACTATGTATAAGAGCACTGCCAAAGTTATCATCCATATATTTTTCTAGTGCCTCTTGTAAGTCCTTTGAAGAGAGCTGGATGGATCCAGGTGCAGTCATACTACTGGTATACCATTTATATAAACAGTGATCAACTTCAGTGGTGAGCTTCTGGAGATCTTCATTTAGTGCTGACAGTCCCTGTGGGGCTCAGGAGTAAATACTTTTTGTGAAACAAATACTTTTTGAAAGGACTTGACTTCAAAAGCAGTTTCTAGTAGCTGAAAAAACATGACCCAAAAAATTACTTCTGAAATCCCAGAGAACAGCATTATTTCAGCAAGTGCCTGGTCATATTGCAAATGAATTTATCGTCCCAGGTCTCTCCACTCTCCTGTCTTAATCAGAAATCTGTCAAAACCAACAGGATGATGTTGATGTAAACCTTGTAATCTGGCCTTTAGAATAAACTGTTTAGCATTCCTATCCATACCTTTTTGTAGCCCTGGCTACACTGGACACAGTATATTATGAGGACTAGAAGAATCTGACCATATGTGAATGACCAGATGTAAAATCTCTACGAAGGATTTTTCTAACAAAGCTAATAATCAGGGCAGTGTTAGGCTGTAAATGAGCCAAAGGCACAGCCCGTAAAGTTGGTACAAAAATGTGTCTTTGTCTAAATCAAACCATTTAATGACAACTTGCAACTTTCTAGTTCACTTTTCAGTGATGTAGCCAACCCTCTCACGTTTTTGGTTTTGTTGTGATCTGGTAGAAATGCTTAGTTTAATAAAATGCTTTTGGTGTTATTGCTTGATCATTGGCTTTTGTATGTATAATCTTCTGTATTTTGTATTAAATAATTAAATAATATATAAAAATGATATTGGAGATGTGGGATATTTGAGACATTAATTTTATGAAAAGTCTATGCAAAATTAATCAAGAAAGTACAGCTGGCACAAAGCAGTTTTTGTTATTGACACGATAGTAGTACGCCAGCTCCTTAAAATCCATAGCTTGGAAATAAATAGCTTGGAAACAAATTTCTTTTTGAACTTTAGTTTCCTGAGGAATTTAATTTTTTGAGTTCTACCTCAGAATGATTTTATAGTCATTTATTTAAGGTCAGAATGGCCTGTGGAAGAGGCCTCAGCCTAAACCAGTTCTAAATAGAGTAAACAAGAATTTTCAAAAAAGAAGCTCTACTGCCTTGAAATTGTTTTTGGACTTTACCTTGAAGATGCCATTTTCAAACATATCTCAAGCTCCTCTTTTCAAGAGTGACACAAAAAAACCCCCAGTTCTTGTGTCAAACTTTCTTCCAAGGACTGTCACAAGACCACCTGTGTCAGTTAAGCCTCAGACTCAAGTTATATGGACAATTTTGCTTAAAATTATATAATTTTCTTGTATCGCTGGGGAAATCCTTTTACCATATCATGTCAATATTTGATGCTTAAAGACATTACTTTGAATAAGGAAGTATCACTACAAAATTAACTGTATAATTTTAACTTATCAGCAGAGTTTCAGTGAGTCCTGTTCATTAAACTCATCTTTGTTCCTCATGTGTGTGTTCAAAGGAAGAAAATTATGGGACAAAAATAGCATTGGCATTTGTAAAATCTCTAGAGAAAACCAGCTACCGGTGTGCATGACAACAGGGAGAACAGCTGGAGAGTCTAATACCCACCTCCTCCAACCACACAAAACCCAAAAATTCTGCCAAAGTAAGACTAATGCTCCATACTTCTTCCTAATTTTGTTCCCATAACATGATTTTCTCTGCAAGGCACAATTTATTTTTTTTTCTTAAAATGTGGCACTGAGTTCTGTGTTTCCCCTTATGCAATTACCAGTTTAAAAATCAACTATCTTTACTTAACATTGCTGCAGCTTCCTTCTTATCACCGCCGACATATCAAATCTGTCTTCCAATTTGTAGGCTAGAAGCAGGCAGGATAGAAGTGAGATAAAATGCCCTAAACTGAGACTGTGCTCCTCATCTGCTAGGACCAGCCACCCAGTAGGCCCATTTAAGCAGAGTTGCTGGCAGAAAGTGAAAATAAATGAAAACAGGTCACTTTACCCAGTGAGAGATGTCTAAATTGGAGTCCCAGTTAGGCCATTTCAGAACTGGTAGGTACAAGTCATGGAAGAGAAGGACTAGGAGTATTGGTTCAGATACTGCAGGCAGAAAACCTGTGCTGCCTGGGGAAACTTCTGCAGCCTCTAAGCATGTGAGTCAGGGTCCAGCCTTCTGAGCAAGGATTTGACATCAGCATATTAGAAAACAAAAACTCTACATGGATGACAACACAGCAAAGTTGAAAACAGAAAGTCCAAGAATTACAGTGGGGTTATTAAAAAATTCATATTGTTACATTGTACATATTATATACTGCTCTCCACATAAAGGCTCTGACATCTGTTCAGAGATACTTCAGAAGTCATGATCAGTGGATTAACATCTATCACTTTGTAGCACAGAGAAGCCATCTGTTTTACTGTAGGCAAGAATATGTGCATTGGCAGACATCAGTGTCAAGAGATGTGCATCAAAATCAAACACAAAAGCGTAAACACAAGTTAACAGAAAGGAAATTGAGGAACTTCTAAACCAGGATAGTCAGGTAATCCTGAATCAAATTTCTGAGCAAACTGTTATCCTGTGGAATATAATACTTTCTCTTCTGGCACTGCACTTGTACATATGCAGTAAAGCTGGGAAAACAGATTTTGATATAACCTGCTGCTTTAGATGCTATTGATCTGGAATGAAGAAGCAAATGCAGCCAATGAGTATTTTATGTCAGGGATGAAAGCTAATTCAATATTTAAATATGCAGACAACACAATGGAAATAATATTCTCATAAGGCATTAGGCTACTTAAAGTATTATAAACTCTCTCAGATTATCCACTTTATTCTAGAGGTCCAGTGGTGTCAGCATCCATGACCATCACCGCACATGGAAATCCCATAGAGACTAATTAAATTTTCCTGTTTTGCAATAAGAATATGGGGGATTATTTTTAAATCCTATTTTTATGTCTATGATTTTATCCAACTACAGTGGATGTAACCAAAAGCATATACCAAAAGCATATGCATACTCTCATAACTGAGAGTTTGGGGTTTGTATAACAGAGCTTGAAAATCAGGGGGCCATAGCAGTTCCACCAGCACAGTTTGTTGACTGCAGCAGGATTAGGGCACAGTGTATGGGTAAAGGAGAGAAGAGAAACAAACCCTTCATTCATAGCTAGAGCTCAAGAAGAGGACCCTGAATACAGTTAGGACAGATTACCACCTACCAGTCTTCATGAGAAGATAAAAACCCAATTGTCAGCTCTAGTGCTTTACAGCAACACAGTAAAAAGTGCCAAGGGCAATTGAAATGATGTGGGTGACTTGTATATATTAGAAACAGTAGCATTTGACATGATGGCTTAAGCAAGAAATCCCACAAACTAATTTAAGATAAAAATCTTAGGGCTGAGATGCATCCCTCTTTAATTTACAGAATCAAGCCAAGATATCATAAATATCCAGGCACACCTTCTAAATCTGGTTAGTTCAGCAAAGAATCAGGCACACAATATCAGAGGCTATATTTCCTACTTGTTTTGTGATTATCAGTTCGTGGAAAGAGCAGGTAATGCTGAGTGAATATGAAACTCCTAGAGTACAAGCAGTTTGTACTGCATATATTTTCTACGCATCTCCTTCTGCTTCAGAACACTGGGGACATTTGCATGAAAATAGAAAATCTTTTTCTCTGAAGAGCTGGTGTTCCTCTGCTGCTTGTTCAATGCATCAGGGTTACAGGCATTTGTTCTGACTTGTGTACCCTGCACTAAAGTCTGTGATACCATACAGAACAGCATTTGTGATTGCAGGGTCCTGCTGAAAGCAATCAGCCACCTTTATTGGGCTGCCTGATTGGCCTAGGCTGGCTTTGTTGGACTAGGACATGAGCTCTTTAAAAGTTAGGAATTAAAGCTCTGACTCCCTTGACTTCCATGAAACTACTTCAGCTTAGCAAAGGTGTAAGTCTTGAGGTTTGAGTGACTAATTATGGCTCATACTGATTGTGCCCATTGCTGGGAAAATAAATAGCATGAACAAGCAAATTCCCTGGAAATTAATAACATTTTGTTTCTTTTTAAATCTGGTACTTATCTAACTCAGAAACAGCTGACAGTTTTTTTAAATATGACATTAGAAACGGTCTGCTGTTCTGCAAATAATAATTATGCTGGACTGATGAGTGGAATGGGAAATATTAGCACCTTCTCTTTGGCAGCTCAGGACTGCTTCCCAGCTGAAGGAATGGGTGGGTATCAGGCTGGCTGTATATGCTTGGATGACTCAGCCCCACTCGCTGGCACTGACACTTCCACAAAGAGTTAATGCTGTTCTGCTGACTCACTGAGGTAGATGAATCTCTTTTTCTGTTTGATTTACAGCCAAAGTGTCTCACTGGAGAAGGGACAGCCAGCAAGGCACATAACAAGACTACACATATAACTACTCTGCTGACCACCAAGGGATATCTGTGTGCTGCTTCAGAATTCAACTCTGTTTCTGCATGCCAACAGCTTACAGCAGCTCTGAGAGCCCCAGTCTAAGGTGTTGATGCACAGTCTGGAGGCAGGGAGGAGTTTGGCTTTTACTGCAAATTTTACTGATGATGTTGATGCTACTGTACTTCAAATGTCACTGATTTGTTTCATGCCGCATCTCCAAAGTATCACAATTCATCTCAGCTTGCTCTGCTGCAAGTCCTAGCCAAGGCTTGAACATCTCCCCTTTTGTAATCTCCTCTCTGGCTACACCATCTGGAGCTCTTCATTCATTTGGGCACATCACTCTTTTTCCACAGTTCTCCTGTCATTTCTCTCTTTTGCTGCTCCAAATGCAAACTCCTTGTTTTCACTTTCAAAGCCTTTCACAATTCAATCATGCCTCATACCAGTTCTGGTATTTGTTACCCTTCTACCCACCCTCACTTTGTTGATTGCAGCCTCCACTTTTCCTTCTTTATTCTGCACTTTTCTTTATGGCTAGGGACAAAAACCTTCAGTGAAACCAGTTAAGTCCATGCTGTGGACTCCTTTACAATGTCTCTGTCCTGTATCATAGAGCTCTGAAGAACCAGCTAGCAACAGAAAGACAGAGGATGGTCAGGGCTGCAGGTTGGCTAAGGAGCTGCACACAGGATCCCCTGAACTCAGATCCCATTATTCTCACTTATTTTTGGAAAAAGTTCTTTAGGATATAGACTGCCATTGACAATGTCATGTGTTTGTGTATCTTCTGTAGGACAAAACAAGTTTCAAATGACCTGTGAACTAGCTTGTCTTCCTCTCTGGAACAGGACTGCTTCACAGTCTGAGTGCCTTCAGAGGAAAGCAAGGTTCTATATTTCACAGCTGCACTTCAAAGCCCCAGAGAGACTAAGGCGACATTGGATGTAAGTGCCAAACCCACATGTGCTTAGTGCAGACTAATACCAGACTTTTTCACCTGTCTCTTTTTCTCTACAGACATAAATAGCAGTAAAGACAAGCCCTAGAGCCATGTTCAGAACAAGCTGGGAAACAAAGTATTTGTAGAATTAAATGCTTTCCAGGGAGCTATTTTTCAATGTATTATTGTAGCAAATGTTTAGATTTTCCAAAGGCAAACTCATAAAATAGTCATTAAGCAATGCTATTTTATGTACAACTATTTTGCAGAACAATTTACTATGTAATCACACCAAATGTTTTTCCATTCCTGCTACCTCCACAGCATTGGCATGAAACAACTACTGCTTTACTGGCTCTCTTTTTCCTTCAAGAATGGCTATGACACCTCAGGGCTTGCTCAGAATCCCAGGGATCATTTAGACATTGGGAACATCTGTGCTTCAAAAACACGTGAGGTCTGACACCTGGTCAAACCCACCCTACAATGGCCTTTAGCAACTGGTAGTAACTCAGCCTGAGTCCTGCAATGTGTATGCTCTGGTGGAAAAAAGTTCTTACATTGCCCTTTAGTCCTACACAAGGTTTCTTTAAAATGACCCAGATTTCTGCTCTCTCTACCTGCACCATTTAATTTATATTCTTTTTTTTTTTCAACGTAACAGGTCCTAAATATGCCAGGTTCAGCCAAGCTCCAACACTGATAGGTTGGCTGGTGAGATAAATATGAGGCAAATAGGTTATAAATATAGTCCAGCTCCTGGCCAATAAAATATAAAATAAGCAAGCATGGTAGTTACAAGACAAAATAAATATAGTCCAGGGGGCTCAATCTTGCCTAAGCTTTAGAAATTCAGTTGGGAGGAAGTCTCACACGAATGAGGAAAATCGGAACCTAGGCAAGAACATGAACACAGTCTTCTGGAACACTGCTTCATGTTAAATCTGATTTTAAAAACTTCATTGTATAAATGGAATACATGAAAGTACTGCATTTAACACTTTTTGTAGGCCAACTAGACCTATCCAACCTACATTGGGGGAGGGGGGTGTGTTTATATTTTGCAATTACGTCAAGATCACCTTCAGCTGTGGAGGTGCAAAGTTTGTTCATTGGAATACTCTCATACCCATTTCCACAGAATCTTTTTTTCCTGTTTTTTTCCCTTTGATGTTTGTCTAAAAGCCTCAACCTATATAAAGCATGTTACAAAAAAAGTTCTGAAAGTCTATTAATACATTCCCGTTAGCATTCTGTGCATATATTTCACACTGATCTTTAGAATTGAAACTGTGTTTTTAGTCTGTGCTCGTACAACACACAGACTAGTGGAATACCAAAGATGAGTTTGTAAGTAGCCCTCAAAGCTTCCAGAGCACTCATCCAGTAGGCCCTCTATCTTACTCTTTCCATCTGATGCTCTGAAAAATGTTTTCCTGATTTCTAGCAATCCTATTTACAGATGGATTCCACTTTGTAGTAATTGCCATGGGTAACTCCTCTTCAATACTCCTTCTAGGAGCCCTGACTGATGGTTGCTTTCCCTTGGTCCACACTTCCACCATTTGTGTGGCTTGCAGACCACAGGAGCCCCACAGAGCCCATTTGACATCCAATAAGCAGCCCTGGCCATCACTGCCCAAACCCCTTGCCTTGCCTCACTCCCTCAGCTACGCAGGTGCAGCTTTTTGCAGGAGTGTGTGGTGATGTGGATAAGGGGTTCAGGTTGGGCTGAACATGTTTACAGTTTTTTAATTAAATAGGGCATGATTATCAAAGTTATTTTAAAATTGCAGTCATCTGCCCCAGCTCTTGCACGTGGGTCATTTTTTTGCTTCAGGGACATCTGTTTGTATAACTGAGAGGGTGGTGCAGAGGCAGAATCTGCCGCTGATAGAAATGCCTGTGAAATGACAAGCTTAGTGTCTTTATTGAGAGAGATGTGCTGACTTCTCTGGAGAGATTATGCCCTTGTTGTCGGCCTGCTTGCCAGTTGGCTGTTCCCTTTTCTGGGCTTCTGATATTCAGGTAAATAGTGGTACAAAATCCTGGTTTGTTGCGTGCAGCACATGATCTCTGCTCTCTGCAGATAAATCGTTCTGACATGATGTAGCAGTAGCAAGCTGCTTAGCCCGAACAGCTTCTGTTATCTATTTCAGAAGCTTCAGTGGCCTTTAAGTATTTCATCATAAATAATTTCTGGCAAATCCACAAGAATACCAAGCAAAAAGGAGGAGAGTGCAAGTCCTGATTACTGTACTTACAATCAAAGAAATACCTCGAGGGGCAGCATGAAACATCCCTTAGCTCCTTCCTCAACCAGCAAACCACTGATTATCGATGACTCTTCAAAGGACACATTCCACAGACATTATATGATCAGTTCGCTTCCTGGCATTACTCTGAGCCTCTCCCTCCACATCAACTGTGAAACCATTAGCCAACCAAACCTTCTAAATTGTATCACAGAAACATTTTTCCTCAGCTAGGAACAAGTGTATCTCTCAGAAGAATTTCCAGGATGATTTGATCCTAGTCCTTTCACTGAATTGAAACTGCTTTTTTTCAAAGCAGGGAGGACTCCAGTACCAACTTCTTTCTCCTGGCACAGCCTCCCTCTCCAGCTGTTGGCTGTGCATTTCTCCTTATTTACCTGGCACTTTTACAGGGATTGGTAATGCATCACTATACTTACTTGCTCCCAAGATCTTTTTCCCTGTAATTGACAGCAGGAGTCTTTCCACAGAAAAATACCTCTGTGATGTTACAGCTGCATATCCAACCCTGTGCTCCACTACTTTCCTGTCTTCTCTCCTGCATACAGCTCCTTTCAGAAGTGACAACCTCAAAAGCATATCCTCTGTCAAGAAAAGTTACACAGTTACTCCCTTTCCCCAGTGCAGAACAGCACGAGTTGGCTCAATTGAGAAACACTGCCTGATTATCACAAGCTTTTGACTTGAATGCAACTATGGATTTCTTTCTGGAGTCAGTATCTGCTTAGGATCAATTTTCACAAGCTGCAATGAGATTTGAGGCTCTGAAACAGCACCCTCATGAGAAGCAATTTTTATGGCACTTGGGCAGAAATACTTATTCTTGATTTCATCTTACTTGAAGTATTTCCCAAGCAATACTTTATTAAATTGCTTAGTTAAAATGTCACTTAAAACAATTCCAAAGATTCCCATCATCCCTTACTATTAATCTTCACGCTCCCAACAGCTCTGCAGTCTGTCTCATGAACTCCTACTGTCTTGTTCCCTCATTATTCCCTTCTGAAATTTTATCATTATAGCCCACTTCACACCTCCTCTACCATACTGTCAAATGCTACTGTGACCTATGGTACATATTATAGTGCTAGTTTTAGCTATAGAATCAAACCTGCAAAACCTACACTCTGATCTGCCTGTGACATCTAGGTCACTTTTGGCTGGCCCCAAATATCTTTATGCTTCAGCCTCCCCAGCCATAAACCTACCTTGTTCTTTGAGATTTATGGCTGAAAACAACAGAATAGACCTATATAATAATTCTGCTGACAAAGTTTTCAAGTGTGCTGTAACCTCTTTGAACGACTGAAACCATGCAGAGATTAATTATATATGGTAGACCTAGAAATAAAATATCTGTAAAGGGCCCTGCTGGACAGTGCCTTTCAATCAATGCTCTAACACACTTTCTGCTTCTTCCACCCACTTGGTCAATTATTCCTTGATGAAGAGGCACCCATGCACCTCCAATCTGAAATAAATTGCTGTCTTTTAGCTCTTTGCTATGGAGGTCTAAATGATGCTGAATGCATTTAAATTTTCTGTGGCAGGTTATCCTTCCTTGCAGAAAAAGAAACTTAGCTCAAGTCTTCCCCCCTCCAATTT
This sequence comes from Dicaeum eximium, assembly GCA_013396995.1. Classification (NCBI taxonomy): domain Eukaryota; kingdom Metazoa; phylum Chordata; class Aves; order Passeriformes; family Dicaeidae; genus Dicaeum; species Dicaeum eximium. The sequence goes on from VWZP01009614.1 coordinate 480,542, forward strand.
CTTCGCAAATACCCCTGACTGCATTCAATTGGATGCTGGGAGTGGAAACCAAAAGAACTGAAGCTCTGCCTGAGAACATTTGCCACCCACATACTGCAACAGTGTTCAGGAGCTAAATCTTATTTATGAGGCTTAGTTTCATTTCCAGTCCTTTGTGCCAAAAATCCCAATGCAATGTAATTTGTGCACAAAGTGGCCACGCAGTTTTGGCATTACTTGCTACACACTAGCCCTCTCCTAATCTGGTCTGGGGTCTACAGACATACTATAGCCCCACAAATGTGTGGGAGTGTGGATATGACAAATGGCATCAAGAGAAGCATGTAGAGACACATTCAACAGGCAATAAAAAAATATCAGAGAACTCTAAATTAAGAGACACTGAGAAAGGTATTAACTGTATTGTAACATTTGAGCACGAGCCCAGAACTGGAAGCAGACAGCTTGCTTTGAACGTCTCATCAGGCATCTTTCTCTGTAGTAAGCCAAACTATAGGTAGCCAGTCCCCTTTGGACGAATCTGGGACTAAACACAAACACATTTTGCTGCTCAGATGTCTTTTGAATAGAAGGCAAACAATTCTGGATTTTGTCATTATATATTTAGGCACAGATTTTAAAAGGAAATTGTCTAACTACCTTCACTCACGTTGAATAACATCAAATTTAAAACTCACTCTCTACCCTCATCCACTGCCCTCACTCACCTGAAGGACTTGAGGCTGATATTACAGGAACTCATTTTCCAATGAGAATGTGTCCATGTGTCACTTTGACGTGGGAACATGTCTGACATGGGACCAATGCCAATCTCAAAGGAGAGCCTTCTAGACCTCGATTCTATCATTTGGGGAAGACTGCTGTACCCTTTTTGCATCTCTATTTGTCAAAAAAGGGCTGAAAAGACAAAGAAGACCGTCTCAGCTCTGGATGCCTGCCTTCATAATGTAATTCTATCCCATCCTCTGCTCCAAGTATAGACTAAGAACAGTTCATCATTTGTGTCATTAGCTCTGGTCCCTCTCCGAGGCTCCGAGTGTCAAACTGCAACACAGCAAGCCTAAAACCGTGTCAGGAGTAATACTGTAACTAGCATAGGGTCACAAAACAAGCCTGACTATCCGGTCTGATTATAAATATCTTGCTTGTAAAGCAGCGATTCAAAAACGCTGCCAAATCTCACGGCTACCACGCTTAGGAGCTTTGTGCTGCCTGTAAGCAGATTCCTCGTTTAAATCCTTGCTACAAGGACCCACAGCGTCCGTCGGATGTGTGGGATGTCTGCGGTCCAAGGCCAGGTTTGAACGCCCGGCTGCGGGAGCAGATCCTGGGGCCGAGTCCGGACTTGGAGGGCACCGCTGTGGAGGACGCAGCCACGGAGTTTAAACTCCCTTTCTCCGCGTCCCCCCGGTCCCGTCCCGCCCCGGTCCCTTCCTATAAGGTCGCGGTGAAAGCGTGTGCAGTCGGTTCCTGGATGCTATTCCCGGATCCGCGCCCCTCGCCCCGGCCCGAGGCGGCGGGAGGGCGCTGCCCGCGGCTTTTCCTTCCCCTTGCCCACCGAGGAGGGGGAGCGGCGGCGACCGCGGCAGCCCTCGCGGGTGAGACGGCGGCGGAGGAGCCGGGAGGCTCCGGCTCTCCCCTCGGACACGGGCGCGGTGGCGGCGCAGGAGAGGGGACCCGGTGGGGACACGGTGCCCGGCTGAGGGGACAGC